>CM060477.1:29600527-29680527 GCA_030544235.1 Lepturacanthus savala | reverse complement strand
GCTGAGAGGACTACGATGTCAGGAACCACTCTGGCAGACTGGAGCCACTGGGCAGCACCCTTTCCTGGTTTGGACTGGTCACATGAATCTTGCCTGTAACACCCAGTAGTCGTCCAGTGAATTGTTTGTTTGTCCCTGATGATACGTGTCCACTGAGCTTCTATCTGGAATCAAAGGGACCAGGTTGTCATTTCCCTGAGGTTTTGGTGGCCCTCCATGGAGCGAAGGCTTCTGGATTGTATGGAGGCGTTCTCCTGGTGTTAGTCTAAGCCACAACATGAACAGGCCCCATCTTCCCAAGCAGCCACAAACCAGAATATAGATCAATTTCACAGAAATAGTTTATTTACAAAAATAGGAAGTATGTAAATATAACACAAGGGGATAATACTGAAGGTTAAATCTTTGGACTAAGGCCAAAACAACAAAAATAAGGTTCCTATCTAAAAAAGCAAAAAGATAACCTAACCACCTTAATGACACCAACCTAAACAAGAGAAAACAGGAGAATCAAAACGAAGAAAAACACAAATCACTGTGGCCTCCTCCTCCCAACTGTGGCCAGTTGAGAGGAGGTCAGCTGCTGTCCTCTCAAGGCGGCCATCTTGGCCTCTTATGTATCTGGTAGCTCTCTATGACAGCCAATCAGAGTCCTGGTGTAGAACTTCTCCACCAATGGCTGCACAGGGATGGCACACATCTGGAATTGAGAAAGACACACACACCAGACCTACCACTAAAGATGAAGCAGTCAGAACAGTTAGGATCTCTCACAGGGTCCTGGTCTTTAAAGGTAACTACTCTGTCCTCGTGGTCATGGATCCATTTTCTAAAATGACCCATTTCATTGCTTTGTCCAAGTTTCCTTCTGCCAAGGAAACATTGAAATTATGATGACTCATGTGTTTTGTAGTTACAGATTTCCTAAGAATATTGTTTCAGACTGGGAGGCCCAGTTCATCTCCAAGTTCTGGAAGGAGTTCTGCAAGGTCCTCATAAGCCTTCCCTCTGGGTATCACCCAGAATCAAACGGTCATCAACAGAACTGGATCTTCCACAGCTCATGGCATGATCGGGCCTCAGCATCTGGACTGCTGCCCACAGGGTCCTCCTACACCGTGTGGACCACATGAAGAGGCCTGCAGACCGGAGTCTGGCTCTCAACAGAGGACTTACCTCATCATCTCACCTCGTCACCACGTCATCTTCAGGAAATCGGCTCTATGGTTCTTTGGCCTATATCCAGAGTCCCAGGTCATCAGTTCCATTTCCACTGATCTGTGTCTGCCCTGGTCCCAGAGAGTCCACCCCACCTTCCATATCAGCTGGGTAAAACCAGTCAAAGAGAGACCTGTGGTTCCCACAGCTGTCCCCCTACACCCCAATGGATGGTCAATGGTGGTCCAATCTTCTCCTTAAAGGTCTGTGGGCAACAGAGACCGGTGCAGGCCATTAAGGTGGACTGGGAGGGCTACAGACTCTGGCAAGCTTTATTGTGGACCCTGACTTTTACCATCCTGACCCTCAGTTGTCTGGTCCATTGGGTGTCATCCCTAGAAGGGGGAGTACTCTTATGCACCAAAAGTTGTTTTACTTATTATCTTGTTGTTTCTTGATGTTCTGATGAAAGAAGTCACCACTGACACGTCTTCTCTGGTGCACAAAGAGTTTTATTCCAAAAAGAACAAAACCATTATAGAAAAAATATATAGAGATTTGTCTTAAGTAGTGACTCGTGGAGAGTCTCTGGTCCAGTATGAGACGTCTCCCTATTCATCACAAATATCTTCTTTATGGACTTTTCTTGAGTCCACTCCTTTTATTCCAGAGGGTCCAGACCTGGTTAAACCTCTCTCTATCAGGTCTAAACAGATCATTCTGTGTTCCTGATGGTCAGCTGCCCTGAGACCACTTAAAGAAAGTCCAGCATCTGTCTTTGACCTCTGACCTGGGCTGCAGGCCCTTCAACCACTTTGGTCATTTTTACCATCATCACAGCTTCCGTTCTACAAGATTTACATTAACAAGACAGGAACAGACAACACACGACTGAGTTTGTAGGTTACTTATTCTATTCTCCTATACCTGCTTATTCTTCATTAGGGTCACATGGTCTGCTGGAGCCAATCCCAGCACATTACAGCGAGAGGCAGGACACACCCCAGATGGTCTCCACCAATCATGGACACACACATCATTCACTCACACACTCACACCTACGGGCAATTTAGAGTCTCCAATTAACCTCAGCATGTTTTTGGACTGTTGGAGGAAGCTGGAGAACCTGGACCAGGACTAGGACCTGGACCAGGACTAGAACCTGGAGGAAACCCGCCAGGCACAGGGGAGAACATGCAAACTCCACACAGAAAGGTCCCAGACCCAGGACCAAGGAGGTCTTGAACCTGTGACCTTCTTGCTGTGAGGCAGCAGCACTAACCCCTGCTCCACGGTGTCGACCCCTTTATTCCATTCTAATGTACATTATTACTCCAACAAGCAAAGTTCTTTAGATTAATTTAGAGATTTAAGTAAATGAAGAGGTGGAAGATCCGCCACAACCTTCTGTTTTGTTCCTCCTCCTGTTCCTCCTTGTGTTGCTGCCTCTGGTCTGGTTGTTTAAAGCTGTTTCCTGTTTCCTTGTATATATTTATATGAATAAAGTCTTTGTCTTTGAACCTACGTTGAACCTACCCCATCCATGTTTCTGCTTGTGTTATTAGAGACTTTTCCTTACCTTATGTTTTTTCCTGTGGTTTTTGAGTGTTTTTGGTTCCACTTCGTCATTAAAAGTTTGTCTTTCCTCACTTTTCCTCCTGAGTCGTCCATTTGTGTTCAGGTCAGGTCCAGTGGTGACAGTCCCTCTAAATGACATCATTAGAGTTTATTTACTCCTAGTTCCTACATAACAAGCCAGACGTGTTGCAGTGAGCCTGATTCCTCTGGTCCTCTGTCTCTCAGCTCATATTAAACCTTAATCAGCTGCTTCAGCTTCATGTTTCTTGATTCAGATCAAATCTCCTCGTTCTCTTTGCAGAAATCAAACAAACAAATGTCCAAAACACACGAAGACAGATGCTGTGAAATGTGCTGGAAGCTTCAGCCGCCAGAAGCCAAAGGTCACAGCAGCTCGGCTCCTTCGGGGAGTTTCTGACATTTGGGTTTTATTAATTTCTGCAGACAGGTGGAGGCTCTACACTGATGGTGAGGCTGCACAGAAGGTCAGAGGTCACTGTACTCATTAGGACGTGTTGTGTTGTGGCGTTAAAGGTGGATGCAGCGATTCTGGAGGAAGTTGTTGATGTTTGAGCGACAGCAGGGTTAAGGTTAGGAGAAACCTTCAGAGATCCAGCAGCAGCAGTGTTAGTAGCAGTGTTAGCAGCAGCAGTGTTAGCAGCAGCAGTAACAGTGTAAAGTCTAGTTTCTACTTCTGTAGCTACATCGTAGTCTGACTTCACCTCCAATAAATCCTGACTACACGTCTACATGAACCTGACTTTAGTAAAATAAACTAGACTTTAGGAGAATAAACTAGACTTTAGATGAATAAACTAGACTTTAGTAGAATAAACTAGACTTTAGATGAATAAACTAGACTTTAGTAGAATAAACTAGACTTTAGATGAATAAACTAGACTTTAGATGAATAAACTAGACTTTAGTAGAATAAACTAGACTTTAGATGAATAAACTAGACTTTAGTAGAATAAACTAGACTTTAGTAGAATAAACTAGACTTTAGTAGAATGAACTAGACTTTAGTAGAATAAACTAGACTTTAGTAGAATAAACTAGACTTTAGTAGAATAAACTAGACTTTAGTAGAATGAACTAGACTTTAGTAGAATAAACTAGACTTTAGAAGAATAAACTAGACTTTAGTAGAATAAACTAGACTTTAGAAGAATAAACTAGACTTTAGTAGAATAAACTAGACTTTAGATGAATAAACTAGACTTTAGTAGAATAAACTAGACTTTAGATGAATAAACTAGACTTTAGATGAATAAACTAGACTTTAGTAGAATAAACTAGACTTTAGATGAATAAACTAGACTTTAGTAGAATAAACTAGACTTTAGTAGAATAAACTAGACTTTAGTAGAATGAACTAGACTTTAGTAGAATAAACTAGACTTTAGATGAATAAACTAGACTTTAGTAGAATAAACTAGACTTTAGTAGAATAAACAAGATTTAGTAGAATAAACTAGACTTTAGATGAATAAACTAGACTTTAGTAGAATAAACTAGACTTTAGTAGAATAAACAAGATTTAGTAGAATAAACTAGACTTTAGATGAATAAACTAGACTTTAGTAGAATAAACTAGACTTTAGTAGAATAAACTAGACTTTAGTAGAATAAACTAGACTTTAGATGAATAAACTAGACTTTAGTAGAATAAACTAGACTTTAGTAGAATAAACTAGACTTTAGATGAATAAACTAGACTTTAGTAGAATAAACTAGACTTTAGTAGAATAAACAAGATTTAGTAGAATAAACTAGACTTTAGATGAATAAACTAGACTTTAGTAGAATAAACTAGACTTTAGTAGAATAAACTAGACTTTAGTAGAATGAACTAGACTTTAGTAGAATAAACTAGACTTTAGAAGAATAAACTAGACTTTAGTAGAATAAACTAGACTTTAGTAGAATAAACTAGACTTTAGGAGAATAAACTAGACTTTAGAATAAACTAGACTTTAGTAAAATAAACTAGACTTTAGTAGAATAAACTAGACTTTAGGTGAATAAACTAGACTTTAGTAGAATAAACTAGACTTTAGTAAAATAAACTAGACTTTAGAATAATAAACTAGACTTTAGGTGAATAAACTAGACTTTAGAATAATAAACTAGACTTTAGGTGAATAAACCAGACTTTAGTAGAATAAACTAGACTTTAGGTGAATAAACTAGACTTTAGAAGAATAAACTAGACTTTAGAAGAATAAACTAGACTTTAGAAGAATAAACCAGACTTTAGTAGAATGAACTAGACTTTAGAAGAATAAACTAGACTTTAGTAGAATAAACCAGACTTTAGTAGAATGAACTAGACTTTAGTAGAATAAACTAGACTTTAGTAGAATAAACCAGACTTTAGTAGAATGAACTAGACTTTAGTAGAATAAACCAGACTTTAGTAGAATAAACCAGACTTTAGTAGATTTGATGTCAATGACTCCATCAGTTTCTACACTAATTTATTATATTTACATGTTGTTGACATATGGAAACACTTCTCTGTTTCATCTTCTCCACCTGTTCTTAGTTCTTCATGTGTTTAAACATGTTATTCTAGTGTTTCCTGTCTGCTCTTTAATATTAAACGTTATTCTGGACAGTAACAGCTTCACCTGTTCATGCTGATGTTAAGCAGCTCAGACCTGGCTCCCAGTTTGTTGTTAGTTGATGTTTTCATGGTATAAATGTAGGAAGCAGCGATGCTGCAGGGTTCAGACAAACACTCAGAGATCAGTGAAGAGATAACGAACCCCTGATGACAGGAAGCTGCCGGCTGTTATCAGCTGATCAACTTAAACCTATTGATCAGGCTGCAGAGGTGGTGGTGCATTCACTGACCTCACTGACCAGCAGCTGTAAAACACCACGTCCTGGTTTAATGTGCATAGACTCCACTACTAATGGACTGAAGGTGAAAGAAGAAATGAACAGTTGAAGAAGTTTCTTCACTTTAAAACAGGCAGGAAAATATGTAAAAATACAAATAATATAATGTTAACGTATATTTAGGCCCCTTCTCTGAAAATAAATAGAGTAAAACACCAGAGTTGGACATGATAATATCTGGTTTTACAGGAATTATTAACATTCCTTTATTTAACACAAAAGGTTTTTCCTCCTAAATCTGGTAACGATTCTCAGGAGAAACAGATTTAAAAAGCTGCTAAATGAGAATAAAACAAACAAGTTCTTCATCATCATGTTTAGACAATGTCCAAATTAATGTTAGGAATTTTATATTTGTATTTAACTGAGAATAAATGACTAACAGACGAACAGGAAATGAATGAAAACCTCCAACAGGACGTTAAAGACGCCTCAACTTAAAGGTTAAAGGATGAATAACCTTTATAGAACACTTGTTCAAGCTACTATGGTTCAGTAGCTTCAACAAGTGTTTATACCCTTCAACTTTACCACATTCTGTCACGTTCTGACCACAAACATAAAAATTAAAAACTGATAAAATTTCTCTGAGTACAACCAGTTTCCTGATGATTGGTGAAGGATCAGCTGTTGACCTCATGATTAAATGGAGTCCACCTGTGATTAATCTGACCTCAGTATAAATACAGCTGTTCTGTGACGTTTGCTAAGAGGACACTGGTCAGTGAAGGCATCATGAAGTGCAAGCAACACACCAAACATCAGGGATGAAGCTGAGGAGAAGGTTAAAGCAGCGTTAGGTTATAAAAAGATTTCACTGTTCAATCCATCATCAAGACATGGAAAGAGTCTAGAACAACTGCAAACCTACAGAGACATGACCGTCCACTAAACCTACAGAGACATGACCGTCCACTAAACCTACAGAGACATGACCGTCCACTAAACCTAAACCTACAGAGACATGACCGTCCACTGAAACTAAACCTACAGAGACATGACCGTCCACTGAAACTAAACCTACAGAGACATGACCGTCCACTAAACCTAAACCTACAGAGACATGACCGTCCACTAAAACTAAACCTACAGAGACATGACCGTCCACTAAAACTAAACCTACAGAGACATGACCGTCCACTGAAACTAAACCTACAGAGACATGACCGTCCACTGGAACTAAACCTACAGAGACATGACCGTCCACTAAACCTAAACCTACAGAGACATGACCGTCCACTAAACCTAAACCTACAGAGACATGACCGTCCACTGGAACTAAACCTACAGAGACATGACCGTCCACTGGAACTAAACCTACAGAGACATGACCGTCCACTGGAACTAAACCTACAGAGACATGACCGTCCACTAAAACTAAACCTACAGAGACATGACCGTCCACTGGAACTAAACCTACAGAGACATGACCGTCCACTGGAACTAAACCTACAGAGACATGACCGTCCACTGAAACTAAACCTACAGAGACATGACCGTCCACTGGAACTAAACCTACAGAGACATGACCGTCCACTGAAACTAAACCTACAGAGACATGACCGTCCACTGGAACTAAACCTACAGAGACATGACCGTCCACTGGAACTAAACCTACAGAGACATGACCGTCCACCGATACGTTCATGCCGAACAAAGAGAGCACTGATCAGACGCAGCCAAGATGGCCACAGTAACTGTGGAGGAGCTGCAGAGATCCACAGCTCTGGTGGGGGAGTCTGTCCATAGGACAACAACTAGTCGTAATATTGATGGGGTGGTGAGAGGGGGGCAGGTATTTATGAAGGGTGGAAACATACAACAGATGTACTGAATTTAATAGTTTGATGAGTGATAGTATGTACTCACTACATACAGGCACAAGCTGCCATTTACAAACTCATGCAGAAACATCTCACTGGAAGTTTCATGTGCAACAGTTCATACAGTACAGCACTTATTAGGGGATAGACTATGGTAACACTACTGTAGTTGGGGCATTATCACAGGATCATAAATGTCAAATCCGTCGCTGCAAATTGGGGTGGCAGCAGGGGTGGCACGGCTTTCTTTTAGGGTGGCATTTACCACCCTATGCCACCCCGGTAGATCTGCCCCTGCCTTTATGGAAGAGTGGCAAGAAGAAAGCCGTTGTTGGAAGAAAGCCATGTGAAAGAAGCTGCTCTCGTCTCATGAGACCAAAGTGGAACTTTTTGGCCTAAATGCAAAACATTATGTGTGGAAACTACCACTGGACATCACTGTCAACACAGCATCCCCTCTGTCTAACATGGTGGTGCAGCATCATGGTGTGGTGCTGCTTTTCTTCAGCAGGGACAGGGAAGCTGCTCAGAGTTGATGGGAACATGGATGGAGACAAATACACGACAAGAAAACCTGCTGGAAAAGACTTGAGAACAGGGCTGAGGTTCATCTTCCAGCAGGACAACAACCCTAAACATAAAGCTACGATGGAATGGTTCAAAACTAAACCTGTTCCTGGGTTAGAATGGTCCAGTCAAAGTCCAGACCTGAATCCAATCCAGAATCTGTGGCTAGAAACACTCTCCATCTAATCTGGCTGAGCTACAGCTGTTCTACAAAGAACAGGCAAAGATTCCAGTCCAGATGTTTAAAGCAGGTAGAGACAGAGCGAGTAGAGGTGGTTCCACCAGCGACTGACACAGAGAGGATGAAGACTTCTGCATCATGTATAATTTTCCTTCTACTTCACAACCATGTGTCACTTTGTGATGATGTTTCATCTAAAATACCAATAAAATATATTTGTGTTTGTGGTCAGAACGTGACAAAATGTGGGGAAGTTGAAGGAGTGTGAATATTTATTCACTGCAGTGTGGAGGGGGCGTGGCGCATCGGCTGCAGGAGAGAGGTGTGGAGAGGGCTCAGGGGAGCGGCGCCAGGTGAGAGTAATTGAGCAGTGAGTACAGGTGCGCTAATTACTCTCACCATCTCTTTTAAAACAGTAGCAGGCTGGACCCGCGAGGAGAAAGAGGAGGAACGGACACGAGGAGAGCCGAGCAGACGGCAACACATCAAGCCTGCGATCGGCTGCAGACGGCCTCAGCGTGTGTGTGTGTGTGCGTGCTAATAAAGCCCGGGGAAAAACCCGTTAATAGAAAAGACTGGACTTGTTGTGCGTCTGTTCGGTGCCGGGGAACCCACGGTGGCAAGGCGACTGCCACATGCAGCATTTAAATTCATCCTTTATACTCAGCCTACGTCCCTGAAATGTTGTACTCACTGATACAGTGAAGGCATCATCCTGAGACCTGGTCCTGACCCCAGTCCTGGTCCTGACCCCAGTCCTGAGACCTGGTCCTGACCCCAGTAACTAGAAGATTCATCCTGAGACCTGGTCCTGACCCCAGTTCTGAGACCTGGTCCTGACCCCAGTAACTAGAAGATTCCTTGAGGACCTGCAGACCCTGGTCTATCCCTGGGTGTCTGGTCCAGTATCCGTGTGACTCTCTGACCTCATTCAGGACCAGGAGAGTCCAGACTGGACCCGGGGCCTGGGTGAATGGTGGACTCCAGCAGCAGAGGAGCTGATGTTGGAGTTCCTGGACCCTGCAGAACATTCTGGTTTAATTTAGTTTATTTTAGACTCTGCTGGTCTAAAAATTGACAAAGAGCCAGTGAGTTGTCTGTTTCTGATGTCTGGTTTCTTAGTTTCTGGAGTTTGTTCTTGGTCTTTATCCCCTGCAGCAGGGCAGTGGCAGACCGATGCCAGGGCTCAGTCTGGAGGAGGAGGAGGAGGAGCAGCGCTAACGAGGAGGTGAAGCTGGTGCAGCGCCGACCTTTGACCCCTGAGAGGCGCTCTCTCACTGCCTCCGGCGGGGTCGCCGTGGCCCCGGCTGGCCGCGAGGCAGCGGGTGGAGGTCAGAGAGAGAGGAACCGGATGTTTCTACCATCGACTGATCGACCAGGAGCAGGAGCAGGAGCAGGAGGAGGAGGAGGAGGAGGAGGAGGAGGGAGGAGGAGGAGGGAGGAGGGAGGGCATCTGGAGTTTCTAATTTCTTTCTCTCTCTCTGTTTCCATCAACAGGAACAAAAGCTGCTGATTATTTTCTCTTAAAGCCTGAACGTGGAGGTCTGCCGGGGGGAGGAAAACTAAAGAGGAGACGAGGAGGTGAAGGAGGGCGAGGAGGAGGAGGAGGAGGTGAAGGAGGATGACACGACGAGAGGAGGAGGAACAGGAGGTGATGGTAGTGATGGAGATGATGAATATTTCATTAAAATATCTTTTGTAAACTTTGGGAAGTAGAATGTGGAGTAAAGTTATGATGAATTCATCCAGAGAAAAGCAGCTTAGACATGAAAAACATCATTATATATTAGAATAAAGCTCCTATAAATGATATGGATCAATGAATAGAATCATCAGTAGATGATTTTCAGGCTTTAATCAAGTCATGGGAGTAAAAACTCTACAACAGAAAACTCAACTCTTATTGTTGATGATTAATTAACATGAACAGATATTCTGTGTTATTTATATCTGTGTTATTTACTGACTGACTGGATTTAAATGTGGTTCCTCTAAACATCTGATCATCAATGAGGTTTGACATGAACGTAGACATGAACACAGACATGAACGTAGACATGAACATAGACATGAACGTAGACATGAACGTAGACATGAACACAGACATGAACATAGACATGAACATAGACATGAACACAGACATGAACACAGACATGAACACAGACATGAACATAGACATGAACGTAGACATGAACACAGACATGAACATAGACATGAACGTAGACATGAACATAGACATGAACACAGACATGAACATAGACATGAACACAGACATGAACATAGACATGAACACAGACATGAACACAGACATGAACGTAGACATGAACACAGACATGAACATAGACATGAACATAGACATGAACATAGACATGAACGTAGACATGAACGTAGACATGAACATAGACATGAACACAGACATGAACGTAGACATGAACATAGACATGAACACAGACATGAACGTAGACATGAACATAGACATGAACATAGACATGAACATAGACATGAACGTAGACATGAACATAGACATGAACACAGACATGAACATAGACATGAACACAGACATGAACGTAGACATGAACGTAGACATGAACATAGACATGAACACAGACATGAACGTAGACATGAACGTAGACGTGAACGTAGACATGAACACAGACATGAACGCAGACATGAACACAGACATGAACACAGACATGAACGTAGACATGAACGTAGACATGAACGTAGACATGAACATAGACATGAACACAGACATGAACGTAGACATGAACGTAGACATGAACACAGACATGAACATAGACATGAACACAGACATGAACGTAGACATGAACATAGACATGAACACAGACATGAACATAGACATGAACACAGACATGAACGTAGACATGAACGTAGACATGAACATAGACATGAACACAGACATGAACGTAGACATGAACGTAGACGTGAACGTAGACATGAACACAGACATGAACGCAGACATGAACACAGACATGAACACAGACATGAACGTAGACATGAACGTAGACATGAACGTAGACATGAACATAGACATGAACACAGACATGAACGTAGACATGAACGTAGACATGAACACAGACATGAACACAGACATGAACGTAGACATGAACGTAGACATGAACGTAGACATGAACATAGACATGAACACAGACATGAACGTAGACATGAACACAGACATGAACACAGACATGAACGTAGACATGAACGTAGACATGAACGTAGACATGAACATAGACATGAACACAGACATGAACGTAGACATGAACACAGACATGAACACAGACATGAACGTAGACATGAACGTAGACATGAACACAGACATGAACGCAGACATGAACGCAGACATGAACGTAGACATGAACGTAGACATGAACGTAGACATGAACGTAAACATGAACGTAGACATGAACATAGATATGAACGTAGACGTGAACATAGACATGAACGTAGACATGAACGTAGACATGAACACAGACATGAACGCAGACATGAACACAGACATGAACACAGACATGAACGTAGACATGAACGTAGACATGAACGTAGACATGAACATAGACATGAACACAGACATGAACGTAGACATGAACGCAGACATGAACGCAGACATGAACGTAGACATGAACGTAGACATGAACGTAGACATGAACGTAGACATGAACGTAAACATGAACGTAGACATGAACACAGACATGAACGTAGACGTGAACATAGACATGAACATAGACATGAACGTAGACATGAACGTAGACATGAACGTAGACATGAACATAGACATGAACGTAGACATGAACGTAGACATGAACGTAGACATGAACATAGACATGAACATAGACATGAACGTAGACATGAACGTAGACATGAACATAGACATGAACGTAGACATGAACATATATATGAACATAGATATGAACGTAGATATGAACGTAGACATGAACGTAGACATGAACGTAGACATGAACATATAAAAGAACATAGACATGAACGTAGACATGAACATATATATGAACATAGATATGAACGTAGATATGAACGTAGACATGAACGTAGACATGAACGTAGACATGAACATAGACATGAACGTAGACATGAACATATATAAGAACATAGACATGAACGTAGACATGAACATATATATGAACATAGATATGAACGTAGACGTGAACGTAGACGTGAACGTAGACGTGAACACAGACGTGAACGTAGACGTGAACGTAGACGTGAACGTAGACGTGAACGTAGACATGAACGTAGACATGAACGTAGACATGAACATATATAAGAACATAGACATGAACGTAGACATGAACATATATATGAACATAGATATGAACATAGATATGAACGTAGACATGAACGTAGACATGAACATAGACATGAACGTAGACATGAACGTAGACATGAACATAGACATGAACGTAGACGTGAACGTAGACGTGAACATAGACGTGAACGTAGACGTGAACACAGACATGAACGTAGACATGAACGTAGACATGAACGTAGACATGAACATAGACATGAACGTAGACATGAACGTAGACATGAACGTAGACATGAACATATATAAGAACATAGACATGAACGTAGACATGAACATATATATGAACATAGATATGAACGTAGACATGAACGTAGACGTGAACGTAGACGTGAACACAGACATGAACGTAGACGTGAACGTAGATGTGAACGTAGACGTGAACGTAGACATGAACGTAGACATGAACATAGACGTGAACACAGACATGAACGTAGACATGAACGTAGACATGAACATAGACGTGAACACAGACATGAACATAGACGTGAACATATATATGAACATATATATGACATGTTAATTCTATAAAAAGCTGCATGGTTCATGCTGGTTCTGTTCTGTTCATTTCAAAGCTTCTTCAGAGTTGTCCTTTTAATTATGTAGATTTTGTTTGGATTCTTTTCCTAATATTGATAAAACATATATTATATATTCCAGTAATTTTATGAAACTAAGTGATTTTGTTTCCTCAACAAGTTCTCAGTGAGGGAAAAAACAATAAAGACTGAAATATATCCCATTCATATGCAGATTATCATATGTCGCAAGTTGTTTTTTAATTCTTTGTTAACATGAGAAAATAGAGCATAATGTCATTATTTATGGCTGATATGTAGACATACACCACCACATCTAAACATTAGCATAAGAGGTTAAAACACCTCGTTAATCATGTTATGTTACAGTTGAAAAAAACAAAAAGATAATATTAATGTGTGAATGAACATCCGCTAGCTAGGCCGCTAGCTAGGCCGCTAGCTAGGCCGCTAGCGTTTTCATGGTGGTAGCACCATAGCAGCTTTATATCTGTACAGTAAAAACGACATTTATTCTAATTTATTAAAATGTCCCCAAGTTAACAAAGAACTTCCAAATACTTCCCTATTCACGTAATAAAATAATAAAGTAGGCTGGGTTTAAATTACTATTGAAGTAACCACAGAATTAATATTTATTCATACTGAATATTTACTTAAGAGCTGATTAAATCAATTAAATTAAAGTTAAATTCAATCATAGTCTATAGTTTTATATTTCATTCTTAGCTGTTGGATGTCACATGAATAAAAATCATATTGTATTTTTATTCTATAACTTGCTGCTATAGTTAGAATAGTCCATTCAAACTTAACTAGAATACACTACTGTTCCTATGATTTTAGTGCAATTACCTCAAAAAAAAAACAAGCACAGAAAACACATCAACTCAGTAAAAACAGAATATAAACTTTATTTAAAAGCACTTTGAAATAAATGAAATGAATAAAACAACATGTGAAGCAGCATTTAAACATCAGTAAATAAAGCTGGACCTGCTGCTGGACCATGGAGGTTATTACACATCTAACATCATCTGTCCTCACATTTAACCACAGACACTGTCACCTTAACGTCACCTCATCATCCATCCCATAATACTAGAATAACAATAGAAGCCACATATACAGAACAGGCAGCTGGAGCAGGAACAAAACTTTATTTAAAAACACAAATAAACATTCTATAAGGAAACTAACAAACACTCTGTCTGCTGAAGGAGGAATGAACATCTGTCTGAACATCTGGACCTGGACCAGGACCACGACTAGTCCATCAGGACCAGGACCGGTCCACCTGGTTACTCCTGGTTACTCCTGGTTACTCCTGGTTACTCCTGGTTACTCCTGGTTACTCCTGGTTACTCCTGGTTACTCCTGGTTACTCCTGGTGATCCTCCAGCTGCTTGGCTGCTCCTTCTCTCGACAGCCGGTCGGCCTCCTCGTTTCCTCTGTAGCCAGCATGACCTGGAATATGAAGCTGGAGAAGATCAATAATCACTATTAATGTATAATATCAGTTATAGATGATCAATAATCACTATTAATGTATCAGTTATAGATGATCAATAATCACTATTAATGTATCAGTTATAGATGATCAATAATCACTATTAATGTATCAGTTATAGATGATCAATAATCACTATTAATGTATCAGTTATAGATGATCAATAATCACTATTAATGTATCAGTTATAGATGATCAATAATCACTATTAATGTATCAGTTATAGATGATCAATAATCACTATTAATGTATCAGTTATAGATGATCAATAATCACTATTAATGTATCAGTTATAGATGATCAATAATCACTATTAATGTATCAGTTATAGATGATCAATAATCACTATTAATGTATCAGTTATAGATGATCAATAATCACTATTAATGTATCAGTTATAGATGATCAATAATCACTATTAATGTATCAGTTATAGATGATCAATAATCACTATTAATGTATCAGTTATAGATGATCAATAATCACTATTAATGTATCAGTTATAGATGATCAATAATCACTATTAATGTATAATATCAGTTATAGATGATCAATAATCACTATTAATGTATAATATCAGTTATAGATGATCAATAATCACTATTAATGTATAATATCAGTTATAGATTATCAATAATCACTATTAATGTATAATATCAGTTATAGATGATCAATAATCACTATTAATGTATAATATCAGTTATAGATGATCAATAATCACTATTAATGTATAATATCAGTTATAGATGATCAATAATCACTATTAATGTATAATATCAGTTATAGCTGATCAATAATCACTATTAATGTATAATATCAGTTATAGATGATCAATAATCACTATTAATGTATAATATCAGTTATAGCTGATCAATAATCACTATTAATGTTATCAGTAGTTATCAGTAGTTACCAGTAGTTACCAGTAGTTAGTAGTAGTTAGTAGTAGTTATCAGTAGTTACCAGTAGTTACCAGTAGTTAGTAGTAGTTACCAGTAGTTAGTAGTAGTTAGTAGTAGTTACCAGTAGTTACCAGTAGTTACCAGTAGTTACCAGTAGTTACCAGTAGTTAGTAGTAGTTACCAGTAGTTACCAGTAGTTACCAGTAGTTATCAGTAGTTATCAGTAGTTATCAGTAGTTAGTAGTAGTTAGTAGTAGTTAGTAGTAGTTACCAGTAGTTACCAGTAGTTACCAGTAGTTACCAGTAGTTATCAGTAGTTAGTAGTAGTTAGTAGTAGTTACCAGTAGTTATCAGTAGTTAGTAGTAGTTAGTAGTAGTTAGTAGTAGTTACCAGTAGTTAGTAGTTACCAGTAGTTAGTAGTAGTTACCAGTAGTTACCAGTAGTTACCAGTAGTTACCAGTAGTTACCAGTAGTTAGTAGTAGTTAGTAGTAGTTATCAGTAGTTAGTAGTAGTTACCAGTAGTTACCAGTAGTTACCAGTAGTTAGTAGTTACCAGTAGTTAGTAGTAGTTAGTAGTAGTTATCAGTAGTTACCAGTAGTTATCAGTAGTTATCAGTAGTTACCAGTAGTTACCAGTAGTTAGTAGTAGTTAGTAGTAGTTATCAGTAGTTACCAGTAGTTACCAGTAGGTAGTAGTTAGTAGTAGTTATCAGTAGTTATCAGTAGTTATCAGTAGTTACCAGTAGTTAGTAGTTACCAGTAGTTAGTAGTAGTTAGTAGTAGTTATCAGTAGTTACCAGTAGTTACCAGTAGTTACCAGTAGTTAGTAGTAGTTACCAGTAGTTAGTAGTAGTTAGTAGTAGTTATCAGTAGTTATCAGTAGTTACCAGTAGTTACCAGTAGTTAGTAGTTAGTAGTAGTTATCAGTAGTTATCAGTAGTTAGTAGTAGTTACCAGTAGTTAGTAGTAGTTAGTAGTAGTTATCAGTAGTTACCAGTAGTTAGTAGTAGTTACCAGTAGTTAGTAGTAGTTACCAGTAGTTACCAGTAGTTACCAGTAGTTACCAGTAGTTAGTAGTAGTTATCAGTAATTATCAGTAGTTACCAGTAGTTACCAGTAGTTAGTAGTTAGTAGTAGTTATCAGTAGTTATCAGTAGTTGCCAGTAGTTACCAGTAGTTAGTAGTTACCAGTAGTTAGTAGTAGTTAGTAGTAGTTATCAGTAGTTATCAGTAGTTACCAGTAGTTACCAGTAGTTAGTAGTTACCAGTAGTTAGTAGTAGTTAGTAGTAGTTATCAGTAGTTATCAGTAGTTATCAGTAGTGACATCACCACTACTACTTATTAATAACGATATTGATCTATTGATTAATGAGGTGGTTTACCCAGACCACCTCCACCTCTGAGTTCAGTTGATCCAGCTTCATGAAGTCCAGTTTATTGGTGATGGATCCTCCTGATTTCAGCCTCCAGCCGTTCAGCTTCCATGTCTTTACCCAGCTGGTCACACCTGGTACACACACACACACACATTAATACACACACACACACATTAATACACACACACACATTAATACACACAGACACATTAATACACACACACACATTAATACACACACACACACACCCAGCTGGTCACACCTGGTACACACACACACACACATTAATACACACACACACACATTAATACACACACACACATTAATACGCACAGACACATTAATACACACACACACATTAATACACACACACACACACACCCAGCTGGTCACACCTGGTACACACACACACACATTAATACACACACACACATTAATACACACACACACACACCCAGCTGGTCACACCTGGTACACACACACACACATTAATACACACACACACACATTAATACACACACACACACATTAATACACACACACACATTAATACACACACACACATTAATACACACACACATTAATACACACACAGCTGGTCACACTTGGTACACACACACACACACATTAATACACACACACACACACAGCTGGTCACACCTGGTACACACACACACATTAATACACACACCCAGCTGGTCACACCTGGTACACACACACACATTAATACACACACACACATTAATACACACATTAATACACACACACATTAATACACACACACACATTAATACACACACACAGCTGGTCACACCTGGTACACACACACACACACACACATTAATACACACACACACATTAATACACACACACACACATTAATACACACACACACACACATTAATACACACACACACACACATTAATACACACACACACACACACATTAATACACACACACACACACACAGCTGGTCACACCTGGTACACACACACACATTAATACACACACACACACACACACACACATTAATACACACACCCAGCTGGTCACACCTGGTACACACACACACATTAATACACACACCCAGCTGGTCACACCTGGTACACACACACATTAATACACACACACACACATTAATACACACACACATTAATACACACACACACACAGCTGGTCACACCTGGTACACACACACACACATTAATACACACACACACACAGCTGGTCACACCTGGTACACACACACACACATTAATACACACACACACACATTAATACACACACACACACATTAATACACACACACATTAATACACACACACACATTAACACACACACACACACATTAATACACACACACATTCATACACACACACAGCTGGTCACACCTGGTACACACACACACATGAATACACACACACACACATTAATACACACACACACACACACACAGCTGGTCACACCTGGTACACACACACACACATTAATACACACACACACACATTAATACACACACACACACATTAATACACACACACACACACTCTTATAAGTGAATTCTCAGACCGTTGATAGTGAACTTGCTGTCCGTGTAAAGAACCAACTTCTTGATGTTTTCTTCTTTAGCCTGTTCCAGAGCTCTGCAGGCTGCCTATTAATATAATTAATATAATTAATATAATTAATAAATAAACAGCTGTTCCAGAGCTCTGCAGGCTGCCTATTAATATAATTAATATAATTAATATAATTAATAAATAAACAGCTGTTCCAGAGCTCTGCAGGCTGCCTATTAATATAATTAATATAATTAATATAATTAATAAATAAACAGCTGTTCCAGAGCTCTGCAGGCTGCCTATTAATATAATATAATTAATATAATTAATATAATTAATAAATAAACAGCTGTTCCAGAGCTCTGCAGGCTGCCTATTAATATAATTAATATAATTAATATAATTAATAAATAAACAGCTGTTCCAGAGCTCTGCAGGCTGCCTATTAATATAATTATTAATTAATATAATTAATAAATAAACAGCTGTTCCAGAGCTCTGCAGGCTGCCTATTAATATAATATAATTAATATAATTAATAAATAAACAGCTGTTCCAGAGCTCTGCAGGCTGCCTATTAATATAATATAATTAATATAATTAATATAATTAATAAATAAACAGCTGTTCCAGAGCTCTGCAGGCTGCCTATTAATATAATTAATATAATTAATATAATTAATAAATAAACAGCTGTTCCAGAGCTCTGCAGGCTGCCTATTAATATAATTAATATAATTAATATAATTAATAAATAAACAGCTGTTCCAGAGCTCTGCAGGCTGCCTATTAATAGAATTATTAATTAATATAATTAATAAATAAACAGCTGTTCCAGAGCTCTGCAGGCTGCCTATTAATATAATTAATATAATTAATATAATTAATATAATTAATATAATTAATAAATAAACAGCTGTTCCAGAGCTCTGCAGGCTGCCTATTAATATAATTAATATAATTAATATAATTAATAAATAAACAGCTGTTCCAGAGCTCTGCAGGCTGCCTATTAATAGAATTATTAATTAATATAATTAATAAATAAACAGCTGTTCCAGAGCTCTGCAGGCTGCCTATTAATAGAATTATTAATTAATATAATTAATATAATGAATAATTAATATAATTAATAATTAATATAATTAATAATTAATAATTAATTAGATGAATAAAACATAAATGTCTGACCTGTATCTCAGCTCGTTGGTTGGTTTGTCGTCCAATCAGCCGCTCTGCTACGTTACTGCACAAAAATACATTTAATGATTTTATTTAATGATTTATTACACTCTGAATACACGATTTAATGATTTATTACACTCTGAATACAGGATTTAATGATTTATTACACTCTGAATACACGATTTAATGATTTATTACACTCTGAATACACGATTTAATGATTTATTACACTCTGAATACAGGATTTAATGATTTATTACACTCTGAATACAGGATTTAATGATTTATTACACTCTGAATACACGATTTAATGATTTATTACACTCTGAATACAGGATTTAATGATTTATTACACTCTGAATACACGATTTAATGATTTATTACACTCTGAATACAGGATTTAATGATTTATTACACTCTGAATACACGATTTAATGATTTATTACACTCTGAATACACGATTTAATGATTTATTACACTCTGAATACACGATTTAATGATTTATTACACTCTGAATACACGATTTAATGATTTATTACACTCTGAATACACGATTTAATGATTTATTACACTCTGAATACACGATTTAATGATTTATTACAGTCTGAATACACGATTTAATGATTTATTACACTCTGAATACAGGATTTAATGATTTATTACACTCTGAATACACGATTTAATGATTTATTACACTCTGAATACACGATTTAATGATTTATTACACTCTGAATACACGATTTAATGATTTATTACACTCTGAATACACGATTTAATGATTTATTACACTCTGAATACAGGATTTAATGATTTATTACACATATTTATATTTATTGCTGTTAATTTATTATAACATTTGTTGATTTATTATAACATTTATTGTTGATTTATTATAACATTTATTGTTGATTTATTATAACATTTATTGTTGATTTATTATAACATTTATTATTGATTTATTATAACATTTATTGTTAATTTATTATAACATTTATTGTTAATTTATTATAATATTTATTGTTGATTTATTATAATATTTATTGTTGATTTATTATAACAACATTTATTGTTAATTTATTATAACATTTATTGTTAATTTATTATAATATTTATTGTTGATTTGTTATAATATTTATTGTTAATTTATTATAACATTTATTGTTGATTTATTATAATATTTATTGTTAATTTATTATAATATTTATTGTTGATTTATTATAATATTTATTGTTAATTTATTATAACATTTATTGTTGATTTATTATAATATTTATTGTTAATTTATTATAATATTTATTGTTGATTTATTATAATATTTATTGTTAATTTATTATAACATTTATTGTTGATTTATTATATTAACATTTATTGTTAATTTATTATAATATTTATTGTTGATTTATTATAACATTTATTGTTAATTTATTATAACATTTATTGTTGATTTATTATAATATTTATTGTTAATTTATTATAATATTTATTGTTGATTTATTATAATATTTATTGTTAATTTATTATAACATTTATTGTTGATTTATTATATTAACATTTATTGTTAATTTATTATAATATTTATTGTTAATTTATTATAACATTTATTGTTGATTTATTATAATATTTATTGTTGATTTATTATAATATTTATTGTTGATTTATTATAACATTTATTGTTAATTTATTATAACATTTATTGTTGATTTATTATAATATTTATTGTTAATTTATTATAATATTTATTGTTAATTTATTATAACATTTATTGTTGATTTATTATATTAACATTTATTGTTAATTTATTATAATATTTATTGTTGATTTATTATAACATTTATTGTTAATTTATTATAACATTTATTGTTGATTTATTATAATATTTATTGTTAATTTATTATAATATTTATTGTTGATTTATTATAATATTTATTGTTAATTTATTATAACATTTATTGTTGATTTATTATATTAACATTTATTGTTAATTTATTATAATATTTATTGTTAATTTATTATAATATTTATTGTTGATTTATTATAACATTTATTGTTGATTTATTATAATATTTATTGTTGATTTATTATAATATTTATTGTTAATTTATTATAACATTTATTGTTGATTTATTATATTAACATTTATTGTTAATTTATTATAATATTTATTGTTAATTTATTATAATATTTATTGTTAATTTATTATAATATTTATTGTTAATTTATTATAATATTTATTGTTGATTTATTATAACATTTATTGTTAATTTATTATAATATTTATTGTTGATTTACAGACATGAACATAGACATGAACGTAGACATGAACACAGACATGAACACAGACATGAACATAGACATGAACACAGACATGAACACAGACATGAACATAGATATGAACATAGATATGAACGTAGATATGAACATAGACATGAACGTAGACATGAACATATAAAAGAACATAGACATGAACGTAGACATGAACATATATATGAACATAGATATGAACGTAGATATGAACGTAGACATGAACGTAGACATGAACGTAGACATGAACGTAGACATGAACATAGACATGAACGTAGACATGAACATATATAAGAACATAGATATGAACGTAGATATGAACGTAGACGTGAACGTAGACGTGAACGTAGACGTGAACGTAGACGTGAACACAGACGTGAACGTAGACGTGAACGTAGACGTGAACGTAGACATGAACGTAGACATGAACATAGACATGAACGTAGACATGAACGTAGACATGAACATATATAAGAACATAGACATGAACGTAGACATGAACATATATATGAACATAGATATGAACGTAGATATGAACGTAGACATGAACGTAGACATGAACATAGACATGAACGTAGACATGAACATAGACATGAACGTAGACGTGAACGTAGACGTGAACATAGACGTGAACGTAGACGTGAACACAGACATGAACGTAGACATGAACGTAGACATGAACGTAGACATGAACATAGACATGAACATAGACATGAACGTAGACATGAACATATATATGAACATAGATATGAACGTAGACATGAACATATATATGAACATAGATATGAACGTAGACATGAACGTAGACGTGAACGTAGACGTGAACACAGACATGAACGTAGACGTGAACGTAGATGTGAACGTAGACATGAACATAGACGTGAACACAGACATGAACATAGACGTGAACATATATATGAACATATATATGACATGTTAATTCTATAAAAAGCTGCATGGTTCATGCTGGTTCTGTTCTGTTCATTTCAAAGCTTCTTCAGAGTTGTCCTTTTAATTATGTAGATTTTGTTTGGATTCTTTTCCTAATATTGATAAAACATATATTATATATTCCAGTAATTTTATGAAACTAAGTGATTTTGTTTCCTCAACAAGTTCTCAGTGAGGGAAAAAACAATAAAGACTGAAATATATCCCATTCATATGCAGATTATCATATGTCGCAAGTTGTTTTTTAATTCTTTGTTAACATGAGAAAATAGAGCATAATGTCATTATTTATGGCTGATATGTAGACATACACCACCACATCTAAACATTAGCATAAGAGGTTAAAACACCTCGTTAATCATGTTATGTTACAGTTGAAAAAAACAAAAAGATAATATTAATGTGTGAATGGAACATCCGCTAGCTAGGCCGCTAGCTAGGCCGCTAGCTAGGCCGCTAGCTAGGCCGCTAGCTAGGCCGCTAGCTAGGCCGCTAGCTAGGCCGCTAGCTAGGCCGCTAGCTAGGCCGCTAGCTAGGCCGCTAGCTAGGCCGCTAGCGTTTTCATGGTGGTAGCACCATAGCAGCTTTATATCTGTACAGTAAAAACGACATTTATTCTAATTTATTAAAATGTCCCCAAGTTAACAAAGAACTTCCAAATACTTCCCTATTCACGTAATAAAATAATAAAGTAGGCTGGGTTTAAATTACTATTGAAGTAACCACAGAATTAATATTTATTCATACTGAATATTTACTTAAGAGCTGATTAAATCAATTAAATTAAAGTTAAATTCAATCATAGTCTATAGTTTTATATTTCATTCTTAGCTGTTGGATGTCACATGAATAAAAATCATATTGTATTTTTATTCTATAACTTGCTGCTATAGTTAGAATAGTCCATTCAAACTTAACTAGAATACACTACTGTTCCTATGATTTTAGTGCAATTACCTCAAAAAAAAACAAGCACAGAAAACACATCAACTCAGTAAAAACAGAATATAAACTTTATTTAAAAGCACTTTGAAATAAATGAAATGAATAAAACAACATGTGAAGCAGCATTTAAACATCAGTAAATAAAGCTGGACCTGCTGCTGGACCATGGAGGTTATTACACATCTAACATCATCTGTCCTCACATTTAACCACAGACACTGTCACCTTAACGTCACCTCATCATCCATCCCATAATACTAGAATAACAATAGAAGCCACATATACAGAACAGGCAGCTGGAGCAGGAACAAAACTTTATTTAAAAACACAAATAAACATTCTATAAGGAAACTAACAAACACTCTGTCTGCTGAAGGAGGAATGAACATCTGTCTGAACATCTGGACCTGGACCAGGACCACGACTAGTCCATCAGGACCAGGACCGGTCCACCTGGTTACTCCTGGTTACTCCTGGTTACTCCTGGTTACTCCTGGTTACTCCTGGTGATCCTCCAGCTGCTTGGCTGCTCCTTCTCTCGACAGCCGGTCGGCCTCCTCGTTTCCTCTGTAGCCAGCATGACCTGGAATATGAAGCTGGAGAAGATCAATAATCACTATTAATGTATAATATCAGTTATAGATGATCAATAATCACTATTAATGTATCAGTTATAGATGATCAATAATCACTATTAATGTATCAGTTATAGATGATCAATAATCACTATTAATGTATCAGTTATAGATGATCAATAATCACTATTAATGTATCAGTTATAGATGATCAATAATCACTATTAATGTATCAGTTATAGATGATCAATAATCACTATTAATGTATCAGTTATAGATGATCAATAATCACTATTAATGTATCAGTTATAGATGATCAATAATCACTATTAATGTATCAGTTATATATGATCAATAATCACTATTAATGTATCAGTTATATATGATCAATAATCACTATTAATGTATCAGTTATAGATGATCAATAATCACTATTAATGTATCAGTTATAGATGATCAATAATCACTATTAATGTATAATATCAGTTATAGATGATCAATAATCACTATTAATGTATAATATCAGTTATAGATGATCAATAATCACTATTAATGTATAATATCAGTTATAGATTATCAATAATCACTATTAATGTATAATATCAGTTATAGATGATCAATAATCACTATTAATGTATAATATCAGTTATAGATGATCAATAATCACTATTAATGTATAATATCAGTTATAGATGATCAATAATCACTATTAATGTATAATATCAGTTATAGCTGATCAATAATCACTATTAATGTATAATATCAGTTATAGATGATCAATAATCACTATTAATGTATAATATCAGTTATAGATGATCAATAATCACTATTAATGTATAATATCAGTTATAGATGATCAATAATCACTATTAATGTATAATATCAGTTATAGCTGATCAATAATCACTATTAATGTTATCAGTAGTTATCAGTAGTTATCAGTAGTTATCAGTAGTTATCAGTAGTTATCAGTTACCAGTAGTTACCAGTAGTTACCAGTAGTTAGTAGTAGTTACCAGTAGTTACCAGTAGTTACCAGTAGTTAGTAGTAGTTAGTAGTAGTTATCAGTAGTTACCAGTAGTTAGTAGTAGTTACCAGTAGTTAGTAGTAGTTACCAGTAGTTACCAGTAGTTACCAGTAGTTAGTAGTAGTTATCAGTAATTATCAGTAGTTACCAGTAGTTACCAGTAGTTAGTAGTTAGTAGTAGTTATCAGTAGTTATCAGTAGTTGCCAGTAGTTAGTAGTTACCAGTAGTTAGTAGTAGTTAGTAGTAGTTATCAGTAGTTATCAGTAGTTATCAGTAGTGACATCACCACTACTACTTATTAATAACGATATTGATCTATTGATTAATGAGGTGGTTTACCCAGACCACCTCCACCTCTGAGTTCAGTTGATCCAGCTTCATGAAGTCCAGTTTATTGGTGATGGATCCTCCTGATTTCAGCCTCCAGCCGTTCAGCTTCCATGTCTTTACCCAGCTGGTCACACCTGGTACACACACACACACACACATTAATACACACACACACACATTAATACACACAGACACATTAATACACACACACACATTAATACACACACACACACACCCAGCTGGTCACACCTGGTACACACACACACACACATTAATACACACACACACATTAATACACACACACACATTAATACGCACAGACACATTAATACACACACACACATTAATACACACACACACACACACCCAGCTGGTCACACCTGGTACACACACACACACATTAATACACACACACACATTAATACACACACACACACACCCAGCTGGTCACACCTGGTAC
Source organism: Lepturacanthus savala (assembly GCA_030544235.1). Lineage (NCBI taxonomy): Eukaryota > Metazoa > Chordata > Actinopteri > Scombriformes > Trichiuridae > Lepturacanthus > Lepturacanthus savala. The sequence continues at coordinate 29,654,302 of CM060477.1, read as the reverse complement.
ACACACACACACATTAATACACACACACACACATTAATACACACACACACACACATTAATACACACACACACATTAATACACACACACACACACACACATTAATACACACACACATTAATACACACACAGCTGGTCACACTTGGTACACACACACACACACATTAATACACACACACACACACACAGCTGGTCACACCTGGTACACACACACACATTAATACACACACCCAGCTGGTCACACCTGGTACACACACACACATTAATACACACACACACATTAATACACACATTAATACACACACACATTAATACACACACACACATTAATACACACACACAGCTGGTCACACCTGGTACACACACACACACACACACATTAATACACACACACACACATTAATACACACACACACACACATTAATACACACACACACACACATTAATACACACACACACACACATTAATACACACACACACACACACATTAATACACACACACACACACACAGCTGGTCACACCTGGTACACACACACACATTAATACACACACACACACACACACACATTAATACACACACACACATTAATACACACACACACAGCTGGTCACACCTGGTACACACACACACACATTAATACACACACACACACAGCTGGTCACACCTGGTACACACACACACACATTAATACACACACACACACATTAATACACACACACACACATTAATACACACACACATTAATACACACACACACATTAACACACACACACACACATTAATACACACACACATTCATACACACACACAGCTGGTCACACCTGGTACACACACACACATGAATACACACACACACACATTAATACACACACACACACACACACACACAGCTGGTCACACCTGGTACACACACACACACATTAATACACACACACACACATTAATACACACACACACACATTAATACACACACACACACACTCTTATAAGTGAATTCTCAGACCGTTGATAGTGAACTTGCTGTCCGTGTAAAGAACCAACTTCTTGATGTTTTCTTCTTTAGCCTGTTCCAGAGCTCTGCAGGCTGCCTATTAATATAATTAATATAATTAATATAATTAATAAATAAACAGCTGTTCCAGAGCTCTGCAGGCTGCCTATTAATATAATTAATATAATTAATATAATTAATAAATAAACAGCTGTTCCAGAGCTCTGCAGGCTGCCTATTAATATAATTATTAATTAATATAATTAATAAATAAACAGCTGTTCCAGAGCTCTGCAGGCTGCCTATTAATATAATATAATTAATATAATTAATATAATTAATAAATAAACAGCTGTTCCAGAGCTCTGCAGGCTGCCTATTAATATAATATAATTAATATAATTAATATAATTAATAAATAAACAGCTGTTCCAGAGCTCTGCAGGCTGCCTATTAATATAATTAATATAATTAATATAATTAATAAATAAACAGCTGTTCCAGAGCTCTGCAGGCTGCCTATTAATATAATTAATATAATTAATATAATTAATAAATAAACAGCTGTTCCAGAGCTCTGCAGGCTGCCTATTAATATAATTAATATAATTAATATAATTAATAAATAAACAGCTGTTCCAGAGCTCTGCAGGCTGCCTATTAATATAATTATTAATTAATATAATTAATAAATAAACAGCTGTTCCAGAGCTCTGCAGGCTGCCTATTAATATAATTATTAATTAATATAATTAATAAATAAACAGCTGTTCCAGAGCTCTGCAGGCTGCCTATTAATATAATTATTAATTAATATAATTAATAAATAAACAGCTGTTCCAGAGCTCTGCAGGCTGCCTATTAATATAATATAATTAATATAATTAATAAATAAACAGCTGTTCCAGAGCTCTGCAGGCTGCCTATTAATATAATATAATTAATATAATTAATAAATAAACAGCTGTTCCAGAGCTCTGCAGGCTGCCTATTAATATAATTAATATAATTAATATAATTAATAAATAAACAGCTGTTCCAGAGCTCTGCAGGCTGCCTATTAATATAATTAATATAATTAATATAATTAATATAATTAATAAATAAACAGCTGTTCCAGAGCTCTGCAGGCTGCCTATTAATATAATTAATATAATTAATATAATTAATAAATAAACAGCTGTTCCAGAGCTCTGCAGGCTGCCTATTAATATAATATAATTAATATAATTAATATAATTAATAAATAAACAGCTGTTCCAGAGCTCTGCAGGCTGCCTATTAATATAATTAATATAATTAATATAATTAATAAATAAACAGCTGTTCCAGAGCTCTGCAGGCTGCCTATTAATATAATTATTAATTAATATAATTAATAAATAAACAGCTGTTCCAGAGCTCTGCAGGCTGCCTATTAATATAATATAATTAATATAATTAATAAATAAACAGCTGTTCCAGAGCTCTGCAGGCTGCCTATTAATATAATTAATATAATTAATATAATTAATAAATAAACAGCTGTTCCAGAGCTCTGCAGGCTGCCTATTAATATAATATAATTAATATAATTAATATAATTAATAAATAAACAGCTGTTCCAGAGCTCTGCAGGCTGCCTATTAATATAATTAATATAATTAATATAATTAATATAATTAATAAATAAACAGCTGTTCCAGAGCTCTGCAGGCTGCCTATTAATATAATTAATATAATTAATATAATTAATAAATAAACAGCTGTTCCAGAGCTCTGCAGGCTGCCTATTAATATAATATAATTAATATAATTAATAAATAAACAGCTGTTCCAGAGCTCTGCAGGCTGCCTATTAATATAATTAATATAATTAATATAATTAATAAATAAACAGCTGTTCCAGAGCTCTGCAGGCTGCCTATTAATATAATTAATATAATTAATATAATTAATATAATTAATAAATAAACAGCTGTTCCAGAGCTCTGCAGGCTGCCTATTAATATAATTAATATAATTAATATAATTAATAAATAAACAGCTGTTCCAGAGCTCTGCAGGCTGCCTATTAATATAATTAATATAATTAATATAATTAATAAATAAACAGCTGTTCCAGAGCTCTGCAGGCTGCCTATTAATATAATTATTAATTAATATAATTAATATAATTAATATAATTAATAATTAATATAATTAATAATTAATAATTAATTAGATGAATAAAACATAAATGTCTGACCTGTATCTCAGCTCGTTGGTTGGTTTGTCGTCCAATCAGCCGCTCTGCTACGTTACTGCACAAAAATACATTTAATGATTTTATTTAATGATTTATTACACTCTGAATACACGATTTAATGATTTATTACACTCTGAATACAGGATTTAATGATTTATTACACTCTGAATACACGATTTAATGATTTATTACACTCTGAATACACGATTTAATGATTTATTACACTCTGAATACAGGATTTAATGATTTATTACACTCTGAATACACGATTTAATGATTTATTACACTCTGAATACACGATTTAATGATTTATTACACTCTGAATACACGATTTAATGATTTATTACACTCTGAATACAGGATTTAATGATTTATTACACTCTGAATACAGGATTTAATGATTTATTACACTCTGAATACACGATTTAATGATTTATTACACTCTGAATACACGATTTAATGATTTATTACACTCTGAATACACGATTTAATGATTTATTACACTCTGAATACACGATTTAATGATTTATTACACTCTGAATACAGGATTTAATGATTTATTACACTCTGAATACACGATTTAATGATTTATTACACTCTGAATACACGATTTAATGATTTATTACACTCTGAATACACGATTTAATGATTTATTACACTCTGAATACACGATTTAATGATTTATTACACATATTTATATTTATTGCTGTTAATTTATTATAACATTTGTTGATTTATTATAACATTTATTGTTGATTTATTATAACATTTATTGTTGATTTATTATAACATTTATTGTTGATTTATTATAACATTTATTGTTGATTTATTATAACATTTATTGTTAATTTATTATAACATTTATTGTTAATTTATTATAATATTTATTGTTGATTTATTATAATATTTATTGTTGATTTATTATAACAACATTTATTGTTAATTTATTATAACATTTATTGTTAATTTATTATAACATTTATTGTTGATTTGTTATAATATTTATTGTTGATTTATTATAATATTTATTGTTGATTTATTATAACATTTATTGTTAATTTATTATAATATTTATTGTTGATTTATTATAACATTTATTGTTAATTTATTATAACATTTATTGTTGATTTATTATAATATTTATTGTTAATTTATTATAATATTTATTGTTGATTTATTATAATATTTATTGTTAATTTATTATAACATTTATTGTTGATTTATTATATTAACATTTATTGTTAATTTATTATAATATTTATTGTTGATTTATTATAACATTTATTGTTAATTTATTATAACATTTATTGTTGATTTATTATAATATTTATTGTTAATTTATTATAATATTTATTGTTGATTTATTATAATATTTATTGTTAATTTATTATAACATTTATTGTTGATTTATTATATTAACATTTATTGTTAATTTATTATAATATTTATTGTTAATTTATTATAATATTTATTGTTGATTTATTATAACATTTATTGTTGATTTATTATATTAACATTTATTGTTAATTTATTATAATATTTATTGTTGATTTATTATATTAATATTTATTGTTAATTTATTATAATAATATTTATTGTTAATTTATTATAATATTTATTGTTGATTATAATAATATTTAGTGAATTTATTATATTAACATTTATTAACCAGCATCATGTTCAGTGAATTAAAACATCTGAACATTTAATAATCATCAGAATCATGTTGATGCACCTGATTCCACTGATGATGATATTGATGATGATATTAATGATAATAATATTATTGATGATAATAATATGGATGATAATATTGATGATAATAATATTGATGATAATAATATTGATGATAATAATATTGATGATATTATTGATGATAATCTTTTAAACAAGATTAAATTACAAAATATGAGATTAACAGTCAAGAATGTGACAAAAAGACATTAAAATAAAAAAGTTTAAATTATGTTATAAAATAAAAATTTTACTTTTTAAACATGTGTGTGCATTAACGTGTGTGTGTGTGTGTGTGTGTGTATTAATGTGTGTGTGTGTGTGTGTGTGTGTGTATTAATGTGTGTATTAACGTGTGTGTGTGTTTGTGTGTGTGTGTATTAATGTGTGTGTGTGTATTAATGTGTGTATTAATGTGTGTATTAATGTGTGTATTAATGTGTGTATTAATGTGTGTATTAATGTGTGTATTAACGTGTGTGTGTGTTTGTGTGTGTGTGTATTAATGTGTGTGTGTGTATTAATGTGTGTATTAATGTGTGTATTAACGTGTGTGTGTGTGTATTAATGTGTGTGTGTTCTTACAGTCTGTGATTGTCTCCCCAGTAAACTCCTATTCCAGCTCTCGCTCCAATCTTCCCGTTTCCTGAGCAGCAGCCGTCGGTGTAAACGACCACAGCATCACCTGGTTGATATGGATCCATTATTAATTATTAATTAATATCACACACCACAGCATCACCTGGTTGATATGGATCCATTATTAATTATTAATTAATATCACACACCACAGCATCACCTGGTTGATATGGATCCATTATTAATTATTAATTAATATCACACACCACAGCATCACCTGTTTGATATGGATCCATTATTAATTATTAATCATTAATTAATATCACACACCACAGCATCACCTGGTTGATATGGATCCATTATTAATTATTAATTAATATCACACACCACAGCATCACCTGGTTGATATGGATCCATTATTAATTATTAATTAATATCACACACCACAGCATCACCTGGTTGATATGGATCCATTATTAATCATTAATTAATATCACACACCACAGCATCACCTGGTTGATATGGATCCATTATTAATTATTAATCATTAATTAATATCACACACCACAGCATCACCTGGTTGATATGGATCCATTATTAATTATTAATTAATATCACACACCACAGCATCACCTGGTTGATATGGATCCATTATTAATTATTAATCATTAATTAATATCACACACCACAGCATCACCTGTTTGATATGGATCCATTATTAATTATTAATTAATATCACACACCACAGCATCACCTGTTTGATATGGATCCATTATTAATTATTAATTAATATCACACACCACAGCATCACCTGGTTGATATGGATCCATTATTAATCATTAATTAATATCACACACCACAGCATCACCTGGTTGATATGGATCCATTATTAATCATTAATTAATATCACACACCACAGCATCACCTGGTTGATATGGATCCATTATTAATTATTAATCATTAATTAATATCACACACCACAGCATCACCTGGTTGATATGGATCCATTATTAATTATTAATCATTAATTAATATCACACACCACAGCATCACCTGGTTGATATGGATCCATTATTAATTATTAATCATTAATTAATATCACACACCACAGCATCACCTGGTTGATATGGATCCATTATTAATTATTAATTATTAATTAATATCACACACCACAGCCTGGTTAAACAGCAGCTAAAACAGGAGACAGGTAGAAACTCAGGGTTTCTACAAGTTAAACCTGCCAGCAGCAGGTGATGTTCACTGAGTCTGTTACCACGGTGACTGAGTCTGTTACCGTGGCGGCCAAGCCTGTTACCGTGGTGACTGAGTCAGAGTCCCCTTCATCAGGATTAACTAGCTCTGAGTTTAACCTGACTCCTGATTAAACCCTGGTCTCTGGTCTATCTGAGTCTATCTCACCCATGTAGGTGAATCCATCAGAGGAGACGCTCTCTGACGGTTTGACTCGTTTGTCCTGAGCTTCCTCCTCCTTCTCCTCCTTCTCCTCCTTCTCCTCCTTCTCCTCCTTCTCCTCCTTCTCTGAGTAACGTCGTTTTCTCCCCAGAGGAATCAGCACCAGTGGCTCTGGGCCTCGTTTAGGAAGAACAGGGACAGAAAGCTCTGGAACACAAAGACATTACGGCTGTAACATCAACATTTATATCTGTACCAATTAAAGCTGAATTAACTTCAAGGCGGCTGACTAACGAACATCCAGATGTGCATCATTTACAGCTGTGACTCAGGAATGTTCAGTTTCACATACACACACACACACACACACACACACACACACACACACACACACACACACACACACACACACACACACACCTTTCTTCAGTTCCGCTCCTCTGACGAAGGCCCAGGCATCTTTTTCTGATGCAAACTTCTTGAAAGCAGCCGCTGGGAATTTGTCCACTTGACTCTTACACTCGTCCCTGAATCACAGTGACAAACACAGTTAATACAACACATGAACAGGGAGATCGCCAGTAGTAGTAGTATTATTATTAGTGTTATTAAGATTTGATGAGTGTAAATATGGTTTATTTCTATATTGTTTAATTGCTTTAATTGATGTTTTATTGTTTTGATGTAATTTACTGTAAATTTATTAATATCTGACTTATTTTAAGCACTTTGATTCACTGTTAAGAAATGTTCTCTATAAATAAACGACGTGCTGACGTCCCTCAGCGGCGGCCATATTGGGAAGGTCAAGACAAAAATACTCAGAACTCAGGATTGTTGTGTTCCACATGTTATTAACGCAGCTATGATACAGGATGGTTGAATTTTATTTAATTGTCATTGTGATGTAATTCAGTGTAATAAAGCTTTATTGTATTTCTGCGAAGGTTCTTCTGTTTTCGTGTGTAAAACACAATCAATGTGTTCCTTTTATATGAAAATACATATTATTATAATCTAGTGCCGTAACAACATGAATGACGTGTATAATAAACCACGCAGTTTGAAATCGGTTGTAAACTCTGGTTATTTTAATAATTAGTAGTTAGTTTAATAGTTATCTGCTATAGACAATGCGCTAAAGGGAGCGAGCGGCCCGACACAAGATGGCCGCCAAGAGGGGACGCGTCTCATTAGGTAGCAGCGTTGGCTCAGTGTTATATGGATATATATGGTGTTATTTGGTGTTCTATAGGTATCCGTGGTGTGATTTAGTTTTCCATAGGTTTCTATGGTGTGGACAGCCTCACCAGGTACCGTAGACTCCGGGTTTCACGCCTCTTTTCACCGCATAGAAGAACTTCTCCATGTCGTCCGCAGCGCTGCAAACCGTCCGTCGGTGTAACGTGACTCTACTGAACAGACATGCGAGTCTGAACATCACATTCAGCCGAAAACACGCAGAGAAACAGACCTAAATGTCATCCTGTTGACGACTCAACACACGATAAAAACACGTTTAAACTCACTGTTAAACACGTGTTTAGTATGAGAACTTAAAACACGTCAGGAAAAGAAAACACGCTTACTAGCTTTAGCTAAATCACTAAATAAAGACAAAACGCCGAAACTGTTTTCCGAATAAACATGGCAGCAGATTAACGTAGATTTCAGCGGTCTACATCCAGGAATAAGCGTCTGTTTAACTCATTAAAAGTATCAAAAACGACAGAAAGAAGATGTGTTGACATTGGCCATTAAAGCCCATCCGTGTTCTTGCCCAACTCTCGCGATTACTTATCGCCGTTTCACACGAGAACACTAACGAACTCTCGCGATGATGATGAAGTACATTTAATTTAAAATATAAAATGTTTTTTTTTTACATTTTTAATTCCTTTATTATTATTTTTTATGAATATACGTTTTTCTTGTAAATGAAGAAAGTTTTGAGGGAAAGAAAAAAGAAAACTCGTAGCGACACCACGAGTCGCTACCGTTGGATGATTTAAACTCTCGCGATGACACCGCGAGACGCTCCCGTTGGATGATTTCAACTCTCGCGATGTCAACGTCAGCCGCTCGCATTGGATTAATTGAACTCTCGCGATGTTCCGGTCTCTTCCTTGGCCGTCGTTGACAGAGGTTAGTGCGGAGATTTTCCCCGGACTCTGGATTCTGCTCTAAAATGTGTTTAAATGTGGTTTAATCGTTAAGTTTTCGTGCCGTATCGCTTCTTAAGTCTATGATACCTTTGATTAAGCGGGTTTGGGCAGCGGATGGCCGCTGGATATCACGAAATAAAGCGTAGTAGAAGCTCCGGTTAAACCGCTGTAACGGTGAGCTGTTAGCAGGCCGTGCATGTGTTCAGGTTAACCACGCGATTGGATGTTAAAACTGTTCCTGGGTAATTAAATAAATAACCAAATTAATGCTGGTATCACTAATTAATTAGCAGCAACGACACGGACGTTAAATACATAACAGCAGCGATTCAGGCTAACCTATATTAGCATGCTAACAACTCTGCTAACATGCTAACTATCACTTCTTTGCCTTTTTTGTAACACACGTGGCTTCTAAGGGGTTTTATTACTTGTATCTGTTAATACTGTGGACTTTACTGTAGTTTATGCAGCATTTAATGTGTTTAGTTCATGTGGAAGTAAGACATTCATTGTACAGAGAAACTTGTTTCTACACTGAACGTGACAAACACTTTGACTCTTGAATCTAGTATAAAACTCCAGTGTGTGACTGTAACCCACGTTTGTTGTTCTTTTATCCACAGAGACAAAGGCCATGTTCAGTACCAGCGCCAAAATAGTGAAGCCTAATGGCGAGAAGCCAGATGAGTTTGAGTCTGGGATTTCTCAGGTGAGAAAAATGATTGAGATGCATGAAGATGTGGAGTCATCACAGTGATGGATGAAGGTTTATCCACAACCAGAATATAGAGTTTTCATGTGTAGAAATTACTGCCAGGACACCTAAAGTCAGTTAAATTAACCTGCAACAGAGTCAGTATTCACCTCTCAACCTTTGACCCGACGTGGACCCTGCAGGACCTGCTTCCTGTTGTAGTCCTGGTGGCGTATGGGAGCGTAGCTCTGAGCTGAGACGTACAGTCCCGTTCCACAACGTCGGACATGAAGCTCTGACCCCGGCTGCTGCCGAGAGGACGAGCGTCCTGCATATTCCTACATCTACCCAGAGCCTCTGGGCCATGACTGGGGAGACAAACCATGCAGGACACAGCCTCTGGACCAGGGCCACCAGTCCTGGTCCTGGAGGACTGGTCTGGGTGCAGGGTTTAGTTCCAACCAGCAGTAACAACCTGATTCTACTAATGAAGATCCTTAGCAGAATCAGGTTGTTACTGGTGGTTGGAACCAAAACCTGCACCCAGACCAGTCCTCCAGGACCAGGACTTGTGCCCCCTGATCTAAATATTAACATCATGACTCTGAAACCAAATACACTGTTAAAACATCATCTTTATATCAGTCACATGAAACTCACCTGTTGTCCTTCAGTGATTCAGGAAGTCTGATCTGTAGAGTCCTGGTGTTGTTTAAATGTTGAACACCTCCTTTTAAACTCCTGTTTCAGTGTTAATCGCCTCCTTTTAAACTGTTTCAGTGTTACATGCCTGTGTTTAAACTCCTGCTGTGTGAATGTTGTGTAACTGCAGGCTCTGCTCGAGCTGGAGATGAACTCTGACTTGAAGGCTCAGCTGAGAGAACTCAACATCACTGCAGCAAAGGTATGAAAACACGTCTCAGCTGCTTCATCTGAGTGAGTTAATGGGAATAAACAGTGGTTTTATAACATTCAACATTCTAGAAACAGGATTAGACAATGACAATCATCCAGTTTCAGCCCTGCAACAATTAATTATTAGTTACAGCTTCTCAAATCTGGTTATTTTATCATGTTTTTAGACTATTATCTAATTATTTAATTTATCTCATGTCTGTGTTTATCTCCTATTGTCTTTATATTCTGCTGTTACTGTAGAGCTGCACAGTTTGTCGTCATCTACCACGTTATTAACTATTCTGATAATAGTTTAGTCATTGATTAATTAGTAAATGTGTAAATTCTCTGGTTCCAGCTTCTCTTTGATTATTTCCTGGTTTCTTTAGTCTCTATAATAATAAACTGATGATCTTTGGACAAAAAGACATTTTAGGTTGAATCTTCATCTTTGATGAAACACTGATCCACATTTAAACCATTTAATGAACCAAACTACTGATCTATTAATCAATAATTGATAAATTAATCAACTATAGTTATTTGTAGTTAAATCCAAGCCTGGTCTCTAATGGAACACAGAGAGTTAGTAGAATTATCAGCTTCTGTTCACTGTTTAATCAGCTGTTAGTCATGAAGCAACATTCAGTTTATTAATTTAACCTACAGCTGATTAAAGGATGCAGCAAATACAAGTTAAACTAGACCAGGAACATCTGTTATCACTGCTCATTCTGCTCATTCCTCACAGACATAAGCTGTCTGCTTAGAGGTTATATTCTGTTGTTGTTCTATTTTAACCTTAACACCTTTATTACTACTTGTATTATTCATTATATATATATATATATATATATATATATATATATATATATATATATATAGACACCAAGTAAGACTTTAATTGTTTCTACACTGTTCACATTATAATAAACACTTTAAATCTTCAGAATCAGAATCTTTACTGTTCAGCTGTAGATGATAGTAAATCTACTACTGGCTCAGTTATTACCTGTTAAATCAATGATGTCAAACCTTTACACTTATTAAATCTCTGTATTAAGGTTATAATGTTCAGAGATCTGAGTTTCTCAGTTTATTATATAATGGATATTAGTGTTGTTAGCATGTTCCTGGACCTGTTAGTCCTGGTCCTGCCCGACGTGGACCCTGCAGGACCTGCTTCCTGTTGTAGTCCTGGTGGCGTATGGGAGCGTAGCTCTGAGCTGAGACGTACAGTCCCGTTCCACAACGTCGGACATGAAGCTCTGACCCCGGCTGCTGCCGAGAGGACGAGCGTCCTGCATATTCCTACATCTACCCAGAGCCTCTGGGCCATGACTGGGGAGACAAACCATGCAGGACACAGCTGTGACATCACAAAGAAACACATGCAGGCTCTACTCTACTGTCTGTAGAGACGCTGCAGGTTTAGACGCTGCAGGTTTGGTTTTGACCGTTGTTTCTTGGTTTTCAGGAAATCGAGGTGGGCGGCAGCAGGAAAGCCATCATCATCTTCGTTCCTGTTCCTCAGCTGAAGTCCTTCCAGAAGATCCAGGTGCGGCTGGTGAGGGAGCTGGAGAAGAAGTTCAGCGGGAAACATGTGGTCTTCATCGCACAGGTGAGGGGGTCCTCTGTAGACCGGGACTGGACCCAGTCCAGCAGGATCCGGTCCTGGTCTGTAGTATGAACATTCAGCTGCTTCCTGTCTCTAATTATTCCTCCTGTTCATGCTTCAAACATCTTTAAATGTTGGTTTTATGTGGAGATATGAGACGTTGAGTGTTTGAGCATCATGTTCCTTCTATGGTGGAAGACTAGAAACAAAGACTTTGACTCTATAAAGATAAATGATTGGACTCATTAAAGCTTCAGATCAACTTGTTAATCCATGTTTTATAGATTATGTTCTGTTCATCAGTAGAACAGGAGGAATAATCAGTGGAACCCAGTGAATCTGTCCTTTATAACGAGGCCGTTCCACCTTTTATATTAATCTAAACATAACACTGATCAGTTTATTCAGCAGCTTAATTATTCAGGTGAATGTTTGTGGACCAGTGAATTCCAAACATCTGTTTTCAGATGTTTAACTGTGAACAACTAAAAACCCAAAGATATTAAATGATCTAACGTTAACGAGGAACCAGTCAAATTATAAACGTAGGAAGATGTTTGTAGTTAATTTATATTTCTACTGATATTAGATATAAAACATTATTTTCAGCTTCATCATTTGACACGTTAGTGCTGTTTGTAGAGATACTGTGATTATAATTAAAGTTATTTGCAGTGATCAGCTCTAATGTTATGTCACATCAGGACGTCAGATATTAGTGAGTGTAGTTGAAGCGTGAGTTATAATTGAAGGTTTTCAGACAGCTGAGTATTAATGAGTCTTTTTAAAGCTGTGAAGCAGCAGCTGTGGGATCAGTCTAGTTGCTGCTGGGTCACAGTCTAATCCCAGGATGTGGTTGGTGTTTCAGAGGAGGATCCTGCCCAAACCCACCAGGAAAAGTCGCACAAAGAACAAGCAGAAGCGTCCCAGGAGGTGAGTTGATCAGTTTATTGATTCCAGATCAGCTGTTATTAATCAAGCTTCACTACATAGTCTGTACTGTTCACCTGTAGAATAGAATGAATCTACCCTTCAGATGTTCTAGAGTGGAGTAAACCCTGAAGAGGATTCCTAAAACAGATTAGATGTGGTATAAATCACAGCACTAACTCACAATAAGACATTTAATCCCATGTAAAGAGGTCAGTAAATGTTTAGTTAGTGATTCTCTGCTGATGGAGCTTTAACCCAACACAGATATTAAAGATATAATAATAATATTATAATGGATATGAGGCTGGATTCACGAGACCTCAGAGCATTGACTCCATCACATCAACTTATAATTAATGATAAAACCAACACTGTATTGGTTTATTACAAATTCATCACAGAACAAAGATAAATGAGTCCAGTTTAGATTTAACTCTACAGATAAATGACTGTAGTTGATGTGACTCGTCTTCATCTTCACATCAACCTGTAGAGAATTTAACTCTCTGGGTCTACTGACTGATCTACATCAGACCTCCACCCTGCTAGTAGAGGTCAGGGGTCTCCAACCCTGGTCCTGTGGAGGTCAGGGGTCTCCAACCCTGGTCCTGTGGAGGTCAGGGGTCTCCAACCCTGGTCCTGTGGAGGTCAGGGGTCTCCAACCCTGGTCCTGTGGAGGTCAGGGGTCTCCAACCCTGGTCCTGGAGAGGTCAGGGGTCTCCAACCCTGGTCCTGGAGAGGTCAGGGGTCTCCAACCCTGGTCCTGGAGAGGTCAGGGGTCTCCAACCCTGGTCCTGGAGAGGTCAGGGGTCTCCAACCCTGGTCCTGGAGAGGTCAGGGGTCTCCAACCCTGGTCCTGGAGAGGTCAGGGGTCTCCAACCCTGGTCCTGGAGAGGTCAGGGGTCTCCAACCCTGGTCCTGGAGATCTACTGTGGGTCCAGGTTTTTGTTCCAACCAGCAGTAAAACACCTGATTCTACTAATGAAGCTCAATAGCAAAGACCCTAATGGTTGATTAGTAGAATTAGGTTGTTCCTGTTGGTTGGAACTAAAACCTGGACCACAGTAGACCTCTACAGGACCAGGGTTGGAGACCCCTGACCTCTACAGGACCAGGGTTGGTGACCCCTGACCTCTACAGGACCAGGGTTGGTGACCCCTGACCTCTACAGGACCAGGGTTGGTGACCCCTGACCTCTACAGGACCAGGGTTGGTGACCCCTGACCTCTACAGGACCAGGGTTGGTGCCCCCTGTTTTATATTATAGATTCTCATGTTATAACTGCTGTTGTGATGTTAGTCCATCCTGGACCTGTTAGTCCTGGTCCTGCCCCGACGTGGACCCTGCAGGACCTGCTTCCTGTTGTAGTCCTGGTGGCGTATGGGAGCGTAGCTCTGAGCTGAGACGTACAGTCCCGTTCCACAACGTCGGACATGAAGCTCTGACCCCGGCTGCTGCCGAGAGGACGAGCGTCCTGCATATTCCTACATCTACCCAGAGCCTCTGGGCCGTGACTGGGGAGACAAACCATGCAGGACACAGCCTCTGGACCAGGGCCACAAGTCCTGGTCCTGGAGGACTGGTCTGGGTCCAGGGTTTAGTTCTGGTGACCCCTGACCTCTACAGGAGCAGGGTGGAGGTCTGATGTAGATCAGTCAGTAGACCCAGAGAGTTAAATTCTCTACAGGTTGATGTGAAGATGAAGACGAGTCACATCAACTACAGTCATTTATCTGTAGATAGATTTATCTGTTAAATCTAACTAATATTAAATGGAACTGACCCACTGTTAAATATACAGCAGCAACTAATGGTTCTATTCATTAATATTCAGATCAACCAATGACTGAAACCCAGAGTTAAATGACCCAACATTAAAAAGTCAAATATTTAGTCTGTTATGTAAAAAAGAAACTCAAATTTCTAATAAGGAAACGTTAGAAATTATAATTATTTATATTTTATATATTTATATATGATATATTTTTTTGAGGTTCATTTTGAATTAAATTTAACTTTCATGTGTCCTGGTTCACATTAGATATAAAACTGAGTGTTTGAGACTCATTAAAACATGTATAGACCAGGAAAACATGTCTGACTGAAGCCTGACTGACAGTTAGTGATGTCAGCGGTTACCATGGTAACCACACCGCTTGGCAACAGCTCAGGCTGGCAGCTGATTGGTGCAGCAGCTCAGGCTGGCAGCTGATTGGTGCAGCAGCTCAGGCTGGCAGCTGATTGGTGCAGCAGCTCAGGCTGGCAGCTGATTGGTGCAGCAGCTCAGGCTGGCAGCTGATTGGTGCAGCAGCTCAGGCTGGCAGCTGATTGGTGCAGCAGCTCAGGCTGGCAGCTGATTGGTTGATGTGTTTTTGTTAATAACTTTAAATGTAAAGGTCCCACATTGAGCAGACTTGGTACCAGTGATTAATGGAAGCCCAGGATCACATCTATGGTTCATGATGGTTTAATGAGTCTGTAGAACCAAGTCCTGACTGGACTGAACTGGACCCTACTCTCACTTCAGACAGGAACTGACCAGTTGGTGTTAATGGGAGTTTCAGGTTGTTAAATGCTGTCATTTGCTGCTTTGTTGTAATATCTTGTGGTTGTTGACTGTTTGTTGGCTGATGAGGATGTTTCACAGTTTATTGATGCTTTTAAACACGAGTCATCAGAAAAGTAACTGTTTAGGTTTGATTAAAACGTCATTGGAGCCTAAAGTGAATGAATATGAATAGTATAAACCTTAAAATATGACTGAGAACAAAGTAAATCCTTGGTATAATACCAAGAGATGATTGTTGAATTATTCTATTATATGTTGGATAAAAGTCAGATTTTAGATTTTTATTATGTGTAACAATAATTTATAACAAATTGAAAGGCCAGTTCTTCCGTAACTAAAGAATCCTGTAACTGGATAGAACTCATTAATAGAATTAATCAGATACTTCATCACCCAACTTAAAGGACAAATCCAGATTTTTTTTTTCCTGACCAGTGGTCAAAAAACCACATGATGAATTAAAATATGGTAGAAAGGTGAAGTAACTCCTGACATGAATCAGACTCATTGATTAGTAGGTGGTGCTGGACTTTCACTGTGTGGGCAGCACCACAGAACGGTCCCTGTGGTGAACCCTGGTGTTAAAGGTCATTAACGTGGTTCTGTGGCGTCTTCCAGCCGAACTCTGACCGCGGTTCACGACGCCATCTTGGAGGACCTGGTCTTCCCCAGCGAGATCGTGGGTAAGAGGATCCGAGTGAAACTGGACAGCAGCAGACTCATCAAGGTCCACCTGGACAAGGCCCAGCAGAACAACGTCGAACACAAAGTGAGTAGAAACAACCCGTCACAAACCACACCCGACGTGGACCCTGCAGGACCTGCTTCCTGTTGTAGTCCTGGTGGCGTATGGGAGCGTAGCTCTGAGCTGAGACGTACAGTCCCGTTCCACAACGTCGGACATGAAGCTCTGACCCCGGCTGCTGCCGAGAGGACGAGCGTCCTGCATATTCCTACATCTACCCAGAGCCTCTGGGCCGTGACTGGGGAGACAAACCATGCAGGACACAGCCTCTGGCTGAGAAACCACATGTATATAAATATATATTATAGAAATGTCTAGTTCTTTACTGAGAAAATCAGATATGTTTAAAGAACCACTTTTACAACTTGAGCTCCATCTTCCATCTATACTTTTAAACATCATCACTCATTTATACTGAATAAACAAACCAATGGAAACGCCTGTTTCTCTCTCCACCAATCAGAACGCTGCGTTTCCATGTTGGGTTTTTAATGTTGTCTCTTCACTGAATGTGATGATGAAAATATTCAATAATAACATGGTGTCATTTTATTTATGTCTGCATTTACTTACCAACACTATAATTTAATAATTAAAACAGATGTATAGTTTGAGGAGTTCAGAGGGTTAAAGTGGTTTAATTGGTGCTGAAATAATAAAACTCATTAATGGATCAATATTAAATAAACAGTAACAAACTGCAGCTTCTCAAACTGAGGACTTAGACAAGGCCACTTTATTTATCACATTTCAACAGAAGATCATTCAAAAGCATCAGGATAGAATTTAAAATCAGTGGAATAAAACTAATTATAGAAAAAGGAATAAAGACAATACAAACCATATAATGTACAGTTTCTAACCTTAAATTAAAACCAGACTTGGTGAGTTTAAATGAAATGACATCAACAGAATTCTTCTCCATGTTTCTGTTTAAATATGAGTGTGACACTGAAATCAGTCCGACCTGACGTCAGAGTCTGTTGGTGCATCTAATGAAGCTGTGTTGTGTTGCAGGTGGAAACCTTCTCTGGGGTCTATAAGAAGCTCACAGGCAAAGACGTTGTGTTTGAATTCCCTGAATTCCAGCTGTAAATGCAGGCGACAAAATAAATTTGTTTACTGTCCTTGTTGTTGTTGTTGTTGTTGTTGTTGTCTCCTTTTTTATAGAGAAAATCTGTGAAGAAGCTGAATTTAATAGAAGCAGCAACTTGTTTATACTTCAACCTTTAACCCATTTAAACTGAATATAAATCCATCAGTTCAGTCACTATTATGTTATTTATTCCTTTGCAGTTAATCTCATTTTAATGTCTGTTCTAGCTGCTGTTTGCACTAATCTGCTCAAACTAAACCTGTTCATCTCATGTATAGAACTATATTTTAGTGGATTATTCTATAAACTTTAATGATTAAATACAAACCTATCAGGTTAAAATCATTATAATCTGAATAAAATGACTGTGGGAGGATCCGTGTTCTCAGGAAGGACTAGGAAACTTTATTTGCTTAAAACCTTTTGTCCAAGTTAAAAAAAAGCACATTTATATTTTTCATTTTAATAAATAACAGTTGGGCTTCAATGGGTTAATTAGAAGCTTTAAACATTTTATTCATGGATCCTTTAAAACATTCAGAGTCGACTGTATTCAAATCTACTGAGTAGGAAACATGTTTGAAGCATTTCCAGAAACCAGCCTGAGGTTTAAATCCATTGATTCTGTCATAAATGACTGTTTGAGCTCTGAAGTGTTAGTGTTGATCAGAACCAGGATCTGCAGCAGGAAGCTGCATCGTTTCTGTGTCAACCTGCAGCTTCTCTGCACTGGTTCCTGCCACCTGGTGGCGCTGTCTGATCTCCTCCAGCAGGACCAGGTTGCAGAGCCTCCAGGTCCTGTATGTTGGTGCCGTCAGACCCGGGTCAGTCAGGACCTGGTCCATGGCATCCAGCTCCATCTCTTTGGCCTGGAGGACACACACAGAGGCTGGAATGTTCTAACATTCTATAGAATTGAGTTTTGAGAACAACAATATATCAAATCGACCGGCTCGGCTGGGAATGCTGTGGTATGACTTTTCCTGGTGATTCCTGTTACTATGACGACGCAGTTGCCATTTTTGGCCCATTCATTCCAGATGGAGGAGCCTCCTGAGGCTGGAGTAGATGATGTCATTGAGTAGAGAAGCAAAGAATTGCTCAGAAAAAAAACATTTCTCACTTGTGATTAGAAATGTTTTTCACCACACGTCAATGATTTTTACATGACAGCGTAGCCATGACGTCCTGATGTCTCTGATGTCTCTACTGAAGATGAGAGGTTTATGGTTTTATTGCTACGAGGCTCCAAACAACTTCCTGCCACTCAGCTCCCATTCACTCCCATGTTAAATTGGAAAATCTCTGATTTTTGAAATCTTCATACTTTCTAACCTGCTGCTATGTTCACATTTTTCAAGCTACAGAAATAAAAGTTATATCAGTACGACTGGGGGAACCCAAGCTCTCAAATAATCTGATCATTTTACCTCTATCTTTTATGGTTTTTGATTTATGAGCAGTTGTTTGGGGGGTGTTTCTGCCATTTTTAGACTTTGCCCAGTTTTTGTCAGTTAGTGATGTCATCAGAGCACATGCAGCAGAGCAGTGAGTCACCATGGTAACGGCCCAGCTGGTCACCATGTCAGGCTGAAAGCTGATTGGCTCATGGTTTTTCATCAATAACTTTGGATCTAAAGCTAATACCATGGATGTATAATATAACTGGATAACAGATTGAAAAATGGCTGCCATTCATTTCAATTAAAGTTTCCTGCCTGGTTCATACGGCAAAAAAGTTGCTGACTTCCTGGTTATATGATCCATAGAGACTCATCAGTAGAGTCACCTCCCATGATGCTCTGGGACCTCCCATCATGTCCCAGTGTGATGAGGATGTGTAAATTGTGAACAAAACTCACATTTGAGTCCTTTAATTCACTTGCTGACCACATTAAAAATGTAAATAAATAAATTTAAAAAATAAATGAATAAATAAAAACCCATACTCGTTCCTGAGACACGGCTGTGACATCACAAAGAGAATTTGTCCAATTTTCCAGAGCTTTTCTGGCTGTCAGAAAGGTTTTTTATTGGGTTCATGACTTTAAAATATGGAATAAGAACCTCAGTAATATCAGGATTATATCTGGAGACACTTTATCAGCTTCTATTTTACTGTTAATGTCTGAAACATGAGTTCTGGGTCCATGTGGTTGGTTGCTGCAGTACCAGTAGTGGCCACTGGGAGGAGGAACCATATCCAGGTTTATCATACATCCATGGCTCCTACAACTATAGAACATGGAGGACCAATCAAAACAATTCCATGGTATCAGGGCCCCGCCTTCTGAAAGCTGATTGGCTCATGGTTTTTCCTTAATAACTTTGGATCTAAAAGTTTAACGCTAACCAAAGTAACCCCGACAGCATCCTTAGCCATGTGGTGGTTACCACGGCGACAGAGTCCCTGACAGCCCCAGACCCAACCCTCACAGATTCATCTGCTTCTATCTGTTGGTGTGCAGCAGCTTTACCTTCAGGCTGCTGCTGAGGATCCGCAGCAGGTGAAGCTGCTCGTTGACTTTGTTGTTGCTGCAGCGTCTGATGAACGAGGTTCTGAAATCTGAACATCTGGTCCGACCAATCACAGACCAGCTGGCTGCTGTCAGCTGATCATCGTCATCATCATCATCAGCTGCTGCAGAGAGAAGATCAGCTGATCTCAAACTCCTCAGAAAACTTCCTGTCACTATGGATGAATATGTGTTTGTGTATAAAAGTGTTTGTTCCCATCGCCCTTATTTTTATTTAAAGATCATAGTCCAGTTTATAAAATCTATATCTAATCTGATATTTGAAAGGATTAAACACGTTTCTCAGACACAAAGTCACATATTACCCCAAAAAAGTAAAGTAAAGCAAATTTTGCAAACGTCACAGATGCTCCTCACTAGATGCTGGACCTCCTGGACCAAGGAGGGTCCGGGAGGCTCCTCACTAGATGCTGGACCTCCTGGACCAAAGAGGGTCCGGGAGGCTCCTCACTAGATGCTGGACCTCCTGGACCAAGGAGGGTCCGGGAGGCTCCTCACTAGATGCTGGACCTCCTGGACCAAAGAGGGTCCGGGAGGCTCCTCACTAGATGCTGGACCTCCTGGACCAAGGAGGGTCCGGGAGGCTCCTCACTAGATGCTGGACCTCCTGGACCAAAGAGGGTCCGGGAGGCTCCTCACTAGATGCTGGACCTCCTGGACCAAGGAGGGTCCGGGAGGCTCCTCCCTAGATGCTGGACCTCCTGGACCAAAGATGGTCCGGGAGGCTCCTCACTAGATGCTGGACCTCCTGGACCAAGGAGGGTCCAGGAGGCTCCTCCCTAGATGCTGGACCTCCTGGACCAAAGAGGGTCCGGGAGGCTCCTCACTAGATGCTGGACCTCCTGGACCAAAGATGGTCCGGGAGGCTCCTCACTAGATGCTGGACCTCCTCCGGGAGGCTCCTCACTAGATGCTGGACCTCCTGGACCAAAGAAGGTCCGGGAGGCTCCTCACTAGATGCTGGACCTCCTGGACCAAGGAGGGTCCGGGAGGCTCCTCACTAGATGCTGGACCTCCTGGACCAAGGAGGGTCCGGGAGGCTCCTCACTAGATGCTGAACCAGCTCCTCTGGCTCCTCTGGATGAGGAGGAGCAGGGTTCTCCTCCTGATGACCCAACCCTGATCTGGTCTTTGGGTCAGTACCCACTGTAGACCTGGTCCTCCTGTTCATCTCCCTCCATCCTCCATCACTATCACTAAAGAAGACCCCCAGATCCTGGACCTGGGATCCACTGGATCAGGATCTCATCCCAGACCATTTTCCTGTTAGAACCATGGCCTCAGATCTGAAGGAGCTGATCCAGATCCCAGCAGCTTGAAGGTCATGGTCGGATGAAACCAACAGGACCAGATCCAGGACCAGAGACCGGATCCTGAAGAACCGAACCCCAGCCCCTCAACACCCTGCTCCTACAAACCCTGACCATGAAGGTTCTGAACAGAATCTGGGACAAAGTCCAGATGTGGATGTTGTTCTTCCACCTGGAATTAAATGTTCTGCATAAACTCAGCTCTACTTCTTTTTTTTTAGCTTTAGGAAACGTCAAAGCACCGGTCGTCATGGTAACCAGGTGATGTTCCAGGTGTTGTTTACCTTGGATGACTTCCTCCTCCTCATCTTCTTTGACCTGGATCAGAGGGACGGTCGCTCCTCCTCCTCTTCCTCCTGCTCCTCCTGCTCCCTCAGGTCTGGGCAGGTCCAGCCAGGCGAGGTCTCCTCCTCCTCCTCCTCCTCCTCCTCCTCCTCCTCCTCCTCCTCCTCCAGGGTCTCTCCTCCTGTTCCTGCATTCCATTTCCTCTGAGGTGCTTCTGCTCCTCCTTCTGTAAAGAGGAAGATTTGAGGAGCAGGAGGAGGACTGAAGAAGAGACAAAGATCCACACATGATGAAGAATCATCATCATCTTCATCATCATCTTCATCATCATCATCATCATCATCATCACCTCTGCTGATGAAGCTGCTCCTGGTTCAGAGTCTCGTCGACAGGAAGTCGACACGCTGTCGTCATCGTCCTGATCGCTGCCTTCACTGTAGCACTCTGTACAGAGAAGTGATGTCACAGAGGAAGAAGTGATGTTACAGAGGAAGAAGTGATGTCACAGAGGAAGAAGTGATGTCACAGAGAAACAAAAGAACTGAGGAAACAGAAATAACTGGGTTACACTCAGATTATTCCAGGGTTTTCACTCTGACCTGCAGTGTTGATCAGGTCACATGGTTCAGCTGCTTCTGACAGTTTACTGATCCACCTGCACACACACACACACACACACACACACACAGACACACACACACACACACACACACACACACACACACACACTACTTAGGACTTGGGGAAGATGGGGCCGTTTCAGGTTAAGTCCTCGGCCTTAGACTAGACATTTATTATTTATTCCAGAATTCTTATTACAATCTCTATTTTTCCCTTGTGTATCTGAGCCCTGCTCCCCATGGACTCACCACCTGTGGGGGGGTCACAGGGGGAGGATGAGGAGAGAGTTGGGCGGCAGTCGGAGGTGGGGAACCTGGTGGACCCTGGTGGACCCTGGTGGACTCTGGTGGACCCTGGTGGACCAACCCCCAGCTACAGAAACTGGCTCTGGAGACGTGTAACGTCAGCTCTCTGGTGGGGAAGGAGCCTGAGCTGGTGCTGAGGTCCAGAGGTACCGACTAGATATAGTCGGACTCACCTCGACACACAGTGTGGACTCTGGAACCAGTTTCCTCCAGAGGGGCTGGATTCTCTACCAGTCTGGAGTTGACCCCGGTGAGAGGACCAGAGCTGGGTGGGAATGCTGGTTTCTCCCTGGTCCGGTGCCTGTTCATCAGGGTTCACCCCGGTGAATGAGAGGGTAGCCTCCCTCCACCTTCGGGTGGGGGACGGGTCCTGACTGTCATCTGTGCTGATGCACCAAATGACAGCTCAGAGTCCTTCTTGGACTCCTTGGAGAGGGTGCTGGAGGGCCCCCTTCTGGGGACGTGATTGGGAGGAACGTCCCCCCTGATCTGAACCTGAGTGGTGTTTTGTTATTGGACTGTGCTCCTCATGGATTGTCCATAACAAACAACATGTTCAAGCATGACGGGTCCACATGTGGACTTGGAACCAGGACGCACTTGGCTGCAGTTCGATGATCGACTTCGTTGTCACGTCGTCAGACTTGCAGCCTCATGTCTTAGACACTGTCTAGACAATGTCTAAGAGGACCAGATCAGACCAGGCAGACCCAAACGTTCTGTGTGGGTTTGATGGGAACATCTGGATGAATCTCCTGTCAGAAAGAGCTTCAACTCAAACCTCCAGGAGCTTCACTCATGTCCCGGGGGAGGCAAAGGACATTGAATCAGAATAGACCTTGTTCCACGCCTCCTTTGTCAAGGTGGCTGAGCTGCGGCCGTAAGGTCGTCGGTGTTGTGGCACCTAACCCGCTGGTTGACACTGGCAGTATGGCATCAAGCTAAAGAAGGAGTCCTACAGAACCTTCTTGGCCTGTGGGTCACTCAAAGCAGCTGACAGGTATCGTTGGTGCCAAGTGGAAGCAGCCTCGGTGGTTGTGGAGGCAAAAAGTCAGGCGTGTGTTTTGAATGGCTTTGAGAAAGTTCTGGACCACCATCTGACAGCTCAGGCAGGGGAAGCAGTGCACTGTTGACACTGTGCTCAGTGGGGACAGGGTGCTGCTGACCTGGACTCTAGACTTTCGAAGACCTCCTCAATCCCACCAGCACGTCTTCTGTTGAAGAAGCAGAGTTTGGGGGGCCGGTGGTGGACTCTCCTATCTCTGGGGCTGAGATCACAGAGGTAGTCAAAAAGCTCTTCGGTGGCAAGGCCCCTGGGATGGATAAGATTTGCCCAGAGTTCCTCAAGGCTCTGGATGTTGTAGGACTGTCCTGGTTGACACGTCTCTGCAACATCACGTGGACATCGTGGACAGTGTGTCTGGACTGACAGACCAGGGTGGTTTGTCCAGATAAGCAGGAGAAGAGGAGGACGAGTATCTGACCCTGGATGTGGGGCTTTATGTTTGTGTGTTGCACATGTTGTTAAATCCAATAAGAAGAAGCTTAAACTAAGGAAATAAAAGTCTCACCTGTTCATGTCAGTGAAGGTGTCAGCAGCGATGAAGATGGTGACGACCAGCGGGTGACTGGCTGTTACAGCACTGCAACACAGAATCAGTCAACAAGGTCTCACCTCCCACAGCAACACATACATATGAGTTTTATAAAGCAGCGACTGAGTGAAACAAACTGCAGCATGAGTCAGCAGCTGAATCTCTGACCACAGATGCTCTGTGGTGGTTTTACTGTAGTTTGTTCCTCTCAGTCGCTCACACACAGAAAACATGTCGCACTGTTTCTTCCTGCAGTTTGTGGCCTGTTGGATGCTGAAACCAGACAAGTTGATGAAGCCCTCGGCCTTGTCCGCCTGCAGAGGAGAGAAATCACGTTATATTCATTATATGGACGGAAGGATGGAAGGTCATGACTGAGCTATAGAGACAACGTCCATGTTACTGAGGTCATGACTGAGTTATAGAGACAACGTCCATGTTACTGAGGTCATGACTGAGTTATAGAGACAACGTCCATGTTACTGAGGTCATGACTGAGTTATAGAGACAACGTCCATGTTACTGAGGTCATGACTGAGTTATAGAGACAACGTCCATGTTACTGAGGTCATGACTGAGTTATAGAGACAACGTCCATGTTACTGAGGTCATGACTGAGTTATAGAGACAACGTCCATGTTACTGAGGTCATGACTGAGCTATAGAGACAACGTCCATGTTACTGAGGTCATGACTGAGTTATAGAGACAACGTCCATGTTACTGAGGTCATGACTGAGTTATAGAGACAACGTCCATGTTACTGAGGTCATGACTGAGTTATAGAGACAACGTCCATGTTACTGAGGTCATGACTGAGTTATAGAGACAACGTCCATGTTACTGAGGTCATGACTGAGCTATAGAGACAACGTCCATGTTACTGAGGTCATGACTGAGTTATAGAGACAACGTCCATGTTACTGAGGTCATGACTGAGTTATAGAGACAACGTCCATGTTACTGAGGTCATGACTGAGCTATAGAGACAACGTCCATGTTACTGAGGTCATGACTGAGTTATAGAATATTTTATTGATCCTATGGGGAAATTAAAGCGTCCAGTAGTTTAGACAAAACATATATAATACAAAAGAAAGAATAAAATCACCAACAGAAGCAGAAAGTTACCAAGTAAAGGTGAATATAGATAATTAGCTTCAAGTGTATAGATTTATAAAACTATAAAATATAAAACAGGACATTAAATACACAGTAGTACACAGAAAGGACGTGTCAGGCATCAGAACACATGAAACCTGACGAAGGTGAGAAGTTGCAGGGTTGTGCAGTGGTGTTATAATGGGGGTGGTGTGTGTGTGTGTGTGTGTGTGTGTGTGTGTGTGTGTGTGTGTGTGTGTGTGTGTGTGTGTGTGTGATAAAGTGACTTTAGCTCCTTCACTGTTAAACATGTTTATTTTATAGTTGAGCTTCATAAAGTCAAAGTCTTTTCATTTCATTTAATTGCTGAAATCATTAAAGTGATGAAGTGACATCTAATGTTCTGGTTTGAATTCTGAATCAGTTCCGACATCATTTATTACACGTATGTTGTATGTTTGCCCAGAACTTCCTGTGTCTGACAAACAGGAAGCAGCTTCTCGCCACATCGACCGTTCCTGTGTCTCTGGAGCTTCTTAACTTCAGTTTAGAAACTTCACTTCATTCAAGCTGCATAAACGACAGAAAACGTCCTGGAATAAAGGTTTAACTCAACGTTATCCTGTTAACATGAGCTGGACTTAACATGGAACATACATCATTTCTGCATGTTTGTGATAATATGAATGAAATAACACGTGAACTACAACCTGTTTAAACTGGTCTGGTTCACCTTGTAATTCTGACATTTGCTGTAATTACTGATCAGACTTTATTTACTGATCTATAGATGAATTCAGCTACTAACACATGATTTACTGATGGGTTTAACATTAATAGATGTTTGTTTTCTCTTCTTTTCTTTATTCTATCTGGATGTTCTTCACCACTGTTCATTTTAAATAGATTCTGTCACTGATACAACTATCTCACAGGTGTTAACTTTATTTAAACCAGGATCATCCAGTAAACCTGGAGTTGTAGAGATGAACTACATTAAGTCTGGAGGTAGATGATAAATAGACGTAGAACAGGTTAAATACAGCAAATGGAGCCACAACGTTGATCAATGTCTGTTTCTGATCAATAAGTGTGTTTCTGATCAATAAGTGTGTTTCTGATCAATAAGTGTGTTTCTGTGTGTTTTCAGCACTTGTTCCTGCTCCAGTTTCACTGCTCCATGACAGTAAATGTCGTTCATTACAACCAGGAACTGATTGTTGTGAGTTCTACTCAGACCTCAGACCTGGTCAGTGTGACACTCACCGTTTTATCCTTGTACCAATACAATGAACTTTTCTTCAGCACGAACCAGAATCTCTTCCACTTGTTTCCCAGGAAGCTGCGTCCCTGCTTCCTTCTCTGCAGCCATCCCTGACAGTCCCCGGATCCCAGGTCCCGGACCGACACCCTCCTCCGGCTCATCGCTGCACACACACACACACACACACACACACACACACACACACACACACACACACACACACACACACACACACACACACACACACACACACACACACACACACACATCATGTTTGATGCTGCGTGTGTAGTTATATAATCAGCCTGTATAAAGGTCAACATCCATTCATCCTGGTGTAAAACCTGCAGCTGATGATTAAACTGCTCCACTAACAAAGTCTTTATAACTAGACTATTCCAGAGGATATTGTGATAGTTGGGTCTGAGGTTTGACTCACCAGGACTCTGTACCTCATAAAACCATGGATTTAACATGGATGTGATCCTGGGGTTCTATTAATCACTGCTAGCAAGTTTGGTAACTGTGGAACCTTTAGATCTAAAGTTATTGATGAAAAGATGTAAACCAATCAGCTTTCAGCCTGATGCTGACAGGCACAACAACTGCTTTATATATATATATATATATATATATATATATATATATATATATATATATATATATATATATATATATATATATATATATATATATATATATATATATACACTAGTCTGACTTTTTAACAACGTTAAAAAACATTTAACAACAACCAACATGAACCATAGATGTGATCCTGGGCTTCCATTAATCACTGGTACCAAGTCTGCTCAATGTGGGACCTTTACATTTAAAGTTATTAACAAAAACACATCAACCAATCAGCTGCCAGCCTGAGCTGCTGCACCAATCAGCTGCCAGCCTGAGCTGCTGCACCAATCAGCTGCCAGCCTGAGCTGCTGCACCAATCAGCTGCCAGCCTGTGCTGTTGCCAAGCGGTGGAGTTACCATGGTTACCAATGACTGGCTGCAGGGCCATAGTTAGATAGGTTTGAACATGTATTTTTTTAGTAAAAATCTATAACTAAAACTACTCTATAAGTAAAACTACTCTATAAGTAAAACTACTCTATAAGTAAAACTACTCTATAACTAAAACTACTCTATAACTAAAACTACTCTATAAGTAAAACTACTCTATAAGTAAAACTACTCTATAAGTAAAACTACTCTATAAGTAAAACTACTCTATAAGTAAAACTACTCTATAAGTAAAACTACTCTATAACTAAAACTACTCTATAACTAAAACTACTCTATAACTAAAACTACTCTATAACTAAAACTACTCTATAAGTAAAACTACTCTATAACTAAAACTACTCTATAAGTAAAACTACTCTATAAGTAAAACTACTCTATAACTAAAACTACTCTATAACTAAAACTACTCTATAACTAAAACTACTCTATAACTAAAACTACTCTATAAGTAAAACTAATCTATAACTAAAACTACTCTATAAGTAAAACTACTCTATAAGTAAAACTACTCTATAACTAAAACTACTCTATAAGTAAAACTACTCTATAAGTAAAACTACTCTATAAGTAAAACTACTCTATAACTAAAACTACTCTATAAGTAAAACTACTCTATAACTAAAACTACTCTATAACTAAAACTACTCTATAAATAAAACTAATCTATAATTAAAACTACTCTATGAGTAAAACTACTCTATAACTAAAACTACTCTATAAGTAAAACTACTCTATAAGTAAAACTACTCTATAACTAAAACTACTCTATAAGTAAAACTACTCTATAAGTAAAACTACTCTATAACTAAAACTACTCTATAAGTAAAACTACTCTATAACTAAAACTACTCTATAACTAAAACTACTCTATAACTAAAACTACTCTATAAGTAAAACTACTCTATAACTAAAACTACTCTATAACTAAAACTACTCTATAACTAAAACTACTCTATAAGTAAAACTACTCTATAACTAAAACTACTCTATAAGTAAAACTACTCTATAACTAAAACTACTCTATAAGTAAAACTACTCTATAAGTAAAACTACTCTATAAATAAAACTAATCTATAACTAAAACTACTCTATAACTAAAACTACTCTATAAGTAAAACTACTCTATAACTAAAACTACTCTAACTAAAACTACTCTATAAGTAAAACTACTCTATAACTAAAACTACTCTATAACTAAAACTACTCTATAAGTAAAACTACTCTATAACTAAAACTACTGTATAAGTAAAACTACTCTATAAGTAAAACTACTCTATAACTAAAACTACTCTATAACTAAAACTACTCTATAACTAAAACTACTCTATAACTAAAACTAATCTATAAGTAAAACTACTCTATAAGTAAAACTACTCTATAACTAAAACTACTCTATAACTAAAACTACTCTATAACTAAAACTACTCTATAAGTAAAACTACTCTATAACTAAAACTACTCTATAAGTAAAACTACTCTATAAGTAAAACTACTCTATAACTAAAACTACTCTATAAGTAAAACTACTCTATAAGTAAAACTACTCTATAACTAAAACTACTCTATAACTAAAACTACTCTATAAATAAAACTAATCTATAAGTAAAACTACTCTATAACTAAAACTACTCTATAAATAAAACTAATCTATAATTAAAACTACTCTATAAGTAAAACTACTCTATAACTAAAACTACTCTATAAGTAAAACTACTCTATAACTAAAACTACTCTATAACTAAAACTACTCTATAAGTAAAACTACTCTATAACTAAAACTACTCTATAACTAAAACTACTCTATAACTAAAACTACTCTATAACTAAAACTACTCTATAAGTAAAACTACTCTATAACTAAAACTACTCTATAAGTAAAACTACTCTATAACTAAAACTACTCTATAACTAAAACTACTCTATAAATAAAACTAATCTATAATTAAAACTACTCTATGAGTAAAACTACTCTATAACTAAAACTACTCTATAAGTAAAACTACTCTATAAGTAAAACTACTCTATAACTAAAACTACTCTATAACTAAAACTACTCTATAAATAAAACTAATCTATAATTAAAACTACTCTATGAGTAAAACTACTCTATAACTAAAACTACTCTATAAGTAAAACTACTCTATAACTAAAACTACTCTATAAGTAAAACTACTCTATAAATAAAACTAATCTATAATTAAAACTACTCTATGAGTAAAACTACTCTATAACTAAAACTACTCTATAAGTAAAACTACTCTATAACTAAAACTACTCTATAACTAAAACTACTCTATAACTAAAACTACTCTATAACTAAAACTACTCTATAAGTAAAACTACTCTATAACTAAAACTACTCTATAAGTAAAACTACTCTATAACTAAAACTACTCTATAACTAAAACTACTCTATGAGTAAAACTACTCTATAACTAAAACTACTCTAACTAAAACTACTCTATAAGTAAAACTACTCTATAAGTAAAACTACTCTATAACTAAAACTACTCTATAAGTAAAACTACTCTATAACTAAAACTACTCTATAACTAAAACTACTCTATAAATAAAACTAATCTATAATTAAAACTACTCTATAACTAAAACTACTCTATAAATAAAACTAATCTATAATTAAAACTACTCTATAAGTAAAACTACTCTATAACTAAAACTACTCTATAAGTAAAACTACTCTATAACTAAAACTACTCTATAACTAAAACTACTCTATAAGTAAAACTACTCTATAACTAAAACTACTCTATAACTAAAACTACTCTATAACTAAAACTACTCTATAACTAAAACTACTCTATAAGTAAAACTACTCTATAAGTAAAACTACTCTATAAGTAAAACTACTCTATAACTAAAACTACTCTATAAGTAAAACTACTCTATAACTAAAACTACTCTATAAGTAAAACTACTCTATAAGTAAAACTACTCTATAACTAAAACTACTCTATGAGTAAAACTACTCTATAACTAAAACTACTCTATAACTAAAACTACTCTATAACTAAAACTACTCTATAAGTAAAACTACTCTATAACTAAAACTACTCTATAAATAAAACTAATCTATAATTAAAACTACTCTATGAGTAAAACTACTCTATAACTAAAACTACTCTATAAGTAAAACTACTCTATAAGTAAAACTACTCTATAACTAAAACTACTCTATAAGTAAAACTACTCTATAACTAAAACTACTCTATAAGTAAAACTACTCTATAAGTAAAACTACTCTATAACTAAAACTACTCTATAAGTAAAACTACTCTATAAGTAAAACTACTCTATAACTAAAACTACTCTATAAGTAAAACTACTCTATAAGTAAAACTACTCTATAAGTAAAACTACTCTATAACTAAAACTACTCTATAAATAAAACTACTCTATAACTAAAACTACTCTATAACTAAAACTACTCTATAAGTAAAACTACTCTATAAGTAAAACTACTCTATAACTAAAACTACTCTATAACTAAAACTACTCTATAAGTAAAACTACTCTATAAGTAAAACTACTCTATAACTAAAACTACTCTATAAGTAAAACTACTCTATAACTAAAACTACTCTATAAGTAAAACTACTCTATAAGTAAAACTACTCTATAACTAAAACTACTCTATGAGTAAAACTACTCTATAACTAAAACTACTCTATAAGTAAAACTACTCTATAAGTAAAACTACTCTATAACTAAAACTACTCTATAACTAAAACTACTCTATAAGTAAAACTACTCTATAACTAAAACTACTCTATAAGTAAAACTACTCTATAACTAAAACTACTCTATAACTAAAACTACTCTATAAGTAAAACTACTCTATAAGTAAAACTACTCTATAAGTAAAACTACTCTATAACTAAAACTACTCTATAAGTAAAACTACTCTATAACTAAAACTACTCTATAACTAAAACTACTCTATAAGTAAAACTACTCTATAAGTAAAACTACTCTATAAGTAAAACTACTCTATAAGTAAAACTACTCTATAAGTAAAACTACTCTATAACTAAAACTACTCTATAACTAAAACTACTCTATAAGTAAAACTACTCTATAAGTAAAACTACTCTATAACTAAAACTACTCTATAACTAAAACTACTCTATAAGTAAAACTACTCTATAAGTAAAACTACTCTATAAGTAAAACTACTCTATAAGTAAAACTACTCTATAAGTAAAAGTAAACTGTGACTGTAATAAAAAGCAGCATCATCAGCTGCAGACAGTGGGTGTAAACCTGATTTCATCTATAAAGGTATAAAGCAGCAGCAGCAGTTCGTACCTGGCTGTGAGTCCAGCAGAGAATGTAGCTTTCAGAGGAACTCGATGTTATAAAAGTGCTTCTCTAACCCAGAAAGTGACCACAGACTCACAGACTCACACTTCATCCTTCCTGTTTCACTGCTGAGACTCTGCTCAACAACCAGCAGCTTAAACCTGACACATCCTCACTGACTCAACATTCATCGTCTCTGGACCGGGTCCTTTACTGAACCGGTTCTGGACTCCAGAACCATCTGGAGGGTTCCAGAACCCTCTGGATCCAGAATTTAATGTTTCAGCTTCTCTGAGTTTGACTGTCACACACACTGCTTCTGGATTTATCCTTTAATATCATTATAGAGTCTCTACATTAAATAAAAACCTTCATCAGGACCATCGGCATGCAGTGAAAAGAACTTTAATTAATAATTAATAATGAATTAACTATTAACTACTACTAATTAAAGTTAGTATTAATATAAATGAGTTTGGTCCAAATTATCACATAACAACATAACAATAATCTGCATTTTAATCAGTATGATCCACTAGATGGAGACACTGACTCTGTAAAAGCTTCAGATTCAGTGAAATCCATTCATTAAAGTAGTGGACGCGCAGTTTAAACATCTTTTGGCCCAAACTATGAATTTAATTCATCTCTGCAGCATCAAAGATCATCAGAGACACAAAAGACACAAAAATTATTCATTACAGGACTCAAGAAATCTATAATATATAGACTACATAATATATACTACATATAATATATATAGAATACTATACTAGTATTAGTATAGTATTCTATATATATATAGAATACTATACTATATATATATAATAGTGTATATATAATAATATCTAAACTATTTCCAAGTGTCTATTATGTATTTAATTCATATTATCTTTTATTTTTTCATCCCTTATTATTTTAAGTTATTTGTCTATTGTCTATTGTCTATTGTCTCCTTTGTCTTGTTTCTACGCTCTAAATACACATTTGTATAGTTTTGTGCTGTTTTCGCTGACAATCTCAATAAAGTTGAAGTAAAACAAAATCATCCTCGTGTTTTTGGATCGTGAACGCACCATGAAGACGGTGGTGTACGTCCCCCAGCGGCGGCCATATTGGTACGGGCCAGCTGGTTGATTGATCTGCACAGACAAAAATACTCAGAACTCAGAAATTTGACCGATAGTTTGTTCCACATGTTATTAACGCAGCTATGATTCAGGATGGTTGAATATTTAGACATTTCAGCTTTTCATTTCATTGACATTGTGATGTAATTCATTGTAATAAAGTTTTATGGTATCTATGCTTTTGTTATGTGTAGGTTCTTCTATTGTGATCGTGTGTAAAACACTGTATAGATATTACTTTAATGTTACTTTTATATGAAAATATATGATTATATTATTATAAGTATCTAATGTCGCAACAACATGGATGACGTTCATAATAAAACATGTAGTTTAGAATCGGTTGAAAACTCAGTAAATTCTGGTTATTTTAATAATTTATTTACTATAGACTTCATGCTCTAAGGGAGCGAACGGCCCGACACAAGATGGCCGTTTGGCAGTGGATGGCAGTGGGGAATGATTTGAAATTGCATCTTTTTATTTAAGTATTATTGCGAGATAAATACCTGTAACAAAGCGTTGTCACTTTACGGTATTTCTGCATTTACTTATGTGAAGGTTCCTCTAATGTGATCGTGTGGAAAACACTTTTTTGTACTTTAAATATCTTCATAATGTTACTTTTATATAACAGTTCATAATCATAATTACTAATATTGATATGTATCTAGTGTTATATAAACATTAATGACGTTTATAACAAACCAAGTAGTTTAAACATTGGTTGAAAATTGCTATGGTTATGGTTATTTTCATGGTTTTTTCAGCATAAGCATAATACTCGAAGGGTGCGAGCGGCCCGACACAAGATGGCGGCTGTTCAATAGATATTTACCGTCCTAGATGCACCTGAACGCAGCATTCATCAAACATGAGATTGGTGGAGAGCGGGGGAGGGGGCGTGGCTAACCCGCCGTGTAACCCGACACCCACCGCACGCGCTGCTGCTGCTTGTAAACTTTCTGCACGAGACGCGCCGTCAGTCTGGTCCGGGGAGGCAGCGCGTGCACCGACCGTTGCTCTCATCCCGGTTCCCGCCACCGTCCGGAGCCCTGTTAGGATTCAACATGTCCCAGTAACGGAGTAACCGGAGAAACACGTCAAAAGCCGTCAGTCGACATGGAGGCTGTGAGCCGCTGGAGCCCGCAACAAGTGGTGGAGTGGCTGAGAGGTGAGCGCTGTTTCCCGGGTCAGAGCAGCGGAAAACACCGCTGACTGACCCGGTGTCCCGGTTTAACCGGGGACCGTGTTGACCGGTGACTTTCAAAAAAATAAGTGGAGAACTGTAATCTATTAAAAATATATATAAACTAAATAATGGTAATTTAAGACGACCAGATAAATATATACTGTGTTGAATATTAAATTTTAAACCATTTAAAAGTGTTTTAGTAGGATAACTACAGCTGTTGTCACCATGACAACCACGGGAACATTCAGCCGGAAGTCACCAATTAACACGGTCCCTGTTTAAACCGGAACACCGGAGCTTATTACCGGGAATTACCCGGTTTAATCAGGTTTATCAGGAGTGGAAAGTAACTAAGTACTTTTACTCAAGTAGTTAAGTACAGTCAGTGGTGTGAGAAGTATTTTACTTTAATACTTAAGTATTTTACTTAAGTAAAAGTAGCAGCACTGATGCTAATACTAGCATATTAGCATCACTTTAAATGTACTTAAAGTATCAGCAGTAAAAGTAATAATGAAAATGCTCCTGTTTAGTTTTATATTCAACAATATAAGTCATTATAATACACATCTATTAACATGTACATGTAGGCAGAATGTTAATGTTGTCGAGGTAAATTTATTAACTTATCTCTAATTAATTTCAGCTGTTCAGTGAGTCTGTGGCAGCCATGTTTGTGTTGTAATGTGCAGTTTCACCACTAGAGGTCTCCATGAACTACTCACTGCACCTTTAACATTCATCAGTATTTCATGCTGGAAATATCTGAAACTACAAAGATGATGCTGAGCTCTAAAGAGGCTGATCTCCTCCTTTTTTTCTTTGTGAATCAGTCGTCATGTGTCTGAGGCTTCGACTGAATTTACTGTTGAGAGAAACTGTTCAACACACATACACACACACACACACACACACACACACAGAGTGATGCAGAGATGCTGCTGGTTAATAAGGAGTCAGTCAGTGGTGGGGTCAGAGGTCACTGTGACAACCGCCTGTGGTGGTGGCGTCATTTAAACTGGTCTGATTTTTATTCTGTATGAAAAGCCACAAAATGTCAGGGTCAGTCACATGACCTGATGACCCCTGTCACATGACCTGATGACCCCTGTCACATGACCTGATGACCCCTGTCACATGACCTCTATATTTGTGTATTCCAGTGATTGTCCCTGTTTTATTCAGGTATCAGGAGTATAATAATAATAATAATGTGTATAATATTTAATAGTTTTAATCCAACCCTCCTGCTGTTTAATGTGTGGGGTCAGAGTTTCTACCTGATCCAACAGCAGCTGATGCTCCACAGGTTCAGACTCATCCACATTCCTCACCTGTACTGTCTGACAGCTGCTGTCACCTGGTGATGTCATCACCTGGTGATGTCATCACCTGGTGATGTCATCACCTGGTGATGTCATCACCTGGTGATGTCATCACCTGGTGACAGGTAGACTCCTCCAGCTCACTGGTTAAACAGCAGAATATTCATGAGTTAAATGATTAACAGCTGCTTTAATAACCATCATCTATCTGTAGAAATCTATTGATCACTGAAACGATTAGTTTGATCCATGAATGAAATTATTATAAATTATTCATTAATGTGATAGTTGTCAACTAATCTAATATTAGTAATTTAAATGTTTTCATTTGTAACTAAACAGACATTTCTTGATTTGACCAATAATTGATTAATTGATTGGTTATAAATGTTCAACCAGAGATTGTAGACATTTACTAATTAATAAATGACTCTGATCTATTAATTGATGATCAGAATAATCAGTGATGAATATAATAGTTAAACTATAACTATATTATTATTATTATTACCACTATATATATATTGCAGCTCTACTGTGGATATGACGATAAACTTGTTAAACAATAAATGCGCAAAACAACTCAAATACACAACAACTAGTGTGTGTGTGTGTGTGTGTGTGTGTGTGTGTGTGTGTGTGTGTGTGTGTGTGTGTGTGTGTGTGTGTGTGTGTGTGTGTGTTCTGTTTATTTGTCTTCAGAAGTGGACTGAACTCCAGGAAATCCTCCTTTTTCCTCCTGATTTGTTTGTTCAACAGAGAATTTCCCTCTGCTGCCTCAGTGTGTGTGTGTTAGTGTGTGTGTGTGTGTTAGTGTGTGTGTGTGTGTGTGTTAGTGTGTGTGTGTGTTAATGTGTGTGTGTGTTAGTGTTAGGCCTGCGCGATATATAGATTAAATTGATTAATTTGAATGTACAGTTCTGGACGATGTATTTTTTATTAAAATCGTTTTTATTATATTTGTTTACACGTGAGCATCAAAAGTGGAACTAACTGCAACCTCTACACCAGCAGTTCACAAACGTATTTAATAACGTTTCTGTATCCCAGCCTGGTTGACGATATATCAGCTGTACTTTATACAAACAACTAAACAACTAAACACAACAAATCTGTGGAGATGTGAGTGTGACTCCAGAGACTGGACTGACTGTGTGTGTCGTCTGATGCAGGAACAACAACACACCATAAAAATGAAGTGTTAAACCAGCATGTCTAAACAGAGGGGAAGATGTCACTCAGTCATCTCCTATTCCTGCTTATTCCTCATTACGTCACATGGTCTGCTGCAGCCAATCACAGCGCGTTAGAGGCAGGATACACCCCAGATGGTCTCCACCAATCATGGACACACACACCATTCACTCACACACTCACACCTACGGTGATTTAGAGTCTCCAATTAACCTCAGCATGTGTTTGGACTGTGGGAGGAAGCTGGAGAACCTGGACCAGGACTAGAACCTGGACCAGGACTAGAACCTGGACCAGGACTAGAACCTGGACCAGGACTAGAACCTGGAGGAAACCCACCAGACACAGAGAACATGAACCTCCAGACCCAGGACCAGGACTGTATAGTTGTAGTTAGTTAACATGTTTATCAGCTTCATCTGTTCTGGAATCTGAGAATAAACAAGAAAAATAAACAGGAAATAAAGAATAAAAATAAAGAATAAAATAAAGAGTAAAATAAATAATAAAATAAAGAATAAAAATAAAGAATAAAAATAAAGAATAAAAATAAAGAATAAAAATAAAGAATAAAATAAAGAATAAAATAAAGAATAAAAATAAAGAATAAAATAAAGAATAAAAATAAAGAGTAAAATAAAGAATAAAATAAATAATAAAATAAATAATAAAATAAATAATAAAATAAAGAATAAAATAAAGAGTAAAATAAAGAATAAAATAAAGAATAAAAATAAATAAAATAAAGAATAAAATAAAGAATAAAAATAAAGAGTAAAATAAAGAATAAAATAAAGAATAAAAATAAATAATAAAATAAAGAATAAAATAAAGAATAAAAATAAAGAGTAAAATAAAGAGTAAAATAAATAATAAAATAAAGAATAAAATAAAGAATAAAAATAAAGAGTAAAATAAAGAATAAAAATAAAGAGTAAAATAAAGAATAAAAATAAAGAATAAAATAAAGAATAAAAATAAAGAGTAAAATAAATAATAAAATAAATAATTAAAATAAAGAATAAAATAAAGAATAAAAATAAAGAGTAAAATAAATAATAAAATAAATAATAAAAATAAAGAATAAAATAAAGAATAAAATAAAGAATAAAAATAAAGAGTAAAATAAAGAATAAAAATAAATAATAAAATAAAGAATAAAAATAAAGAATAAAAATAAAGAGTAAAATAAAGAGTAAAATAAATAATAAAATAAAGAATAAAAATAAAGAATAAAAATAAAATATATAATAATATAATATAAAATAAAGAGAATGTAAATTCCTGATCCTAAACTGCTGCTTCCTGCTCTTGTATTAATTCTATTAAATTCTCTACTAAATGTTTTATTCCTGTTGTTAATGTGTTTAATGCTACGTCCTGTTTGTCCTGATGTTGTCTCTTTAATGATTAACAGTTTCTGCAGCTGGAGTTTAGACTCATCAAACTCCAGAAAACAGCTGTGGCCCTCTCCACCACTCTTACAGCTTTTATTTATATATATATATATATATATATATATATATATATATATATATATATATATATATATATATATATATATTAGATTACATTATATATATATGTCCCTGCAGCACCACTCTTTGTTACAGCCTATATATACATACATACATTTATTTATATATATATATATATATATACTTATACTAGCAATAAACTATATATAGGTGTGTTAATATCTAATATTAATACATTTAGTGAGACATCATCATTATCTATATTGTTAATTACCATCAGATAAACTGGAGATGACTCTGGTATTGATCAGTGGATTATTGATTGATTAGTTAGGTCTGACTCGTCTCAGTCTGCATTAATCACCTAATTAAAGTGAATTCATGTGATGAAGTGGATGAGAGATAAATCAGTGGATGAACAGAGTGACGTCAGTTCAGTCAGCTGATCAATGAGTGTGATCATGTGATCAGCTGTTGTTATTATATCAGGATCAGCTGATCTGCTGCAGGAATCTGTCAGATGAGAACACAACATTAGGATCATGTTCTGCTGCTTCTCAGGAATCCAGCTGAACACAAACCTGGTCCAGGTCCAGGCCCTGGTCCAAGTCCAGGCCCTGGTCCAGGCCCTGGTCCAAGTCCAGGTCCAGGCCCTGGTCCTGTATTTGTTGTCAGCTGAAACTACAAACTAATTAATGTCTTAATTGATTCAGAATCAGCTGCTGATATTAGAGTTGACTCATTTAATCCAGTAATTGATGTATTGATCATAATTCAGTGTTTTTATAATTTTAATCTGATAATTCAGACGTTTTATCTCTTCTCTATCACTTATAACATTCTGAATGATCATGACTGGACTCATTCTGTTGAATACAAGATATTTACCCTGTTTATTAGTATTTAACATTCACCTCTGATCAGTGACTGGACCCTTCAGGCCCCGTCTGTCTTTATAAAGTAAAGTTGTGTGTGAGTTGGTTTTAAAGACAGACGTTGAGTCTCCATCTGTTCCATCACCTCCTGCTGTTCAACACCTTCATTCTGTTTGTTGTCACAGCTCAACATTTGGTGGAACAACAACAACAAGCTGCTTCACACGTTCACTCCTTCACAATAAAAGCTGCTGCTTTACCATTTACTATATAGAAGATAAACCTATTAGTTAATTAGTTCTAAATATGAACCTAGTTAATTATTAATTATCACTTCCAGCTGCTGCTTTGCTGCATTTCTGTATTTACTCTCTATATAATGTAAATTATATATTATTATTATTATTTAATTAGTAATTAACACCTTCAGCCTGTTGTTGATGCTGCTTATAGAGAATTTGCTGCTTTTCTTCTACATGATGGTTAATTAATTATAATATATTTATATTATAAAGTATTTTAATATATTTATATATATTTTCAGGTCTGGACAGCAGCCTGCAGCAGTATATATTTATATTTATTATATATTTATATATATTTATTATATATTTATATATATTTGCAGGTCTGGACAGCAGCCTGCAGCAGTATATATTTATTATATATATTTATTATATATATTTATTATATATTTATATATATTTGCAGGTCTGGACAGCAGCCTGCAGCAGTATATATTTATTATATATATTTATTATATATATTTATATATTTGCAGGTCTGGACAGCAGCCTGCAGCAGTATATATTTATTATATATATTTATTATATATATTTATATATTTGCAGGTCTGGACAGCAGCCTGCAGCAGTATATATTTATTATATATATTTATTATATATATTTATTATATATTTCTATATATTTGCAGGTCTGGACAGCAGCCTGCAGCAGTATATATTTATTATATATATTTATTATATATATTTATTATATATTTCTATATATTTGCAGGTCTGGACAGCAGCCTGCAGCAGTATATATTTATTATATATATTTATTATATATATTTATTATATATTTCTATATATTTGCAGGTCTGGACAGCAGCCTGCAGCAGTATATATTTATTATATATATTTATTATATATATTTCTATATATTTGCAGGTCTGGACAGCAGCCTGCAGCAGTATATATTTATTATATATATTTATTATATATATTTATTATATATTTCTATATATTTGCAGGTCTGGACAGCAGCCTGCAGCAGTATATATTTATTATATATATTTATTATATATATTTATTATATATTTCTATATATTTGCAGGTCTGGACAGCAGCCTGCAGCAGTATATATTTATTATATATATTTATTATATATATTTATTATATATATTTCTATATATTTGCAGGTCTGGACAGCAGCCTGCAGCAGTATATATTTATTATATATATTTATTATATATTTATTATATATTTCTATATATTTGCAGGTCTGGACAGCAGCCTGCAGCAGTATATATTTATTATATATATTTATTATATATTTATTATATATTTCTATATATTTGCAGGTCTGGACAGCAGCCTGCAGCAGTATATATTTATTATATATATTTATTATATATATTTATTATATATTTCTATATATTTGCAGGTCTGGACAGCAGCCTGCAGCAGTATATATTTATTATATATATTTATTATATATATTTCTATATATTTGCAGGTCTGGACAGCAGCCTGCAGCAGTATATATTTATTATATATATTTATTATATATTTATTATATATTTCTATATATTTGCAGGTCTGGACAGCAGCCTGCAGCAGTATATATTTATTATATATATTTATTATATATATTTATTATATATTTCTATATATTTGCAGGTCTGGACAGCAGCCTGCAGCAGTATATATTTATTATATATATTTATTATATATATTTCTATATATTTGCAGGTCTGGACAGCAGCCTGCAGCAGTATATATTTATTATATATATTTATTATATATTTATTATATATTTCTATATATTTGCAGGTCTGGACAGCAGCCTGCAGCAGTATATATTTATTATATATATTTATTATATATATTTATTATATATTTCTATATATTTGCAGGTCTGGACAGCAGCCTGCAGCAGTATATATTTATTATATATATTTATTATATATTTCTATATATTTGCAGGTCTGGACAGCAGCCTGCAGCAGTACATCCCGTCCTTCCAGCAGCACCAGGTGGACGGGGACCGGCTGCTGAGGACGTCCCACCAGGAGCTGCTGTCCCTGGGTGTGGACAGGGTGGGACACCAGGAGCTGGTCCTGGAGGCCGTGGACCTGCTCTGTGCTCTGGTCAGTGGCCACGATCAAATGAATCATCTTTAAACTGTATCACAGTGTGAATGAACTGAAACACCGTTGGTTTAATGAAGGAATAAATGGGTTAAATGTGCTGAGGTGTGAGTTTCAGTCTCTGCAGTGAAAGCAGCACATTAAATAGGAAGCGGCTGTAAAGGTGTTTATTTTCTGATAAGGTGTTTGACCTCTGGTGAACAGGACCAGTGTGAAGTGTTAACAGGCAGTCTAATTTAACGGAGCAGCTGATTTATAGACATAGTTATGAATATATATAGGTTAGGTAAAGGTTAAAAGGTCAGATCAGCAGCATCAGGTATTATCTAATCACTGATCAGAGGTCAGATCAGCAGTTTCCCTGTTAGAATGGATGAAAGTCTAGTGTTGGATATTGTCTGCAGCAGCAGGTTTTACTGCAGGAAACAGCAGGAAACAGATGTGACCCCCCACCCTTCCTCACACACACACACACACACACACACACACACACACACACACACACACACACACACACACACATTCACAGAGCTGTTTCGGTTTGTTCCAGCAGTTTCCTGCTGTCAGATGATCAGTTTTTCATCTGAGACTCATTGAGCAGAACAAGGTTTGACTGTCAGTGACGTTCATGGTTTCAGTGATAGGTCAGTTTAATAGAGTGTAAATATGCTGAGTCATGGTTTCAGTGATAGGTCAGTTTAATAGAGTTTAAATATGCTGAGTCATGGTTTCAGTGATAGGTCAGTTTAATAGAGTTTAAATATGCTGAGTCATGGTTTCAGTGATGCGAGCGTGTTTGATTTGTTACTGGATCCATGATCAATAATATTAATAACTTCTGCAGAGTAACAGCTGATTGGTTGGTCGTTACCATGGTGACAAACTGGCAAACATAAAAAACAGAACACTTCTGAGATGTTTAAAGTGCAGAGTTCCAACGTCTAACACCTGCCCTGAGGTGGATTTACAGTAAAACTGCTTCAATCAATCATCACCTGTCATGCGTGTGCATTCCCACATGCAGTCACACATGTTCCCGCCTCAGGCAGCTCACATGCTTTCAGAGCCAAGGAAAACACACCTGAGACATTCCACCTGTAAACTCATCACCTGGATCCAACATGACGGCTCCAACACGCTCCAACAACACGCCAGGATCACGTGTTCCCTCCCACCAGGAACACGCCTGTCAATCACTGCTGCAGCTGCAGGAATCCATGTTCAGACTGGACCTGGTCTGAGGTCTGAGGTCTGAGGTCTGAGGTCTGAGGAGGGTTAGACCAACATGGAACGACTAAATAACACATCAGCTGTTTATTAGTCCAGTTATTAACACATCAGCTGATTATTGAAACTGTTTTCTGAAACCATGACTCAGCATATTTAAACACTATTAAACTGACCTATCACTGAAACCATGACTCAGCATCTTGAACCACCTGGTCTTACCGCTGTTCCAGAACCACGGCGTGGAGTCGGACCACCTGAAGACCCTCCTGGGGAGGATGAGGGCGGGGCATCACGACCTGAGCGGCGCCGTGTCTCAGCGCCGTAGAAACCCCGCCTACCACAGCAGGACCAGCAACCAGCCGTCCAATCA
The DNA here is from genome assembly GCA_030544235.1 of Lepturacanthus savala. Taxonomy (NCBI): domain Eukaryota; kingdom Metazoa; phylum Chordata; class Actinopteri; order Scombriformes; family Trichiuridae; genus Lepturacanthus; species Lepturacanthus savala. The sequence continues at coordinate 29,611,101 of CM060477.1, read as the reverse complement.
GGTGCTGACCGCCGTGGTGGAGCTGATCGCTGCCGCCAAGAACCTGCTGGCCTGGATGGACAGGTAATCAGATTACAGGTAATCAGATTACTGACAGGGATTACTGCTGGCCTGGATGGACAGGTAATCAGATTACAGGTAATCAGATTACTGACAGGGATTACTGCTGGCCTGGATGGACAGGTAATCAGATTACAGGTAATCAGATTACTGACAGGGATTACTACTGGTCTGGATGGACAGGTAATCAGATTACTGGTAGTCAGATTATAGGTAATCAGATTACAGGTAATCAGATTACTGACAGGGATTACTGCTGGCCTGGATGGACAGGTACTCAGATTACAGGTAATCAGATTACTGACAGGGATTACTGCTGGCCTGGATGGACAGGTAATCAGATTACAGGTAATCAGATTACTGACAGGGATTACTGCTGGCCTGGATGGACAGGTAATCAGATTACAGGTAATCAGATTACTGACAGGGATTACTGCTGGCCTGGATGGACAGGTAATCAGATTACAGGTAATCAGATTACTGACAGGGATTACTGCTGGCCTGGATGGACAGGTAATCAGATTACAGGTAATCAGATTACTGACAGGGATTACTACTGGTCTGGATGGACAGGTAATCAGATTACTGGTAGTCAGATTATAGGTAATCAGATTACAGGTAATCAGATTACTGGTACTGGATTACTTCTCGTTTTTTATTTCAACAGCCAATCAGCTACTAGATGAGCTTGTGAAATGACTTTTTTGTTGATCCTCTAATTCATTGAGGTGCAGCTGTAGTTTTACTCTGAATGTTTATTGATCCTTCTACAGAATTAGAAGAGTCCATTAAATAATAATAATAATAATAATAATAATAATAATAACAATAACAATAATAATAATAATAATAACAACAATAACAATAATAATAATAATAATAATAATAATAATGAAATAGTTCCAGATTGATGAGAACAGTTTTTCTCTCTGTGCAGCAGCAGTAACAGCAGCAGCAGCAGTAACAGCAGCAGCAGCAGCAGCAGCAGTAACAGCAGCAGCAGTAACAGCAGCAGCAGCAGTAACAGCAGCAGCAGCAGCAACAGCAGCAGCAGCAGTAGTAACAGCAGCAGCAGCAGCAGTAACAGCAGCAGCAGTAATAACAGTAACAGCAGCAGCAGCAGTAATAACAGTAGTAGCAGCAGCAGTAATAACAGTAACAGCAGCAGTAATAACAGTAGCAGCAGCAGCAGTAGTAGCAGCAGCAGCAGCAGTAATAACAGTAACAGTAGCAGCAGCAGTAATAACAGTAGTAGTAGCAGCAACAGCAGCAGCAGCAGTAATAACAGTAGTAGCAGCAGCAGTAATAACAGTAACAGCAGCAGTAATAACAGTAGCAGCAGCAGCAGTAGTAGCAGCAGCAGCAGCAGTAGTAGCAGCAGCAGCAGTAATAACAGTAGCAGCAGTAATAACAGTAGCAGCAGCAGTAATAACAGTAGCAACAGCAGCAGCAGCAGTAGTAGCAGCAGTAGCAGCAGCAGCAGCAGTAGCAGCAGCAGCAGCAGCAGTAGTAACAGCAGCAGCAGCAGTAGCAGCAGCATCATCAGCAGCAGCAGCAGCAGTAATAACAGTAGCAGCAGCAGCAGCAGCAGTAGTAACAGCAGTAGCAGCAGCAGCAGCAGCAGCAGCAGCAGCAGTAGTAGTAGCAGCAGCAGCAGCAGTAATAACAGTAGCAGCAGCAGTAGTAGCAGCAGCAGCAGTAACAGTAGCAGTAGTAGCAGCAGCAGTAATAACAGTAGCAGCAGCAGCAGCAGTAGTAGCAGCAGTAGCAGCAGCAGTAATAACAGTAGTAGTAGCAGCAGCAGCAGCAGTAATAACAGTAGCAGCAGCAGCAGCAGCAGCAGCAGCAGCAGTAATAACAGCAGCAGCAGCAGCAGCAGTAGCAGCAGTAGCAGCAGTAATAACAGCAGCAGCAGCAGCAGCAGCAGCAGCAGTAATAACAGTAGTAGCAGCAGCAGCAGTAATAACAGTAACAGCAACAGCAGCAGCAGCAGCAGCAGTAATAACAGTAGTAGCAGCAGCAGCAGTAATAACAGTAACAGCAGCAGCAGCAGCAGCAGCAGTAGTAGCAGCAGCAGCAGTAATAACAGTAGCAGCAGCAGCAGTAATAACAGTAACAGCAGCAGCAGCAGCAGCAGCAGCAGCAGCAGCAGTAGCAGCAGCAGTAGTAACAGCAGCAGCAGCAGCAGCAGCAGCAGCAGCAGCAGCAGCAGCAGCAGCAGCAGTAGTTTCCCTGTATAAATAAAGTAGTGATTTTAATCAGTCTTGTATCTGTTTGTGTTTCATGAACCAAATGTTCTGCTGTTAAATTCAACCTTTGATTCTCAGTTTCAGCCTGAACAACAACAACAACAACAACAACAACAGCTGCTGCTGCTGCTGCTACTGCTACTGTTATTACTGCTGCTGCTGCTGCTGCTGCTGCTACTGCTACTGTTATTACTGCTGCTGCTGCTGCTGCTGCTGCTGCTGCTGCTGCTGCTGCTGCTGCTGCTGCTGCTGTTATTACTGCTGCTGCTGCTGCTGCTGCTACTGTTATTACTGCTGCTGCTGCTGCTACTGCTGCTGCTGCTACTGTTATTACTGCTGCTGCTGCTGCTGCTGCTGCTGCTGCTGCTACTGCTGCTGCTGCTACTGTTATTACTGCTGCTGCTACTGCTGCTGCTGCTGCTGCTGCTGCTGCTGCTGCTACTGCTGCTGCTGCTACTGTTATTACTGCTGCTGCTGCTGCTGCTGCTGCTGCTGCTACTGTTATTACTGCTGCTGCTGCTGCTGCTGCTACTGTTATTACTGCTGCTGCTGCTGCTGCTGCTGCTGCTGCTACTGTTATTACTGCTGCTGCTGCTGCTGCTGCTGCTGCTGCTGCTGCTACTGTTATTACTGCTGCTGCTGCTGCTGCTGCTGCTGCTGCTACTGTTATTACTGCTGCTGCTGCTGCTGCTGCTGCTGCTGCTGCTGCTGCTACTGCTGCTGCTGCTACTGCTGCATCAATAAAACCTTCACTGCACCAATATATGATGACCTCAACACTAAATCTGATTAAATATAAACTGTATGAACTTTATTACTGAATTAAACTGCTGCAGCCAATAAACCAATACATCAATACAACCATAAGACATTAAAACTGTTAAACATATTCATTAAATACGAATAAACACATGTAAACGACTTCTGTTTTATGTCATAGATCAATAATTATCTGTTAAAGAATAACAAGAAAAATAACTTTAATGTGGAAAAGTGAGTTCATGTTTTTTACTATTTAATGAGTTAATTTCATGTTTTTTACTATTTAATGAGTTAATTTCATGTTTTTTACTATTTAATGAGTTAATTTCATGTTTCTTTACTATTTAATGAGTTAATTTCATGTTTTTTACTATTTAATGAGTTAATTCCATGTTTTTTACTATTTAATGAGTTAATTCCATGTTTTTTACTATTTAATGAGTTAATTTCATGTTTCTTTACTATTTAATGAGTTAATTCCATGTTTCTTTACTATTTAATGAGTTAATTTCATGTTTTTTACTATTTAATGAGTTAATTTCATGTTTTTTACTATTTAATGAGTTAATTTCATGTTTTTTACTATTTAATGAGTTAATTTCATGTTTTTTACTATTTAATGAGTTAATTTCATGTTTTTTACTATTTAATGAGTTAATTTCATGTTTTCCAGGACTTTACTCACCAGCAGCAAAGATTTCACCTCCACTAAGAGCAGGATCATCCAGCTGTGCCTGGAGCTGACCTCTACTGTCCAGAAGGTCAGAGACGATCAATCACACTGATCACAACCAATAATTAACTGTTTAATGTTGATCACAACCAATAATTCACTGATTAATATTGATCACAACCAATAATTCACTGTTTAATATTGATCACAACCAATAATTCACTGATTAATATTGATCACAACCAATAATTCACTGATTAATATTGATCACAACCAATAATTCACTGATTAATATTGATCACAACCAATAATTCACTGTTTAATGTTGATCACAACCAATAATTCACTGATTAATATTGATCACAACCAATAATTAACTGTTTAATATTGATCACAACCAATAATTCACTGATTAATATTGATCACAACCAATAATTCACTGTTTAATATTGATCACAACCAATAATTCACTGATTCATCTTGTTATTACTACATGTTTATTATAAAGGTCACATGGAATCATATAAGTTACCATGGTTACCTGTTATCTATACATTATTATACTGAATGAATTATATTAATATATAAATATATTAGTAGTTTCATGGCCGTAGATAGTTGTTGAGTGAATAATCAATAGATTAATCATTAGAATACTCATTAGTTATATAATTATAACTAACATGTATTAATTCTATATAATATAATTATAACTAACATGTATTAATTCTATATAATCTAATTATAACTAACATGTATTAATTCTATATAATATAATTATAACTAACATGTATTAATTCTATATAATATTATTTATTATATTTACTGATCCAACAAACGTCACTTTCTTTTCCTCATGTTTACAGATGATTTGCTGCTGCGTTTATTCTCCTTCAAAATAAAAGCAGTAAAACGTCAGAATCAGGCTTTTATTTGATGATGTCGTTTTTCTGTCTTCAATCAGATTAAAGTGTGTGTGTGTGTGTGTGTGTGTGTGTGTGTGTGTGTGTGTGTGTGTGTGTGTGTGTGTGTGTGTGTGTGTGTGTGTGTGTGTGTGTGTGTGTGTGTGTGTGTGTGTGTGTGTGTGTGTGTGTGTGTGTGTGTGTGTGTGTGTGTGTGTGTGTGTGTGTGTGTGTGTGTGTGTGTGTAATTACAGAACTGTACCGTTTATGAGATGGAGGAGAAGATTTTGGAGGTGGTGGGTACACACACACACACACACACACACACACTTCCCCTTCCTGTCCTGAGGTGTTTATTCAGCTCAGGAGCATCCACTTCCTGTCTTAGATAACACTTCCTGTTTTGTTCCCAGAATCAGCTGATGTTCACTTTCCCCCTCCACCAGTCTCCAGCGTGACCTCTGACCTCTTCTAATAAAACTTCATTCCTACACTTTTAATGTTTTAATTTGAGCCTGCGTTTGTTTCAGCCTCAGGTTTTTTTCTGGTTTTCCTGTGGAGACGCTGCTCTGGGCGTCATTCAGGCTATTTTCTGTTTTCCACAGAAAGGTCAGAGGTCACATTAATGTTTCCAGTAGAGCAATAAAACTTCCTCTGTTTAAAAAGGAAAAAGGAACCAGAATGTTCAGATATTAAAAATAAAACCGCCTGAATAATAACATTATTAAAGAGTTTAAATATAAAATATTCTATCCTAATAATATACGTGATGAATTCTTATAAAGAACTTTATGCTTTAATTTACATTAATTTGACTCATGTTTATTCATTATTTGCTTTTCTCTGTCTAATCAGCTGCTTATTAAAATGAAATAGTTTGATTTTATAACGACCAGTTATAAATTATAAGCAATTATAAGAACAGTCAAACATTAATTCACACTCTGTTCTATTATAATAATGCAGACAGTTATTATTTCCTGTCATTATCTATAAAACTATAATATAATTATATGAAAACAAACTAAAGTAGAAGAATCAGTATAAACAGATGAAAACACATTAACATGAGTACATAGATGTAGTAAATCAGATAATATCCAGCTTCTCCTTTTCTTTATAATAGTTTTAAATGATTATGAAGTAATTAATGATTCCTGGCTAAGGGGGCGGAGCCACCAGAGTCCCAGTGGGTTCTGATTGGTTCATGATTGTTTGGAGTTAACCCTTTAGGCTCCAGAGGGTTTTTATTTCTAAAACATCTTAATTTCACTATAACATCAAAGTTATCAGAGGTAGAGACTTTCTGTAAATTAGAGAAATATTAAGGACGACTCAACGTGTATGTAGGGATTAAATGTACCATCTAATTAGCATATTATGACGTCATAGGACAGGGTGGGAGCCATCTTGGATTATAGGATTTCCATAAAATGTCACATATTTGAATGACATGCTATATTGTGTTGTATATATATTATTGACAGGACTGTGTGTGATATATTGTTCACTGGTGTCACCACTAACGTTGGTAAAGGATCGAAGTTTGTGACTAAACTTTCACTTCACATCATTACGAGGCTGAAACACGGTCACTGAACACATCACCATCATCTCCTGAAGGCAGGTGTTTCCCTTCACAATAAAAGACCCAACACTTGACGACAGGTCAACGTGTTAGTTGACATTAGAGGATGATACGATGCATTTATCTCTGATAACATGGATCAGTGATTCAGAGCTTTCAGGACTTTTCTGTATAGAACATGATGTAATAGTTGTGGAGGTAGTAGAACATGTCTGACATCTAGTGGAGTGACCTTTGACCCCATGTTTAACACAGTCACACGTTTATTCAGTTCAACTCTGAAATTAAACTGTGTCTCTGTTTGTTGTTTGTTTGTTTGTTTCAGTCCAGAGCTCTGAACAGTGTCTGTGAGCAGACGGGTCAGCTGACCTCTGACCAGCTGACTGACCTCACCTGTCTGGAGGAGGTGAACATCACCAACATCAGACCTGGGGAAGGACTGGTGAGACTGGTTTAGACTTAGAGGTTAAACAGCAGCACAGATAATCAGCAGGAAACACTAGAGACTGAGAAATACTGAAAAAACTACACCTGAATACACCTGAATACACCTGACTACACCTGAATACACCTGACTACACCTGAATACACCAGACTACACCTGACTACACCTGAATACACCAGACTACACCTGAATACACCTGAATACACCAGACTACACCTGAATACACCAGACTACACCTGACTACACCTGAATACACCTGAATACACCTGACTACACCTGAATACACCTGACTACACCTGAATACACCAGACTACACCAGACTACACCTGACTACACCTGAATACACCAGACTACACCAGACTACACCTGAATACACCTGACTACACCTGAATACACCAGACTACACCTGAATACACCTGAATACACCTGAATACACCTGACTACACCTGAATACACCAGACTACACCTGAATACACCAGACTACACCTGACTACACCTGACTACACCAGACTACACCTGACTACACCTGAATACACCTGACTACACCAGACTACACCTGAATACACCTGACTACACCTGAGAAACAGAAACACCTGAATACACCTGAATACACCTGACTACACCTGAATACACCTGAGAAACAGAAACACCTGACTACACCTGACTACACCTGACTACACCTGACTACACCAGACTACACCTGAATACACCAGACTACACCTGAATACACCTGAATACACCTGACTACACCTGACTACACCTGAACACACCAGACTACACCTGAACACACCAGACTACACCAGACTACACCTGAATACACCAGACTACACCTGACTACACCTGAATACACCTGAATACACCAGACTACACCTGAATACACCTGACTACACCTGAATACACCAGACTACACCAGACTACACCTGAATACACCAGACTACACCTGAGAAACAGAAACACCTGACTACACCTGACTACACCTGAATACACCAGACTACACCTGAGAAACAGAAACACCTGACTACACCTGACTACACCTGAATACACCTGAGAAACAGAAACACCTGAATACACCTGACTACACCTGAATACACCTGAGAAACAGAAACACCTGACTACACCTGACTACACCTGACTACACCAGACTACACCAGACTACACCTGAATACACCAGACTACACCAGACTACACCTGAGAAACAGAAACACCTGAATACACCAGACTACACCTGAATACACCAGACTACACCAGACTACACCTGAGAAACAGAAACACCTGAATACGCCAGACTACACCTGAGAAACAGAAACACCTGACTACACCTGACTACACCTGAATACACCAGATTACACCTGAATACACCAGACTACACCTGAATACACCTGACTACACCTGAATACACCTGAGAAACAAACACTTGACTACACCTGACTACACCTGAATACACCTGACTACACCTGAATACACCTGAATACACCAGACTACACCAGACTACACCAGACTACACCTGACTACACCTGACTACACCAGACTACACCAGACTACACCAGACTACACCAGACTACACCAGACTACACCAGACTACACCAGACTACACCAGACTACACCAGACTACACCTGAATACACCTGAATACACCTGAATACACCTGAGAAACAAACACTTGACTACACTTGACTACACCTGACTACACCTGACTACACCTGAATACACCAGACTAAACCTGAATACACTTGACTACACCTGACTACACCTGAATACACCAGACTACACCTGAATACACCAGACTACACCTGACTACACCTGAATACACCTGACTACACCTGAATACACCTGACTACACCTGAGAAACAGAAACAGGTGTTTTACCTGCAGCAGGAAACATCACAGAAACACAACCATATATATATATATATATATATATATATATATATATATATATATATATATATATATATATATATGGTTGTGTTTCTGTTTGTTCTTCCATGTCTCTAGTTCTGTCTCTACTGCTGCTGATAATGTCATTTCATCTCTGTGCAACAAATAAAGGATGATGTGATGTGTTTGATCCTCCAGGGGATTTACATCAAATCAACCTACAACGGACTTCACGTCGTCACGGGAACGACGGAGAACGTGAGTTTAGACCAAATCATTAGTTTTACTCCTAAAGTTTAGTTTGTTGTTGCATCAGAACATTTCTTCACAGCAGCAAAAAAAGTCTGTTCCTTCAAAATAAAATACACAGCAGCTTAAATATTAAAAAAGTCTGTTCCTTCAAAATAAAATACACAGCAGCTTAAATATTAAAAAAGTCTGTTCGTTCAAAATAAAATACACAGCAGCTTAAATATTAAAAAAGTCTGTTCCTTCAAAATAAAATACACAGCAGCTTAAATATTAAAAAAGTCTGTTCCTTCAAAATAAAATACACAGCAGCTTAAATATTAAAAAAGTCTGTTCCTTCAAAATAAAATACACAGCAGCTTAAATATTAAAAAAGTCTGTTCGTTCAAAATAAAATACACAGCAGCTTAAATATTAAAAAAGTATATTCCTTCAAAATAAAATACACACCAGCTGCAGCTTAATTATTAAAAAAAGTATATTCCTTCAAAAGTAAAGTAAACCATGACTTCAGTTTATTGTCCTTGGTGTTGATGAAGATAATTAATCTGATTGATCATTACTGATTGATAACTACTGTGATTGATCATGAATCTGATTGATAACTACTGTGATTGATAACTACTGTGATTGATAACTACTGTGATTGATCATGAATCTGATTGATAACTACTGTGATTGATAACTACTGTGATTGATAACTACTGTGATTGATCATGAATCTGATTGATAACTACTGTGATTGTGTGTCAGTCTCCTGCTGATAAAACTCAGAGGATTCACGCTGGAGATGAAGTCGTTCAAGTCAACAAACAAACTGTGGTGAGTCAACACATTACAGCTTTATACTGCTAATGCTAACACTGCTGCTAATGCTAACACTGCTGCTGTTGCTAACGCTGCTGCTGCTAACACTACTGCTGCTTCTAATGCTAACACTTCAGCTAATGCTAACAGTGCTGCTAATGCTAACACTGCTGTTGCTAATGCTAACACTGCTGCTAATGCTAACACTGCTGTTGCTAATGCTAACACTGCTGCTGCTAACACTGCTGCTTCTGCTAATGCTAACAGTTCTGCTGCTAACACTGCTGCTGCTAATGGTAATGCTAATAGTGCTGCTGTTGCTAACACTGCTGCTGCTAGCCCCGCCCTCTACAGGCTGCCCTGACTCCTCCTACTCAGATTCTGCTCTGTGATTGGTCAGGTGGGCTGGCAGCTGAAACACCTGGTGGAGAAGTTGAGGGCGGAGTCAGGCAGCGTCACGCTGCTGCTGAAGAAGAGGCCGTCAGGAGGCTCCGCCCTCAGCCCCGCCCCCCTGAAGAACCTCCGCTGGAGGCCACGCCTCCTACAGGTGAGACTCACCTGGACACACACACATATATAGCAGCAGCAGTTGATTTAGCTGGAGGCTAACGTCTGCCAACAATGCTCTTCCTGTGAGAACCAGCAGGAAACCACGTCGCCATGGAGATGAGCTGCTGTCATGCATCTTTGTGATGTCACTAAGTCCTTTCTCTGTTGCTGCAGGAGTGTTGATAGCAGGTCTGGTTCCCTGAATGCAGCACGACGATGCCTTCAGGCTCTAATCTCCTCATTCACACATGTCACTGACTTCAGGTCAAAGGTCAACCTCCATCATTAGCCTCCAGCTAAATCATCTGGAGGAAAAACACACAGATAAATGTTGATTAGCTGAGTTTAAATGTCTCTTTCTATTAAAACAGTGGCTTCAGTGATTATTTAAGTTTTTGAGAAGGCAACAAAAA
>CM060477.1:29590527-29595527 GCA_030544235.1 Lepturacanthus savala | reverse complement strand
TGGAAGATTAATTAAACACCAATTAAACACTAATTAAACACTAATTAAACACTAATTAAACACCAATTAAACACCAATTAAACACCAATTAAACACCAATTAAACACCAATTAAACACTAATTAAACACCAATTAAACACCAATTAAACACCAATTAAACACCAATTAAACACCAATTAAACACCAATTAAACACTAATTAAACACCAATTAAACACCAATTAAACACCAATTAAACACCAATTAAACACCAATTAAACACCAATTAAACACTAATTAAACACTAATTAAACACTAATTAAACACCAATTAAACACCAATTAAACACCAATTAAACACCAATTAAACACCAATTAAACACCAATTAAACACCAATTAAACACCAAACACTAATTAAACACCAATTAAACACCAATTAAACACTAATTAACAGGTTGTCACCTTCTCATCAGGATCAGAGTTTAGTTTAGTTGAAACCAGCATAAACCTGATGATTCTGTTGATTCAGACCTGATGGTTTATTTAACATTTAAACCAAAAATGACAAAACGTTTCATTAATTGAACTTTAATTTGATTCTGTAGTTAAATCATTTACATGTGACTCAGCTTTAACGTAGAATAAAGGTTTTCATCGTTTTATTCAGATTATTCTGGTTTAACTGCTGATATATTTATATCTAGTTAATCATTATAATCTCTACAATAAAATGATATTTACTGAAAAACAGATAATAACATGATTATTATTGACTCCACTGATATAATTATATGAAATAAAATGTGTGTTTAAATGGGTCAATGATTCAGTTCAGGACAGAAACCAGATTAAATCTGATGAAAATGGAGCTGGTTTTTATTTTCATCAGATTCTTTTATGACATCAATGAATTAATGAATCAAACTTTAATTTAAGCCTCGTGTCTTAAACTTTAATAGAAATAACGTTTTTTAATTCAACTTCAAAGCTTTAATAGAAATGTTGATGCTTTTATAACTTTTGCTGCAAAGTGAATTTCTGTCATTTATTTTCTAGTTTTTATTTTCTATTTTACAGAATAAAAGAGAAATAATAATTTAAACGTTAATGAAATGCGAATCAACCAAAGTTTACCAGCATGACCCAAAGTTACTGTAAATACATTCTATATAATGTCTTTTTATAATAATAATTTACATGTAAAAGCTAATAAATAATAAATAGTTGCTGAATCAGAGATTAACACAACAAATTAGTGTTAGAGAGAAAAAAACGGATTTAACTTTGAAATGAATCCGTTGTAAACCTTAAATTATCACTGAGATTCTTTATTTTTCCTGTTTTTACTTGTTTTTTACTCTTTAGGTTATAAATTCCAGGTAAAACTAACTGCAGCTGTAAAAACCTCCATCTTTAAACCTTTAAACCGTTTGTTTTTAAAGGTTATTTTTGGGCTAAATTCAGTTTATTTGATGCTGAAGGTTTAGAGAAACAGAAGATTATCAGGTCTTAAAGTGTGTGTGTGTGTGTGTGTGTGTGTGTGTGTGTGTGTGTGTGTGTGTGTGTGTGTGTGTGTGTGTGTGTGTGTGTGTGTGTGTGCGTGTGCGTGTGACGTTTCTTTAAACTTTTATATGAGGAGTTCCTCAGGGAACCGTCGTGGATCCTCTGATAGTTACATTTATAGTGTTTTAGTTCCTGTTCGCTGCCTTTATACTAACAACAAACTGTAAATATCACAAATATGTACATTTCTGTCCTAAAGTGAGACGTTTATGAACATTTCTTCATCTTCCAGACAGAAAGTAGTTTAATTCAGAAACTCTCAGGGTTTGGACATATTTAATATTCCTGTGTAAATGACGTTATTCTGTCTGGAAGCAGCTTTTACTTTGATCCATTTCACCAAAGATTCACAGTTCAACACTATTTATCCTGTAATTAGCACCTAATTATCATCGTCTCATCACTTTATTCAGGATTAAATCTGAACAGTCTGATGCTTTTAACTTGTGAACATTATACCAAATAAAACGTGTTTGAAAAGCTTCTTTTTCTTGTGCTTCATTCAGTTCATGGTTCAGACTGATGAATATTATTTGTTACATTCCTGTTGATGTGGATCTTTGTTGTTATTGACATGTTTTATTGTTTTATGACTTTAAGACATTGATGAATCTGATGAAGTCGCCTCCAAAAACATGTTTTTTCTGTATTTTAACACGTTCAACTCATTTTTAACATTTTAGTGCATATTATAAACTTCATTTATTCGTTGAAGTTCATAAAAAATGAATAAAAATAAAATAGTTTATCCAATTAAATTGAATTAATTGTGGACGTCACTCTTTAAACAATAATAATCTAATGTTTTACTGTAGAAAACGTCTTTAAGGGTTAATCTGAGGTCACTGAACATTTTGGGGATTTTTTTTTTACATATTTCTTGTTTTTTATGTAAAATATTATTTCTTTATGCAGTTTTGCTCTATAATATCATTTGTTTGTGTATGTTTTATAAAATATCTTTGTATTTTTAGTTCAATGTTTATTGTAATAAACCAGCGTCACATTTTAAAACTTGTTTTATTTTCATTAAACCACAAAAACTGTAGCTTCTTTTTACAAAGAAACAACAATAAGATTAATTTATTTAATTCATGCTCACTTTACTTTGTCCTGTTTCAATAAAAGATGAGTTTAGTTAATTTACAGTTAATTTAAAGTAAATTTACAGATATTTTATAGTTAATTTCCAGTTAATTTCCAGTTAATTTGCAGGTAATTTGCAGGTAATGTCACCTGTAGTGGCGGCTCCTCATCAGCAGGTGGCGCCACTGACTCATGTGATGAACTGAACAAAGATCGTCTAACAGACGACAGAGGATTCACTCTGATGCAAAAAACAAATATAAAATATTATTTATAAATGTCAAGACTTGATTCCAGGTAAAAGTTCCTTCTGACTCATATTAGACAGATTTTTAGTGTAATTTCTTTTTTTCTTGTATCTTTAACGACATTAACTCACATGTTTTATTTATTTTTACTAGTTTTTTTTTCTTTTCTTGACGCTTTTATCACTGAAAATCTCTCAGAGTGAGACCTCTGTCTGTTTCCCCTTTCTCCCTGTGTGTGTGTGTGTGTGTGTGTGTGTGTGTGTGTGTGTGTGTGTGTGTGTGTGTGTGTGTGTGTGTGTGTTAATCAGATCCTCGTTGCTCGGTGGAACTTTAGACGAGAAGCAGCGAACAGTTTAACCTGCAGCAGCCGGTTAGACCCGGACCCGGACCACCTAGACCTGGACCACCTAGACCTGGACCACCTAGACCTGGACCACCTAGACCTGGATCACCTAGACCCGAACCAGCTAGACCCGAACCACCCAGACCCGTAGAACTCAGACCTGTTCACCGAGCGTCGTGGATGAATTCTCTCTGCTCGTTGTTCAGCAGCTGATGATGAAGATGATGAAGATGATGAAGATGATGTGAGGTAATAAACCTGTTTATTACTATAAATAATAATAAATATGTTTATTATTTATCTACAGGAAGAGAAACATATAACAGATGTTATTATTATTATTATTATTATTTCATGTTTTATCATTAATGTTAAACTAAACTTTATGTCTAATTCTATATTTTTATTTGTTTGGAGGAAAACAGATTAAAATGACTTTTAATTATTATTTTATTATTTCTGTTTTCAGTGAAATCATCTATAATAAACATTAATAAAGTTGTAACAGTCTTTTTATCACAGCTTCATGTTTTAAAGATGTGAATGAATCGTTTTATTTCTCTACAGAAGCTGCAGATCTGCAAACACTCGATGCAACGAGCTGCAGCGGATTCAGGTCTTCTAGACTCTTCTGGACTCTTCTAGACTCTTCTAGACTCTTCTGGACTCTTCTAGACTCTTCTAGACTCATCTAGACTCTTCTAGACTCTTCTAGACTCTTCTGGACTCTTCTAGACTCTTCTAGACTCATCTAGACTCTTCTAGACTCTTTCAGACTCTTCTAGACTCTTCTAGACTCTTCTGGACTCTTCTGGACTCTTCTAGACTCTTCTAGACTCTTCTAGACTCTTTCAGACTCTTCTGGACTCTTCTGGACTCTTCTAGACTCTTCTGGACTCTCCTAGACTCTCTGGATCTGAGTCTTCAGGCTCCACAGGTTTTTCTTGCTGGTTTCTGGAGGTCCAGGTCAGAATGCTGGTCAGAAGGTGTGAATGTTGCTGTCAGGCTTTCAGTGGGTGCAGGTGTGACTTGGATCAGGAAACTCAGTGCTGACGAACACTTTCCAGCCTCAGGGAGACGTCAGAGACGTCAGAGACGTCTGGGTCCATGTCGGCCGACCCCAGCTCCTCGCCGCCGCCACGGTCCGTCCCACTGGAGCCTACGGCCCCGCCCCCTGCCCCGCCCACTGCCCCGCCCACACCGTCACCCAGCCCGCCCACCACCGTCTGTCCTCATCTGTCAGACGGTGGCCGGAGGGCACCCAGCCCCGCCCCCTCCAGTGGACCCGCCTCCTCCAGTGGACCCGCCTCCTCCGGTGGACCCGCCTCCTCCGGTGGCCACTCCCCTAGCCCCGCCCCCGGCGTCTCCTTCCTGCTGCAGATCGGACTGACCAGGGAGGCGGTGACCCTTGACCCCGCTGACCTGTCGCTGGCTGCTGTCAGGGAGCTGGTCTGCAGCATCGTCTACAAGAAGGTAAGACCTGGTCCTGATGGGTCAGATAGAGGCGGGAACGGGGTTGTCACCTACAGGCGTGAACGGGATCGTTACCTACAGGTGTGAACGGGGTCGTCACCTACAGGTGTGAACGGGGTCGTCACCTACAGGTGTGAATGGGATTGTAACCTACGGGTGTGAACGGGGTCGTTACCTACAGGTGTGAACGGGGTCGTTACCTACAGGTGTTAAAGGGATCGTTACCTACGGGTGTGAACGGGGTCGTTACCTACAGGTGTGAACGGGGTCGTTACCTACAGGTGTTAAAGGGATCGTTACCTACGGGTG
>CM060477.1:29583027-29585527 GCA_030544235.1 Lepturacanthus savala | reverse complement strand
CAAACATTTATAGAATGATAAACAGACGTAGAACAGGTTAAATGACTGAAGGAGCTGATTTAATCATTGAATTCACTATTATTTCATTCTTTAAATGTATTAAAGTGTTAAAGCAGCAACATCAGACTGGAACTAACAATTTCTTTAGTTGTTGAAGTTTAAATTTGTTTGAACCTTTGAATAAAGTTAAATGTTGTGTTTAATGGTTTAAATAAAGTTAAATTCAGTGTTTTTTAGTTAAACTACATCATCACATTCTCTACATCAACAGTCGCTGTTTTAATAAAAGCGGATGTTGAACCAGATTATTGGACATTTAGTCTCTGATGATGCAGATTAAGAGTTGAACGATGTCTCTGTGTGTGTGTGTGTGTGTGTGTGTGTGTGTGTGTGTGTGTGTGTGTGTGGAGGTTAAGGAGGTTAATGGAGGATTAATAGTAAAGAGAGGATCAGTGTGTATTAAACACTCAGGACTGATGATGATGATGATGATGATGATGATGAAGATGATTTATTTAGACTCTTTCTGGAGTTTTTAAGTCGTCGTTGCTGCTGAAACAGAAACTGAAGCAGTTTAATGATCTGTAGACAGAACCTCACACATAATGCATGATCCACTGACTGTGTGTGTGTGTGTGTGTGTGTGTGTGTGTGTGTGTGTGTGTGTGTGTGTGTGTGTGTGTGTGTGTGTGTGTGTGTGTGTGTGGGTTTCCTGTCGTCTTTGTTTGCTGCAGAATCCTGAAACCTGCAGCATGACATCCTGCAGCTGCTGCAGCAGAGGATTAAATTTTAGAGCTTTAACTTTAACTTTAGAGTTTTAACTTTAGAGTTTTAACTTTAACTTTAGAGCTTTATCTTTAACTTCAGAGCTTTAACTTCAACTTTAGGACTTTAACTTAAGGATTTTAGACCTTATCAAGTTAACTTGAACTTAGAAACTCTGCTAGATCAGCCAATCAGAAGCCAGACTCATGAATATTAATTATTTTCCTCCTCAGTTTCCAGAATGTGGGTTTTTCGGGATGTTGGATAAGATTCTTCTGTTCCGTCATGACCTGACGTCTGAGAACATCCTGCAGCGCCTCACGTCACCAGAGGAGATCCATGAAGGAGACCTGGTGGAGGTGGTGCTGTCAGGTAACTCACCTGGACTCAGTAACACTCACTATTACTGGCCACTGTCAGTTACAGTCAGTTTAATCTGCTGTTTGACCCTTTAACCCTTCAGGTGTGAGTGGAGGTGAAGTTCAGGTGACGTTTACCTGTGAGGTCACAGCAGGAGGCTCAGCCTGAACCTTTATATCAAACAAACAGCAGCTGGAGGAGGAGGAAGTTCAAGTTCTGACCCAAAGAATCTTTAATCACAACTAAATCAATAGAAAAGTTTTAAATCTGGGAAACAAAGTTGAATCTGATCAGCTGCATCATTAAACTCCTGTAGCAGAGATTAGTCTGGACCGGGACCAGACTATTACCTGCATCACTCCATGTGACATCACAAAGAAAGAAAGAAAGAAAAAATGTGTTTCCAGGTGTTGTATCCAGGTGTTGTATCCAGGTGTTGTATCCAGCTGTTGTATCCAGGTGTTGTATCCAGGTGTTGTATCCAGCTGTTGTATCCAGCTGTTATATCCAGCTGTTGTATCCAGGTGTTGTATCCAGCTGTTGTATCCAGCTGTTGTATCCAGGTGTTGTATCCAGCTGTTGTATCCAGGTGTTGTATCCAGGTGTTGTGTCCAGGTGTTATATCCAGGTGTATCCAGCTGTTGTATCCAGGTGTTGTATCCAGGTGTTGTATCCAGCTGTTATATCCAGGTGTTGTATTCAGGTGTATCCAGGTGTTGTATCCAGCTGTTATATCCAGGTGTTGTATCCAGCTGTTATATCCAGTTGTTATATCCAGGGGTTGTATCCAGGTGTTGTATCCAGGTGTATCCAGGTGTTGTATCCAGGTGTTGTATCCAGCTGTTATATCCAGGTGTTGTATTCAGGTGTATCCAGGTGTTGTATCCAGCTGTTATATCCAGGTGTTGTATCCAGCTGTTATATCCAGCTGTTATATCCAGGTGTTGTATCCAGCTGTTATATCCAGGTGTTGTATCCAGCTGTTGTATCCAGCTGTGTTGTATCCAGGTGTTGTATCCAGCTGTTGTATCCAGCTGTGTTGTATCGAGCTGTTGTATGCAGGTGTTGTATCCAGCTGTTGTATCCAGGTGTATCCAGGTGTTGTATCCAGCTGTTATATCCAGGTGTTGTATTCAGGTGTTGTATCCAGCTGTTGTATCCAGGTGTTGTATCCAGGTGTTGTATCCAGCTGTTATATCCAGGTGTTGTATCCAGGTGTTGTATCCAGGTGTTGTATGCAGGTGTTGTATCCAGCTGTTATATCCAGGTGTTGTATCCAAGTGTTGTATCCAGGTGTTATATCCAGGTGTTGTATCCAGGTGTATCCAGGTGTTGTATCCAGGTGTATCCAGCTGTTGTATGCAGGTGTTGTATG
>CM060477.1:29535527-29580527 GCA_030544235.1 Lepturacanthus savala | reverse complement strand
AGCTAGTTAGCTGCCCAGCTAATTAGCTACCAAGCTACTTACCTACCTAGCTAGTTAGCTACCATAGTTGTTGTTGGCTAAAGACACATAGAGTTGTTTTAAAGACAAAGTCATACTATTACTACCTTTACTGCTACTACTAATTATAATAATAAAATAATAATTTTAAGTGGGGTCACTGAAGACCCCTGCTGTAAATGGACGTTCTGCAGTTTAATCTGAGGGTATATTATAATATAATATAATATATTATAATATATTATAATATAATATATTATCTCTGCAGGAGCTGCCAGTCCTGGTCTGGACCACGAGGCTACGATGGAGGTGGATACCTGTGACATGAACAATGACGTGAACAGTGACGTGAACAGTGACGTGAACAGTGATGTAAATAGTGACATGAACAGTGACGTGAACAGTGACGTGAACAGCGACGTGAACAGCAATGGCGGTGCCAGCCTGGATGAGCAGGACGATTCCACGACGCCCGACGACAAAACGTCCCACAGCGAAGGATCCTGTACCGAAGCTGAGAGGGACGACGAGACGCTGAGGGCCATCAGGTGACCTCTGGCACTTCCTGTCCACTTCCTGTCCACTTCCTATCCACTTTCTGTCCACTTCCTGTCCACTTCCTGTCCTTCTGTCCACTTCCTGTCCACTTCCTGTCCACTTCCTGTCCTTCTGTCCACTTCCTGTCCACTTCCTATCCACTTTCTGTCCACTTCCTGTCCACTTCCTGTCCTTCTGTCCACTTCCTGTCCACTTCCTGTCCACTTCCTGTCCACTTCCTATCCACTTCCTGTCCACTTCCTGTCCACTTCCTGTCCACTTCCTGTCCACTTCCTGTCCTTCTATACACCTTCTGTTATCCTCATCAGGTGACTTCTGTCATTTCCTGTCCACTTTCTGTCCACTTCCTGTCCACTTCCTGTCACCCTAATGGCGTGTCTTTGTGATGTCACAACAGTCCCTCCACCAGCACCAACATCCCCCTGATGCGTCTGGTTCAGTCCATCAAACACACGAAGAGGAGGAGCTCCACCGTGGTGAAGGAGGGATGGATGGTCCACTACACCGACAGGGACAACCTGGTGAGACGAAACCAACGCACCCGACATTCACTGTAACACACACACACACACACACACACACACACACACACACACACACACACATATACACACACGATGTACAGGCTTCTCTGAGTGCAGCATTATTGGGGACCACCCAAAATGTCCTCACAGAAAAGGTTGTTTCTCAATACTTGGTCCTCACAAGTATAGAAAAATCAACACACACACACACACACACACACACACACACACACACACACACACACACACACACACACACACACACTAACTTAGTTTAATTCCTTCTGGTGCAATTTTGTGTGTATTATGTGTGTGTGTGTGTGTGTATGTGTGTATGTGTGTGTGTGTGTGTGTGTGTGTATGTGTGTATGTGTGTGTGTGTGTGTATTTGTGTGTGTGTATGTGTGTGTGTGTGTGTGTGTGTGTGTGTGTCTACAGAGGAAGAGACATTACTGGCGTCTGGACAGCAAGAGTCTGACTCTGTTTCAGAATGAAAATGGAGCCAAGTTTTATAAGGTAGGATCATCAGGTCATAGCTGTTAATGTAGCTGTAGCTGTGATGTCACAACTATACAGTCACTGCCCAGTCGGTGCAGCTCTTTGATCTCCTGGTTCTGTCCTTTGATCTGATGAATATCAGCTGTTGACCTTCAGCACAAAGAGCTGCTGCCTTTGAAGCAGCAGTAGAGGGTGGAGGGGCGGGGCTAGTGGAGGGGGCGGGGCTAGCGGAGGGGGGCTAGTGGAGGGGGCGGGGCTAGTGGGGTTTCAGGGTCACCACCCTTTGAAGTGATGTCACAGATTAACAGTTAACACAGATTAACAGATTAAAAGTTAGAGGTTATAATGGAGGAAACTGAGCTATATGATTGATTATTGATTGATTATTCATTGGCTGGACCACCTCCACTTTAATAATCATTACCTATCAATTTCACAATCAAATCACAATCAATTTGTCATTTGAAGATTAAAGATCACAGAAGATTAAAACAAGGTGTTGATGTCTGTTTCCCAGAATCTGATGTTTCCTCTTTAGTCTAAAATCAGCTTTGAATCAATGACAATGATCAGCTTATTGATCACTGATTGGTTGTCTCTTTGGTCTGCAGGAGATCCCTCTGTCAGAGATCCTGCAGGTGGAGGGGGGGCGGGGCCAGGGCTCCCAGCAGGTGGAGGGTGGGCGGGGCCAGGACAGGAACCCTCACTGCTTCGAGCTGATCACGGCCAACGTGGTCTACTATGTCGGCGAAGCTCCGCCCACTGGCCCCGCCCCCGCGGCGTCCGGCGTGGGGCGGAGCCTGGCCGACAGCTGGGAGAAGGTCATCAGACACGCCATGATGCCCCTCACACCTGAGGCCAGCGGGGAAGGGGCGGGGCCAGGGACGCTGCACAGTGAGTGAACCACCGATCACCTTATCAATATAACTGATATTATCAATACATCTGGATCTAATAACTGATATTATCAATATATCTGGATCTAATAACTGATATTATCAATACATCTGGATCTAATAACTGATATTATCAATATATCTGGATCTAATAACTGATATTATCAATATATCTGGATCTAATAACTGATATTATCAATATATCTGGATCTAATAACTGATATTATCAATATATCTGGATCTAATAACTGATATTATCAATACATCTGGATCTAATAACTGATATTATCAATATATCTGGATCTAATAACTGATATTATCAATATATCTGGATCTAATAACTGATGATATCAATATATTTCATCAATAATCCTTCAAATATAAAACCATATTTATATTTCTTTATATATTTTATATTATTTAATATCAGATGTTCAGTTTGAATGAAGTGATGCATCATGGGTTGTTTTTAGCATTAATGTTGCTAGGCTAGTGAGTGACACACACACACACACACACACACACACACACACACACACACACACACACACACACACACACACTCAGATTTTAGCCTGATTACAGGATTATGTTCTGCTCTGATTCATCTCAGGTTAAAGTGAGTGAATTAAAGTTTAGATGCTTGTTAATGGACTCGCGGCTCCATTAACTTTTTATTTATTTATTTTTAATTGTTCTCAGACATTTGAACTTTTTAACCCTGAATATGTTCAGTAATTAAATTTTATTCCAGCAACAAGGTCCTGAACAGATGATGTAACCAGGCTTTTTGCCTGTTTTAATCCTCTAAATATGACATCGGTGCTTTTATGATGCAACAAAACATAAATAAAATATAAAACATGAAAAACAACATAAATAATCCAAGCAGCTGCATCGACTGACAGCTGATTCTGTCAGTTTAACAGTGATTCTGTCAGTTTAACAGTGATTCTGTCAGTTTAACAGTGATTCTGTCAGTTTAACAGTGATTCTCTGTCAGTTTAACAGTGATTCTGTCAGTTTAACAGTGATTCTGTCAGTTTAACAGTGATTCTCTGTCAGTTTAACAGTGATTCTGTCAGTTTAACAGTGATTCTGTCAGTTTAACAGTGATTCTGTCAGTTTAACAGTGATTCTGTCAGTTTAACAGTGATTCTGTCAGTTTAACAGTGATTCTCTGTCAGTTTCTAACATGGAGACAGAAAAAAACCTCAAATCAACTAAAACTCTACCATCAACTGTATAAATGACAGAAATTAAATCCTGTGTGAAATTAAACTCACGCTGTTTAAAACGTTGATAAAGTGTGAAAACCTGATTGATTCCTGTCCGTGACCTGGTTACTGACCTGCTGCAGCTTATTGATCACAGAGGGACGACCCGATCAAACCGATCAGGAATCAATAGCATGGAAAGTCACAGCTGCAGCAGCGAGTTTCATCCTCAGCTTCAACTGTAATAAACAGGAGTTTATCTTTAATTACGCTTAAATCAAGGCTTTTATTTTGGTGAAATGTGTGAAATGATGTCGCTGGAATCTGGTTTATGATCATTCTATAACTGTCATTTTATACTGAAACTAGTTCATTAATGTAAACTTTCATGCATATAATTATATCACATCATATAAATTAGTTGAGTCACTAAAATCACATTTCATATTATTTCCTTTATAGAAAATATCATTTTAATAACTGTTATAGTTGCTGTTTGGACAAATAAACTTCAAATATTTGCTTAAAACCTTTTGTCTCAGTTGTTTTCTGTCAGAATAAAATCAGAGTCATTTTTAGATTTTGTATTTGAAGTATAAATGTCATAGACTTAACGGCTTTAATGTTTTAATCTCCTGTTATTAACAGCAAGAAGATGCAGGAAATGAGCTTTAATGGTTTAAAGTGAGCAGATTAACTTCAGTGTTTTATTCTGTCTCCTCAGATCAAACCTGCAGCAGCAAATCAGTGTCCAACTCCCAACAACACACGGTGAGTGTCACAGCTTCATTCTGCAGCCTGACGTCGTTATATAACAGAATATGCATCATATTCTCTGTGTTTACAGACATTAACAGCATCTAACGGCTGTAAATCTGAAGAATAGGATGAAGTTTAATAGTAAATCTGAACACGAGCAATAATTATAGTAAAAATACTTAAAGGGTTACGGTTAAACAGCAGATAAACAGTCAACGACCACAGCTGCAGCTGAAATTCACTTTATACATGAGATCAACAGCTTTTATTTATGGGCAGATTAATAACTAACTATAACTGACATTAAAATGATGTTTTATTTAAATAAAATGGTACAAAATGAAAAAGTGACACATCAGCTGATTGTTATGACTCAACTGGTATAACGATGCATTAAATGCAGTGATTATGTTTGTCTAGCGGTGAGTTTTATTCCAGATGATAATTCCAGCTGCATCAACTACTCATGAGGCTCCGTGTGTTTCTGCTCCTTTTCCTCCAGGACATCAGCTCCGTGTACCAGATCTTTGCTGACGAGGTTCTGGGTTCCGGTCAGTTCGGCATCGTTTATGGAGGTGAGACCTCACCTGAACCTGCAGCTTCACTCTCACCTGAACCACAGAACCAATCAGAAAGCTGCTCTGTTCCTGCAGGAAAACACAGGAAGACGGGCAGAGACGTGGCCATCAAGATCATCGACAAGATGAGGTTCCCCACCAAACAGGAGAGCCAGCTGAGGAACGAGGTGGCCATCCTGCAGGTAATTAACTCCTAACGAGGTGGCAATCCTGCAGGTAATTAACTCCTAACGAGGTGGCCATCCTGCAGGTAATTAACTCCTAACGAGGTGGCCATCCTGCAGGTAATTAACTCCTAACGAGGTGGCCATCCTGCAGGTAATTAACTCCTAACGAGGTGGCCATCCTGCAGGTAATTAACTCCTAACGAGGTGGCCATCCTGCAGGTAATTAACTCCTAACGAGGTGGTCATCCTGCAGGTAATTAACTCCTAACGAGGTGGTCATCCTGCAGGTAATTAACTCCTAACGAGGTGGTCATCCTGCAGGTAATTAACTCCTAACGAGGTGGTCATCCTGCAGGTAATTAACTCCTAACAAGGTGGTTATCCTGCAGGTAATTAACTCCTAACGAGGTGGCCATCCTGCAGGTAATTAACTCCTAACGAGGTGGTTATCCTGCAGGTAATTAACTCCTAACGAGGTGGTCATCCTGCAGGTAATTAACTCCTAACGAGGTGGCCATCCTGCAGGTAATTAACTCCTAACGAGGTGGTTATCCTGCAGGTAATTAACTCCTAACGAGGTGGTCATCCTGCAGGTAATTAACTCCTAACGAGGTGGTCATCCTGCAGGTAATTAACTCCTAACGAGGTGGCCATCCTGCAGGTAATTAACTCCTAACGAGGTGGCCATCCTGCAGGTAATTAACTCCTAACGAGGTGGTCATCCTGCAGGTAATTAACTCCTAACGAGGTGGTCATCCTGCAGGTAATTAACTCCTAACAAGGTGGTTATCCTGCAGGTAATTAACTCCTAACGAGGTGGCCATCCTGCAGGTAATTAACTCCTAACGAGGTGGTTATCCTGCAGGTAATTAACTCCTAACGAGGTGGTCATCCTGCAGGTAATTAACTCCTAACGAGGTGGCCATCCTGCAGGTAATTAACTCCTAACGAGGTGGTTATCCTGCAGGTAATTAACTCCTAACGAGGTGGTCATCCTGCAGGTAATTAACTCCTAACGAGGTGGTCATCCTGCAGGTAATTAACTCCTAACGAGGTGGCCATCCTGCAGGTAATTAACTCCTAACGAGGTGGCCATCCTGCAGGTAATTAACTCCTAACGAGGTGGTCATCCTGCAGGTAATTAACTCCTAACGAGGTGGCCATCCTGCAGGTAATTAACTCCTAACGAGGTGGCCATCCTGCAGGTAATTAACTCCTAACGAGGTGGTCATCCTGCAGGTAATTAACTCCTAACGAGGTGGCCATCCTGCAGGTAATTAACTCCTAACGAGGTGGTTATCCTGCAGGTAATTAACTCCTAACGAGGTGGTCATCCTGCAGGTAATTAACTCCTAACGAGGTGGCCATCCTGCAGGTAATTAACTCCTAACGAGGTGGTCATCCTGCAGGTAATTAACTCCTAACGAGGTGGTTATCCTGCAGGTAATTAACTCCTAACGAGGTGGTCATCCTGCAGGTAATTAACTCCTAACGAGGTGGTCATCCTGCAGGTAATTAACTCCTAACGAGGTGGTCATCCTGCAGGTAATTAACTCCTAACGAGGTGGTCATCCTGCAGGTAATTAACTCCTAACGAGGTGGTCATCCTGCAGGTAATTAACTCGTATTAAAAGGGGTGGACTGAAACACCTGAAACAGCTGTAAACAGCTGTAAACACCTGAAACACAGCTGTAAACAGCTGTAAACAGCTGTAAACAGCTGTATCTACTCCATCATTCCAGACTGAACGCAGCAACACGTGTTTGTTATTTTCTGACAGAACCTGCATCACCCCGGCATCGTGAACCTGGAATGTATGTTCGAGACACCTGAGCAGGTGTTCGTGGTCATGGAGAAGCTCCATGGAGACATGCTGGAGATGATTCTGTCCAGCGAGAGGAGCCGGCTCCCTGAACGCCTCACCAAGTTCATGGTCACACAGGTGAGTGACGGCAGTGTTCAGGTGTGATGTTGGTTCAGGTGTAACATTGGTCTGATGTCTCCTCAGATCCTCGTGGCCCTCAGACATCTCCACTTCAAGAACATCGTCCACTGTGACCTGAAGCCAGAGAACGTCCTGCTGGCCTCAGCAGAACCATTTCCTCAGGTCAGAAACTCACCTTCTCAGGTATTAGAGTAGTTTTGTCTGTAAATTACCGCCCCTCCCCCATGCAGCCACATAGAATAAAGGATGTTTTAGTCTGAGACTCAGCAGCTTTTCCTGTTTCCTGCAGGTGAAGCTGTGTGACTTTGGCTTCGCCCGGATCATCGGGGAGAAGTCGTTCCGTCGCTCCGTGGTGGGAACGCCGGCGTACCTGGCCCCCGAGGTGCTGCGCAGCAAAGGCTACAACCGGTCCCTGGACATGTGGTCGGTGGGCGTCATCATCTACGTGAGTCTGAGCGGCACCTTCCCCTTCAACGAGGACGAGGACATCAACGACCAGATCCAGAACGCCGCCTTCATGTACCCCGCCAACCCCTGGAAGGACATCTCAGAGCCGGGTACAGAACACGCCGCCTGATTGGTTGACAACAGTCGCCTGTGACATCACAACCTCACAGAGAGGAATCATTCATTATTTAGTTTTCCACTTTCCCTCTGGAAATAAAACACACGATTCTTAAACTTTTTACTTCTTACATTACATTTACTTTTTCTGTTTTATCAGAGTCAATCTTTAAGTGGCAGAAAGTTTCATCACTTAGAGCTGATTGTTGTTTGTTTGTTTGTTTGTTTGTTTTTCAGCGACAGACCTGATCAACAACCTGCTGCAGGTGAAGATGAGGAAACGCTACAGCGTGGACAAGTCTCTGAGTCACCCCTGGCTGCAGGTAAACATGCTGTAAACATGCTATAAACATGCTGTAAACATGCTGTAAACATGCTGTAAACTCACTGTAAACATGCTGTAAACATGCTGTAAACATGCTGTAAATGCACTGTAAACATGCTGTAAACTCACTGTAAACATGCTGTAAACATGCTGTAAACACACTGTAAACATGCTGTAAACATGCTGTAAACATGCTGTAAACACACTGTAAACATGCTGTAAACATGCTATAAACATGCTGTAAACATGCTGTAAACATGCTGTAAACACACTGTAAACATGCTGTAAACATGCTGTAAACACACTGTAAACATGCTGTAAACATGCTGTAAACATGCTGTAAACGCACTGTAAACATGCTGTAAACATGCTGTAAACACACTGTAAACATGCTGTAAACATGCTGTAAAAATGCTGTAAACACACTGTAAACACACTGTAAACATGCTGTAAACATGCTATAAACATGCTGTAAACATGCTGTAAACATGCTGTAAACATGCTGTAAACACACTGTAAACATGCTGTAAACATGCTGTAAAAATGCTGTAAACACACTGTAAACACACTGTAAACATGCTATAAACATGCTGTGAACATGCTGTAAACATGCTGTAAACACACTGTAAACATGCTGTAAACGCACTGTAAACACGCTGTAAACATGCTGTAAACACGCTGTAAACACGCTGTAAACATGCTGTAAACACACTGTAAACACACTGTAAACACGCTGTAAACATGCTGTAAACACGCTGTAAACATGCTGTAAACATGCTGTAAACATGCTGTAAACACACTGTAAACATGCTGTAAACGCACTGTAAACACGCTGTAAACATGCTGTAAACGCGCTGTAAACATCCTGTAAACACACTGTAAACATGCTGTAAACGCACTGTAAACATGCTGTAAACATGCTGTAAACACACTGTAAACATGCTGTAAACACACTGTAAACATGCTGTAAACACGCTGTAAACATGCTGTAAACATGCTGTAAACACACTGTAAACATGCTGTAAACATGCTGTAAACACGCTGTAAACATGCTGTAAACACACTGTAAACATGCTGTAAACGCACTGTAAACATGCTGTAAACATGCTGTAAACATGCTGTAAACATGTTGTAAACACACTGTAAACATGCTGTAAACACGCTGTAAACATGCTGTAAACACGCTGTAAACATGCTGTAAACACACTGTAAACACATTGTAAACATGCTGTAAACGCACTGTAAACATGCTATAAACATGCTGTAAACACACTGTAAACATGCTGTAAACACACTGTAAACATTCTGTAAACAATGCTGTAAACATGCTGTAAACACACTGTGAACATGCTGTAAACATGCTGTAAACACACTGTAAACATGCTGTAAACATGCTGTAAACACGCTGTAAACATGCTGTAAACATGCTGTAAACATGCTGTAAACACACTGTAAACATGCTGTAAACACACTGTAAACATGCTGTAAACATGCTGTAAACACGCTGTAAAAATGCTGTAAACATGCTGTAAACACACTGTAAACATGCTGTAAACACACTGTAAAAATGCTGTAAACATGCTGTAAACACACTGTAAACATGCTGTAAACACACTGTAAACATGCTGTAAACATGCTGTAAACACGCTGTAAACATGCTGTAAACGCACTGTAAACATGCTGTAAACATGCTGTAAACATGCTGTAAACATGTTGTAAACACGCTGTAAACATGCTGTAAACGCACTGTAAACATGCTGTAAACACACTGTAAACACACTGTAAACACACTGTAAACACACTGTAAACACGCTGTAAACACGCTGTAAACATGCTGTAAACATGCTGTAAACAGTTGTTTGTTGTTGTTTGTTGTTGTTGTCCAGGACTACCACACCTGGCTGGACCTGCGTGAACTAGAGACTCGTCGTGGCGAGCGTTTCATCACCCACGGCAGCGACGACGCTCGTTGGGAGGAATACGCTGACGAACGCGGCCTCTACTACCCCCAACACTTCATCATGGACCCCAACCCAGACCACATGGACCAGGACCCCTAGAGGTCAGATGTCACGCCTCCCACCCCAGGCCGCGTTGCCATGGAGACGAAGACACTCGATCTGGACGATAATTCAGGACGATTTTAACACGATTTTCCTGTTTTTCTACTGAGCCAAAACCAGCAGAAGCTGCGACACCTGATCCCTGATCCTACTGGTCCTACTGAGTCTAGGTCCTACTGAGTCCAGGTCCTACTGAGTCCATGTCCTACTGAGTCCAGGTCCTACTGAGTCCAGGTCCTACTGAGTCCAGGTTCTACTGAGTCCCTGATTCCACTGGATCCAGATTTTACGGAGTCCCTGATTTTACTGAGTCCAGGTTCTACAGGATCCAGATCCTCCATCTATCTGTGATAATCATAATGAAGTTTATTTCTAGATTTTATTAAATGTGTAGTTGTAAATTTCGTTTTGTCGACTTTTTACCACAAAAAGAATCAAACGTGTTGAATCTAAACGAGTTTATTTCATTTGTTCCTCGTTAACATGTTTTTATCTTTGCACTATTGTTGTTGAAGGGAAATCACACTGAAAACAACTGGTGGTTCATCAGAAAACGATGTTTTATTTATATTCTTCATGATTTCAGACGTTAAATATCGTCAGTTCTTAAACCTGAGACTGAAAAACAGCTTCAACCTGCTCTAAAAACAAACCAAAACTCATGTCCTCCCTGTGTCTGTTCCACAGCTGCTGTTGTTAGGACTGTTGCTAGGGCTGTTACTAGGGCTGTTGCTAGGGCTGTTACTAGGGCTGTTGCTAGGGCTGTTACTAGGGCTGTTGCTCGGGTTGTTGCTAAGGCTGTTGCCAAGACTGTTGCTAAGGCTGTTGCTAGGGCTGTTGGTAGTGCTGTTGCTAAGGCTGTTGCTAGGGCTGTTGCTAAGACTGTTGCTAAGGCTGTTGCTAGGGCTGTTACTAGGGCTGTTGCTAGGGCTGTTACTAGGGCTGTTGCTAGGGCTGTTGCTAGGGCTGTTCTATGACTATTACTAGGGCTGTTGCTCGGGTTGTTGCTAAGGCTGTTGCCAAGACTGTTGCTAAGGCTGTTGCTAGGGCTGTTGGTAGTGCTGTTGCTAAGGCTGTTGCTAGGGCTGTTGCTAAGACTGTTGCTAGGGCTGTTGGTAGTGCTGTTGCTAAGGCTGTTGCTAGGGCTGTTACTAGGGCTGTTGCTAAGACTGTTGTTAAGGCTGTTGCTAGGGCTGTTGCTATGACTGTTACCAGGGCTGTTGCTAAGGCTGTTGCGAGGGCTGTTGCTATGACTGTTACTAGGGCTGTTGCTAGGGCTGTTGCTAAGACTGTTGTTAAGGCTGTTGCTAGGGCTGTAAGTCAATCAGCCAATCAGAACACAGCACTTTTAAAGAGACAGGAGCTAAAATGATAAATTATTACAATAAATTCAGTAAATAAAGTGAAAACATCAACAGCTGCATCTTAAATAATTACAATATAAAAATATATATATTTAAATATATTTTTGTCATTGAAAACTTTATAGATTCATCACAGAAACATTTCAAACCTTTATTTTTTGTCATTTTAAGACAAAGACTTGAAGTTAATGAATTTAATTCTATGATGAAACAGAATAAACTGTTTTCAGTGATTCTCCTGGACACGAGCTGAGAATGACTTTTATTTTGAAACTGTAGAACCTCGTTGATCCTGACAAGTTATTTCATGTTTTATATATTTTTGCTAGAAACTTTGATTCATGTTGAATGTTTTGATGAAATATTAAAGACGAGTGGCTCATTTTGGAAAAAGAATCTTTGGATATTTCACATTTATTCAGTCGTTTATTTTACAACCAAGCACATTTGATTTATTTACACCATGAATCTAACAATGGTCTGGACCCGGTCTGGACCCGGTCTGGACCCGGTCTGGACCCGGTCTGGACCCGGTCTGGACCCGTCAGGAGAAGCTGATTTCAGAGAATCCAGCCACTGGTGCTGGTGTCGGCTGCTTCTTCTCCAGCTTCAGTCCCTGGTTTTTCTGGGTTTCCTGGTTTTTCTGGAGGCGGCTGTGATGCATCAGACTGAAGAAGTGG
Source organism: Lepturacanthus savala (assembly GCA_030544235.1). Classification (NCBI taxonomy): domain Eukaryota; kingdom Metazoa; phylum Chordata; class Actinopteri; order Scombriformes; family Trichiuridae; genus Lepturacanthus; species Lepturacanthus savala. Next base: position 29,568,370 of record CM060477.1, on the reverse strand, counting down.
AACCGTTCCCCCATGTGATCCGGATCCATCAGGACCCGGTAGCTGCTGATCAGCTGGTTCCTGATGGACGGGTCACTGCAGCTCCTCAGCAGAACCTGCAGAGTTAAAATCACAGGTTCAAACGCATTGAATTCTACTTCTAGTGAATGATGAGTGCAATTAATGTATATATATATATATATATATATATATATATATATATATTTATTTATATATATATATATATATATATATATATATATATATATATATATACGTGCAACATTTGCAATAAGTTGAAGCAACGAATCTGTTCAACATCTCAAACTAAGGTTCAGTCACTGATGTTGAATAAATACATCAACACAGACATGAATCATCAGAATGTTGGTGACTGACTGAATGAATTGTGTTAAATGTGTTTTCCAGCTGATTTACAGTCTCTGGTGGTTCTCACCTCCATCCTGGTGTCGATGCCCATGTTCTTCAGGAACCTCCTTTGACTGACAGGTCCCAGACAGGCCACGCCCCCTCCAGCCACCTGCCGCAGGTAACTGAAGTCCACGTCGGCCGTGAGGTCGGCGGAGCCGGGACACGACAGGACGTCATGCAGCCGGTGACCTTTAAACGCCTGGATTTCAAAATAAAAGACCAACAAGAGTCAGCAGTTTGAATCTCAGCTTCTGATATCTGATCAGATTAATGATCAATAAATATCTGATCAGATTAATGATCAATAAATATCTGATCAGATTAATGAGATGGTAGATTATTAATAATAGTATATTTATTAGTTCTATGTGAATTATTAATTAGTTGTGTGAATATCAATGATCAGTGCTACATATTAATGAGCTGTGCTACATATTAATGCTTGGTGCTGCATATTAATGAGCTGTGCTGCATATTAATGAGTTGTGCTGCATATTAATGAGCATTGCTGCATATTAATGAGCTGTGCTACATATTAATGAGCAGTGCTACATATTAATGAGTTGTGCTGCATATTAATGAGCATTGCTGCATATTAATGAGTCGTGCTGCATATTAATGAGCTGTGATGAATATTAATGACCCTGAAGGTGTCCTCCTTGGTTCCGTCATGGCCGTAGTCAATGATCAGAGCAGCTCCTCCATCATCACTGATCCTCTTAGACAGCTGCTGGATGACCACGCCCCCTTCTACACACACCTCCACGTGGCTCCGCCCCTCACCTGGCTACACACACACACACATTAACACAGGTAATAAACCTCAGGTCTCAGATCAACTAATCTGATTGAATAAACTGATTAAATGTTGTTTATTGATGTGATTATTGATTATTGGTTCTGACCTGCAGCAGCATGGTTGCTGGTGTTAATCAGTAGATGTATTGATGTATTGATTATTGATTATTGGTTCTGACCTGCAGCAGCATGGTTGCTGGGGTCGGACTCGGAGCCAGAACAAACCTCAGCTGGTCCTGCTGCTGCAGGTCGATGTCGACCATCACCTCCCTCCAGCCTCTCTGAGTCCGCTGGTAAACAACAACAATAAAACAACAGTAAACAAACAACCAGCGTCGCCATGGAAACACAGAAACAAGCTAGAAGCTGGTTTCATTCACACCAACACCATTAAAAACTGTTTACTGCATCTTCATTAGTTAAAGTTATACAAAAAATGCTAAAAACACAGAATCAACGTTTTTCCTGACAGACTCAAAGATTCAACCTTTTCCTGCAGTAAAACCTGTGGATCCTGAACTCTTACCTGGAATTTATGAATCGGTAACGCGTCGAAAAACTCGTGAGCGAAAAAGATGCTGAAACCTGGAAGAAGAGAAACAGGTTTTAGTTTGATTTACTGTGAATTTAAATCCACTAGAATGACATGTCTGTCTAGAGCAGTGACTTTCAACCTGTGGCCCGCGGCCCTCTGGTGGGCCGCACAGGTATCCACCTGTAATACCTCTGCAGTCCACCAGAGGGCCGCAGCCCACCTGTAATACCTCTGCAGTCCACCAGAGGGCCGCGGCCCACCTGTAATACCTCTGTAGTCCACCAGAGGGCCGCAGCCCACCTGTAATACCTCTGCAGTCCACCAGAGGGCCGCAGCCCACCTGTAATACCTCTGTAGTCCACCAGAGGGCCGCAGCCCACCTGTAATACCTCTGCAGTCCACCAGAGGGCCGCGGCCCACCTGTAATACCTCTGTAGTCCACCAGAGGGCCGCAGCCCACCTGTAATACCTCTGCAGTCCACCAGAGGGCCGCGGCCCACCTGTAATACCTCTGTAGTCCACCAGAGGGCCGCGGACGTTTAGGGGGGACTTATTTCTACAACTGTGATTTTTCTCTGATACAGAGATTGAACCATTAAAACCAACAACAACGTGGCCATGAAGGAGGATCTGATGGACCGGATGAAGTTAAGACCAGAACCTGCAGGGACGTGGTCCAGGCTCCGGTACCAGGACACCGGCAGCCCGCTGGACGTGGACCCCCGAAGATAAACCTCCTCCTGGTCCTGGTCCTGGATCTGTGGGTCCTGGTCCTGGATCAGGGTCTGAGCCTGAAGGCGACTCAGGACCGGACTCACCTCCACCAGGTGTAGAGACACTGAGGCTCCGCCCACTACTGACCTCAGCTGGTGCAGCACCTGGAGGAATATAATTATATTATATATTAAATATAACATTTAAATCTGAATATTTCATTAAAAATATAATATAGAATGAAAGAGACAGGCTTTAAATTAATAATAATAATAATTAATTAATAAACTAATGACTGACCCTGATGACGTCAGCAGCCAATGATCCGTTTCCAGGTCCCAGCTCCACCAGCTGAAGGTGCTGAGGTCGACCTGCTGCTAGAAACTCACTGATGACCCAGATACCCAGCAGCTACAAGTAAACAATAAACAAATAAACAATAAACAATAAATACTGATGACCCAGATACCCAGCAGCTACACGTAAACAATAAACAATAAACAATAAATACTGATGACCCAGATACCCAGCAGCTACAAGTAAACAATAAACAATAAACAATAAATACTGATGACCCAGATACCCAGCAGCTACAAGTAAACAATAAACAATAAACAATAAATACTGATGACCCAGATACCCAGCAGCTACAAGTAAACAATAAACAATAAACAATAAATACTGATGACCCAGATACCCAGCAGCTACAAGTAAACAATAAACAAATAAACAATAAACAATAAATACTGATGACCCAGATACCCAGCAGCTACACGTAAACAATAAACAATAAACAATAAATACTGATGACCCAGATACCCAGCAGCTACAAGTAAACAATAAACAATAAATACTGATGACCCAGATACCCAGCAGCTACACGTAAACAATAAACAAATAAACAATAAATACTGATGACCCAGATACCCAGCAGCTACACGTAAACAATAAACAATAAACAATAAATACTGATGACCCAGATACCCAGCAGCTACAAGTAAACAATAAACAATAAATACTGATGACCCAGATACCCAGCAGCTACACGTAAACAATAAACAATAAACAATAAATACTGATGACCCAGATACCCAGCAGCTACACGTAAACAATAAACAATAAACAATAAATACTGATGACCCAGATACCCAGCAGCTACAAGTAAACAATAAACAATAAATACTGATGACCCAGATACCCAGCAGCTACACGTAAACAATAAACAATAAACAATAAATACTGATGACCCAGATACCCAGCAGCTACAAGTAAACAATAAACAATAAACAATAAATACTGATGACCCAGATACCCAGCAGCTACACGTAAACAATAAACAATAAACAATAAATACTGATGACCCAGATACCCAGCAGCTACAAGTAAACAATAAACAATAAACAATAAATACTGATGACCCAGATACCCAGCAGCTACAAGTAAACAATAAACAATAAATACTGATGACCCAGATACCCAGCAGCTACACGTAAACAATAAACAAATAAACAATAAATACTGATGACCCAGATACCCAGCAGCTACACGTAAACAATAAACAATAAACAATAAATACTGATGACCCAGATACCCAGCAGCTACAAGTAAACAATAAACAATAAATAAATACTGATGACCCAGATACCCAGCAGCTACACGTAAACAATAAACAATAAACAATAAATACTGATGACCCAGATACCCAGCAGCTACAAGTAAACAATAAACAAATAAACAATAAATACTGATGACCCAGATACCCAGCAGCTACAAGTAAACAATAAACAATAAACAATAAATACTGATGACCCAGATACCCAGCAGCTACAAGTAAACAATAAACAATAAATACTGATGACCCAGATACCCAGCAGCTACACGTAAACAATAAACAATAAACAATAAATACCCAGATACCCAGCAGCTACACGTAAACAATAAACAAATAAACAATAAATACTGATGACCCAGATACCCAGCAGCTACAAGTAAACAATAAACAATAAATACCCAGATACCCAGCAGCTACAAGTAAACAATAAACAAAAAATAAACAAACATGTTTGTTTCCTGTTTTATTAGAAAACATTAAATTATTTTCTGACTTTAATCTGAAAAATGTTATTTTCAGGAAGTTCAAACAGAAAAATACAAAATAAAAGCTTTTGATTTTCTGCCAAAAGTGTTGATGATTGTTTTGATTCGTTTAAAATACAAACGTTTATTTGGTGTCAGATTATTATTTATAGACATTTAATACATAGAATTATCATGTTTAATAAACTCTTATTTATTGATTGATTGATTGATTGATTGATTGATTGATTGATTGATTTTCTCACCTCTCCAAATATCTGGCTGATCTCTGGTGATGTGATGAAATCTCCTTCAGGTCCCAACATGTTTTTCTTCACGTAATAACCCTGAAACATTGTTAATTAGGATCATTAATCAATTCATTAATTAATTAATGATCAGAGCAGGTGCAGGTGCAGGTGCTGCCTCCTACCGTCACCGGATTGGTCAGAACCTCCCTCATGTACTCGGCCACAGTGATCGGACCTGTGGCTTTTATTTTGGAGGTCAGGTGTCTCAGCAGAGACGGACCGGGACCAGGACCAGGACCGGGACCAGGACCAGGACCGGGACCGGGACCAGGACCAGGTCTCTGCTGGTCTGAGGAGGAGCTGCAGAGTCTGAGAGGAGCTGATGCTGCAGGAAAAAAACACAAACATTAATTAATTATATATAATTATTAATACATTTTTCTTCTTTTTAAGTTGGATTCAAAAACAGAAAGAAAGAGAAAAACAGGAATAATAAACATATAATAACAATAATAAATATGTTAATATTTTAAATAATATAATATTAAGATGATCCTCCTCATATTAATATAATTAATAATATATTCTTTCATTTCCTTTAAATATCTGTATCCTGGTGGTTGTTGTCTGTCTTTATAATATTCTATAGTATTCAATACAACTTTATTAATAAATTCAATACTATAGAATCTATAGTATTGAATTTATTAATAAAGTTGTATTAAAAAAAACAGCTCATTTATTTCTTTTATTTAACTTTGGATAATGTTGGTGTTTTTATTTAATTTAATTATAAAAAACATCATGAGAGGAAACAAGATCCAGAAAACTGGAAAACACGTGGAAATAAATAAGTAAATATAAATAAATACGAATTACAAAGAGTTCGCATCAATATATTTTACTGCAGTATTATAAACTTGTATTGTGTTAATGTATTTGTATTAAAGTATTTTACTTCTATTTAAAGTTGATTAAAATGTGAGAACTCAATGAATAAATTAAATAACTAAAGTAATTAAAGTAATAAAGTAATAATTAAAGTAGTAATGAAAGTAATAATTAAAGTAGTAATTAAAGTAATAAAGTAATAATTAAAGTAGTAATGAAAGTAATAATTAAAATAATAATTAAAGTAGTAATTAAAGTAATAAAGTAATAATTAAAGTAATAAAGTAATAATTAAAGTAATAAAGTAATAATTAAAGTAATAAAGTAATAATTAAAGTAATAAAGTAATAATTAAAGTAGTAATGAAAGTAATAATTAAAGTAGTAATTAAAGTAATAAAGTAATAATTAAAGTAATAAAGTAATAATTAAAGTAATAATTAAAGTAGTAATTAAAGTAATAAAGTAATAATTAAAGTAATAAAGTAATAATTAAAGTAATAAAGTAATAATTAAAGTAGTAATGGAAGTAATAATTAAAATAATAATTAAAGTAGTAATTAAAGTAATAAAGTAGTAATGAAAGCAATAAAGTAATAATTAAAGTAATAAAGTAATAATTAAAGCAGTAATGAAAGTAATAATTAAAATAATAATTAAAGTAGTAATTAAAGTAATAAAGTAATAATTAAAGTAATAAAGTAATAATTAAAGCAGTAATTAAAGTAATAGTCTGACCTGCAGCAGTTCTGATCGGATGATGAATTAAAACTCTGTTGATTAGTTGACAAACTCTCATCCTGCTGAAAATAAACTCAGCTACGTCTGGTTATTAATTAAAGACCTTTAATTTATTTTATTTAGTTTAATTGAGCCACGTGGTCCAACTGCTCCTACAGCGGATATTTATCTAAACAGCTGTTGAGATTAAATAAACTGGTTTATTATGTTAAAGACGCTTCAAGCTGCGAAATGTGCAAAAAGCTGCAAAGACCTTGTGAAGCTAGTGAAGCTAATGCTAACGGAGCCGAACAGCAAGTTAGCAGCAAACAATCATTCCACATCCGGCTGCCCTTTCACAATAAAATTATTTTGTGCGACAAAACTATTTGAACATTTATTGAAATTCAAACTATTTAAACGTGATGGATTTTAAAATTCTGAATATTTGATAAATCTTAAAAGAGTAAAAATACTTCGTTTATCTCCATAATAGATTCTTGCTTCCGTTCCTTCAGCAGCGTTTACATTCTTTATTTTGAAAATACCATTTCCTGTATTTCCTGTTTAATTATATCTTACAAAGACAAACTTGACGCGTCGCAGGAAAAACAAACTCTATGATTGGACGAGCTGCGGTGACGTAACTGGAAGGGTGACTGTGATTGGATGGAGGTGGATGAACCTCTGACCTTTCACCTCGGTGTTTTCGGGATAGGAACATTAACATTAAAAATCATGATTATAGAAATATAGAAGTTAAAAATATGTTCTAAAACAAATTAAAATATTTAAAATATAAATAAATAATAAACTTAAAAAAAAAAATCAACTACGGAAACGACGTCTTGACGTGACCTTCCACTTCCGGGTCGCGTGTCCTCCTCATGCTAGCAACAGCATGGCAGCGAAAAACAAATTCCGCAAGAAGCAAAAAGCGAGTAAAAAAGTGATTTTTGAGGCTAAAGAAGGAGATGAGGAGGCGGGAAACAGCAGCGGAGACGAAGAAGGAGAAAAGGAGGAATCAGATGATGATGGAGGAGAAAACAGCGCGAGGAGAGAAGAAGAAGAGGAGTTTAAACTGGAGGAGGTGCTGCGGCTCGGAGGAACTCAGGTGGGTTCACACACGCACGCACACACACACACACACACACACACACACACACACACACACACACACACACACACACACACACACACACGTGTGAGTTTACATACACTCATACTATTATACATACATAGATACATACATAACTAGTATGTATTCCTATATATATATATATATATATATATATATATATATATATATATATATATATATATATATATCACCAGTCCTGGTTCATTCTACTAATGAACCACTAGAACCATTAATACGTACCTTCATTAGTAGAATCAGGTTGTTACTGCTGGTTGGAACAGAAACCTGGACCCAGACCAGTCCTCCAGGACCAGGACTAGTGACCCCTGGTCTAGAGACTAGAGTGGGTGATGTCATCAGGTCGTCCTGAAAAATTCTCTGAAAAATATTTTCTAACTCGCTGGTACAGCCACAACTTTAACTGCATGTCAGTGATTTTTCTTTCATTAAATCTCTGGTGTTCTCTGCATCAGCCAATTAGAAGCCAGGCTGTAGAACTCTTCCACCAATCGCTGCACACATCTATTTACATAGGGAATAAAAAGAAAAGACACACCAGTTGACTCCTCCATTGACGGCTCCTCAAACTGAAACTCATATTATCACCAGAGTTGTTTCTGTTCCTTTAAATCTCTCCTGTTGATCCGTCTCCTCTCGTCGTCTCCAGGCCGACTTCGTCCTTCTCGCCAGTTTGGACGACGGCAGCGAGCTGGTGGACGGAGGGAAGAAAGGAGCGATAGACGACCTGGAGGAGGGTGAGCTGGAGGCCTTCATCAATAAACTGGGCATCAGGGCGCTCGCAGAGCAGCATCACGTCATCGCCGACGAGCCCGAGACCACCGCCGCCGCCGAGGTAATCCCAGAGAAACCTGAGGCTGAGCAGGAAGGAAAAAAGACCAAAGAGAAGCCGGAATCATCTCAGCAGAAACTGCCAGAACCAAAGAAGAAGAAAAAGGATAAAGACGCCCAGAAAACCTCCAGCAGGAAACAGGCCAAACTGAACGCCAGCGTGTTCGAGTTCCAGCCGCGGCAGCAGCTGCTGGTCAAACCCGGCGGGAAGTGGTTCCACCTGGAGTACGCCGCCGAGGTCGCCGCGGCGCCGCAGGACCCGGAGCTGGTGTCGCGCTACAAGACGCTGGCTCAGCAGCTGCTGGAGGCCGAGGTGTCGCTCTACAAGAACAAGAAGAGCCTGCAGCGAGGCGCCAACTCAGGCTGGATGAAAACCGTGGTGACCTCCGGCGTGCTCGCCGACCGCATGGCGGCCATGACGCTGCTGGTCCAGGACGCGCCGGTGCACATGGTGGAGCACGTGGAGGCCCTCGTCGCCATGGTGAAGAAGAAGGGCGGGCGGCGGATGGGCCTGATGGCTCTGGACACGTTGCGGGAGCTGCTGCTGTCCGACCTGCTGCCTGAGGACAGGAAGCTCCGCCCCTTCGCCGAGCGCCCGTTCGACCAGCTGGAGGAGAAGGCGAGCGGCAACCGCGACGCCCGCGACCGCCGCCTCGTCCTCTGGTACTTCGAGCACCGGCTGAAGCACCATGTGGCCGAGTTCGTGGCGGCACTGGAGGAGGTGGGCCGCGACACGGTGGTGGCCGCCAAGACGAAGGCGTTGGCCGCCGCCCACGAGCTGCTGTGCTCGCGGCCGGAGCAGGAGCGGGCGCTGCTGGCGCAGCTCGTCAACAAGCTGGGCGACCCCGACCACAAGATGGCCGCCAAGGCGTCGCACCTGCTGGAGACGCTGCTGCGCCGCCACCCCAACATGAAGGCCACGGTCTGCTGTGAGGTGGAGCGCCTCGTGTTCCGCCCCAACGTCGGCGCCAAGGCTCAGTACTACGCCGTGTGCTTCCTGGGCCAGGTGCTGCTGAGCCACGCCGACGCCGCGCTGGCCACCAGGCTCGTCGCCGTCTACTTCTCCTTCTTCCGCGCCTGCGTGAAGAAGAAGGACGTGCAGTCCAAGATGCTGAGCGTGCTGCTGACGGGCGTGAACCGGGCGTATCCCTACGCCGCCGCCGCAGACGAGACAGTGAAGGAGCAGCTGGACACGTTGTTCAAGGTCGCCCACCTGGCCAGGTTCAACACGGCCGTCCAGGCCCTGATGCTGCTGTTCCAGGTGATGGACGCCGAGCAGAGCGTCTCTGACAGGTTCTACGGCGCCCTCTACAGGTGAGACACGCCCCTTTAATATGACACACCCCCTCTACAGGTGAGACACGCCCCTTTAATATGACACACACCCTCTACAGGTGAGACATGCCCCTTTAATATGACACACCCCCTCTACAGGTGAGACACGCCCCTTTAATATGACACACACCCTCTACAGGTGAGACATGCCCCTTTAATATGACACCCCCCCTCTACAGGTGAGACACGCCCCTTTAATATGACACACCCCCTCTACAGGTGAGACATGCCCCTTTAATATGACACACCCCCTCTACAAGTTAGACACGCCCCTTTAATATGACACACCCCCTCTACAGGTGAGACACGCCCCTTTAATATGACACACCCCCTCTACAAGTTAGACACGCCCCTTTAATATGACACACCCCCTCTACAAGTTAGACACGCCCCTTTAATATGACACACCCCTTTAATATGACACACCCCTTTAATATGACACACCCCTTTAATATGACACACCCCTTTCCTTTTCTGTGTTGTTTACTGCCGTTTTTACCCATTTCTTTGTAACCCCGCCCCTCAGGAAGCTGCTGGACCCGGGTCTGGCGTCCTCCTCCCGTCACTCCATGTTCCTGAACCTCTTGTATAAATCCATCAAAGCTGACGTGGTGCAGCGCCGCGTGGTGGCGTTGGTGAAGCGGCTGCTGCAGGTGAGTCAGGACCAGAGCAGCGGCTTCACCTGTGGATCCTTGATGCTGCTGTCAGAGCTGATGAAGACCAGAGGATCCCTGAAGCTGCTGCTGCTGCAGGAGGGAGGGGTGAGGCCACCAATAATCAATAATCAATAACACTCAGACTGCTGCAGGAGGGAGGGGTGAGGCCACCAATAATCAATAATCAATAACACTCAGACTGCTGCAGGAGGGAGGGGTGAGGCCACCAATAATCAATAACACTCAGACTGAAGCTGCTGCTGCAGGAAGGAGCAGAAGTTTGTTGCTTCCACTGAGTTAATTAACAGATTTTGATGAAGATGAATTTCAGGTGAATCTGTTGTTAAATAATTAAAATAATGTTTCTGTTTCACTCAGGACGAAGATGAGGAGACGTTCAAAGACCTGAGTGAAGACCAGGAGGAGGAGAAGGAGAAGGAGGAGGAGCAGGAGGAGGAGCAGGAGGAGGAAGATGATGATGATGAGGAGGAGCGTTTTGTTGACGCTGACAAACAGGAAGCAGCGTCATCATCCTCATCATCGAGGTCAAAGGTCAAAGCTGCAGCATCGTGGGTTCATCACCAGAACCTGGAAGGTCTGTGATTGGTTCTCAAACAGGAAACAGGAAGTAAACCTGACTCATGTTGTTGTTGTTGTTGACTGTTTACTTCCTGTTTGTTTAGGAGTGACGAGTCAGCAGAAATACGACCCGCTGAACAGGAACCCGCTTTACTGTGGAGCTGAGAACAGCAGGCTGTGGGAGCTGCACCGGGTCAGAACAAACAAACAAACAAACAAACAAACAACACAATAAAACCACAGCAGGCTGTGGGAGCTGCACCGGGTCAGAACAAACAAACAAACAACACAAATAAACAACACAATAAAACCACAGCAGGCTGTGGGAGCTGCACCGGGTCAGAACAAACAAACAAACAAATAAATAAACAAATAAACAACACAATAAAACCACAGCAGGCTGTGGGAGCTGCACCGGGTCAGAACAAACAAACAAACAACACAATAAAACCACAGCAGGCTGTGGGAGCTGCACCGGGTCAGAACAAACAAACAAACAAACAACACAATAAAACCACAGCAGGCTGTGGGAGCTGCACCGGGTCAGAACAAACAAACAACACAAATAAACAACACAATAAAACCACAGCAGGCTGTGGGAGCTGCACCAGGTCAGAACAAACAAACAAACAAACAACACAAATAAACAACACAATAAAACCACAGCAGGCTGTGGGAGCTGCACCGGGTCAGAACAAACAAACAAACAAATAAATAAACAAATAAACAACACAATAAAACCACAGCAGGCTGTGGGAGCTGCACCGGGTCAGAACAAACAAACAAACAACACAAATAAACAACACAATAAAACCACAGCAGGCTGTGGGAGCTGCACCGGGTCAGAACAAACAAACAAATAAATAAACAAATAAACAACACAATAAAACCACAGCAGGCTGTGGGAGCTGCACCGGGTCAGAACAAACAAACAAACAACACAAATAAACAACACAATAAAACCACAGCAGGCTGTGGGAGCTGCACCGGGTCAGAACAAACAAACAAACAAATAAACAACACAATAAAACCACAGCAGGCTGTGGGAGCTGCACCGGGTCAGAACAAACAAACAAACAAACTGAAGAACACAATAAACAACAGATAAACAAACACAACAAATAAACAAACTGAAGAACACGATAAACACAACAAACAATACAATAAACAACACAAATAAACAACAGAATAAATCCACAGCAGGCTGTGGCAGCTGCACCAGGTCACAATAACAACAAATAAACAACAAACACTGACCTGGTTCGTGTTGATGAAGCTCGTTTTGTTTGGTCTTTAACGTTTGTTTGTTTGTTGTTTACAGCTGTCGATGCATTTCCACCCGTCAGTGGCTCTGTTTGCTAAAACCATCCTGCAGGTAAACCTGATTATTGATTATTGATCATCAGCCATTAATTAATCAGATTAATTAACTCGTCAGCAGCTTTCATTTATACTCATTCCTGTCAATGAGGAGAATTAACCCTAAATAAAGTGGTGTTGTCATAGATATATATTAATGCATGAGTTAACGAGCTAATTAAGTATTAATTGCCGTCGTCAGGGCAACCCCCTCCACTACAGCAGTGATCCGCTGCAGGATTTCACTCTGATCAGGTTCCTGGACCGATTCGTGTTCAGAAACCCCAAAAAAGAGCAGCAGGGGAAACGTGAGTGGAATGTTGTTGATGTTTATTCTGTGGTTATTTGTTTATTTGTGTTTATTTATGTTTATTTACAACCAACCAACCAGGAAACATGAATAACTGAATAAATCCTATAAAATAACTTTGTTTATTCCCAGAAAACACAGAGTCTCAGGTTCTGAAACACAGGAAAGCTGCTGCGTCTCTGCCAGGTGAGTAAACAACAACAACAACAACAGGTTGTTTACAGGACATTAACTCTGTGGCTGATTCTAATTATTTGTTGTTTGTTGTTTTCCTCAGTGAACTGTGAAGAGTTTCTGTCTAAAGACGAGAGTCAGATTCCTGTGGATGAAATATTCTTCTATCGGTGAGAAGAGCTGAGGCTTTTATTTTGAAGAGGCAGTTCAACATTTACACAGGAATTGATGCTTTTATTTTGAAAAGGCAGTTCAACATTTACACAGGAATTGATGCTTTTATTTTGAAGAGGCAGTTCAACATTAACACAGGAATTGATGCTTTTATTTTGAAGAGGCAGTTCAACATTTTCACAGGAATTGATGCTTTTATTTTGAAGAGGCAGTTCAACATTTTCACAGGAATTGATGCTTTTATTTTGAAGAGGCAGTTCAACATTTTCACAGGAATTGCTGCTTTTATTTTGAAGAGGCAGTTCAACTTTCACACAGGAATTGGTGCTTTTATTTTGAAGAGGCAGTTCAACATTTACACAGGAATTGATGCTTTTATTTTGAAAAGGCAGTTCAACATTTACACAGGAATTGATGCTTTTATTTTGAAGAGGCAGTTCAACATTAACACAGGAATTGATGCTTTTATTTTGAAGAGGCAGTTCAACATTTTCACAGGAATTGATGCTTTTATTTTGAAGAGGCAGTTCAACATTTTCACAGGAATTGATGCTTTTATTTTGAAGAGGCAGTTCAACATTTTCACAGGAATAGATGCTTTTATTTTGAAGAGGCAGTTCAACTTTCACACAGGAATTGGTGCTTTTATTTTGAAGAGGCAGTTCAACATTTACACAGGAATTGATGCTTTTATTTTGAAGAGGCAGTTCAACATTTACACAGGAATTGATGCTTTTATTTTGAAGAGGCAGTTCAACATTTACACAGGAATTGATGCTTTTTGCTGCTAATTGATGCTAAATTTTTTGCTTGTATCTCGTCTTAGATTTGTCCTGATATGAAAGTTATTAATAATCAATGATTATTGATTAATAATCAATAACTCCAGTGTTTTATTCCAGGTTTGTGACTTAATTAATATTTTTTTCTCGTCAGATTCTTTAAGAAACGTCAGCAGCAGAAAACGATTCGCCGTCGCCGTGACGACGGTGACAACGACAGCGTCGAGGACGTCGACGACGACGAGTTTGAGAAAATCCTCGGTACCAATAATCAATACCTAGTAATCAATAATGAATAATACTAATGAACGGTGTTAGTTAATGAACGTTGTTCCGTCAGATTCCTGTGAGTCAGACGCCTTCTTCACTGATGCTGCTGACGATCAGCTGGACTTCGCTGGGTGAGAAGATCAATCATCTGCTGATTATTGATCAGCTGATAGTTGATCAGCTGATCAATCATCAGCTGATCAATCATCAGCTGTCACATTTTATTCTGTTCTTCACAAATCAAAGAGAAATTGATCCAGAAAATGTTACAGATGTTAAATTATCTTCATTTTCCTTTATCAATTATTTACTAGTGTTTATTCTTTTATTAGAAATGTTAATGTTAAATTTCCTTTAGTTTCTTTGATCCAGTCTTTGCTCAGTTATTGATCGTTGGTTTGATTCCTTCTGTTTCTGATCAGAAACGTCCAGAGTAAGAAGAAAGGTCAGAAAGACTCTGATGATTCAGACTCTGACGTCTCTGATCTGGACGACGAGGAAGTTTCTCTGAGTTTGGATGAAGACGACTTCGACCTGGAGGACGACGACGAGACGGGAGGAGGAGGAGGAGGAGGAGGAGGAGGAGGAGGAGGAGGAGGAGGAGGGACGTTTATGGACATGGACGATGATGATGATGATGAAGAGAGTAAGAAAAACACTGAGTTAAGGCTCAAAGTTTATTTAATTAATTAGCATCATAAACACACACATATAAATACCGTTACCGCCAATGTTGAAGCTATCAACACCAGCCTAGAGCGCCCTCTGGAGGTTTAGTGTGTAAATAACATGTAAATGATATACTGGTAATAATGTGGTAATAATTTACACATAAGTCGCTGCAGAGTATAAAAAACGCCACTTATAGTCCAGAAAATACAGTTTATATATATATATATATATATATATATATATATATATATATATATATATATATATATATATATATATATATATAGTAAATTCCAGACTACAGGGCCACCTAATTAAAAGCCACATGCTCAAATTTGAGAAATAAAATCAGTTTTATAACCAGATTTTAAGGCTCCTTCAGATTCACGTCCATTTCTTCTATTTAAACAAATAAAACACAGTTATTCTTCTTAAGCTTCGTTCACATATTTACCCAGAAACTGTTTTATTGATTCCTCTTAGTAACAGATGAACTCCATCCCTACATATTGGAGGTGTTTTACTCTATAATATAATAATATATCAGACGTTTGTATCACTACGTTGTTCTCTACGGGTTAATGATGTGTTTTTACCCAACAGTAAATAAATAGTAAAGTAAATAACCTTTAATAACTTAACTACAGCAGTCCACGTCTACTTCATGGTTCAGTTTAAACTTTATTTAAACCAACATCATTCACACGTTGACGTTAACTCAACACTAGCTACTAGTTTACTGGACAGGTAGCGATAACAAGCTAGATTAGCTAGTTAGCTTGTTCATTTTACCTGCTTTTACATTAAAACTGATCATAAACACGTTGATGAATTAAAGTAATCCCAGGTTCTAATAACAGTTAACACCAGTTACAGGACGTTATCCTCCATCAGACTGAAGCAGGGGAATAAAAACCTTCTGTTCTCGCCTGTTTAACTAGTTACAGCTCAGGTTTTGGTTGATTTTACAAACTTTATTATATAAAATGGATGTAAAGTTGAGTAAAAGTTACCTGAGATGAAGTTTAGGAGCTAAAAACACGCAGCGAGTCGTTAGCAGCGGCCGGAAGTTGGTTCGCGCTTCTCCGGGCGACGAGGGGGCGGAGTCATGAGGTTTCAGCGTCCAATGGAATTAGCAGATTTAACCCCCGACACTTTTCATTGGTTAATAATATACAACCAAGACAGACCCACGTGGGGACTGACCAATAGTATTGACTTATGAAAAAAACAAGGACCAAAAGTGGAGTTGAGATATACATGTGTGTGTGTGTGTAAATACTTGTGATTATTAATATTAATTAGTGTAAATAGCAATGATTAATATATAATAATATTATTATTATTTTATTCTAATTTAGTTCCAGAGCTGGAGGATGATGATGATGATGATGAAGAAGCTGCTTTTGGTGAGTTTAGTTTTCATCCTGTTACAAGATCAAACATGTTGCTCTGTATTTTAATACAACATCATATATATATATATATATATATATATATATATATTGTAAAATCATTTTTTATTTTAGATTCTGATGAAGACAAAGTTCCAGAAATCAAACCTCAGCCCAAGAAGAGAAAATCCTCTGAGCAGCTTCCATCAGGTTCATGAAAATTCGCCTTTTATTGATCCTGATTTTATTTATTAGTTTGTCTGATATTGATTATTGATCATTGATCATTGATCTCAGGCTCCAAACAGCAGCAGAAGAAGAAGAAGAGAGGAAATAAAGATGCAGCTGTGTTTGCTGCAGCTGAGGAGGTGAGAGAATAATCACCAATCACTGATCAATAACCTCCTATAGACCCGGTGATCAATACCCTCCTAACGACCCACTGATCAATAACCTCCTATAGACCCGGTGATCAATACCCTCCTAACGACCCACTGATCAATAACCTCCTATAGACTCACTGATCAATAACCTCCTATAGACTGATCAATAACCTCCTATAGACTCACTGATCAATAACCTCCTAACGACCCACTGATCAATACCCTCCTATAGACTGATCAATAACCTCCTATAGACTGATCAATAACCTCCTATAGACTCACTGATCAATACCCTCCTATAGACTGATCAATAACCTCCTATAGACTGATCAATAACCTCCTATAGACTCACTGATCAATAACCTCCTATAGACTGATCAATAACCTCCTATAGACTGATCAATAACCTGGTATGACCCGATCGATCAGCTGTAACATGTATTGATTATTCCAGTTTGGTTCCCTGCTGGATGAAAACTCTGGGTCCAAGTTTGACAACGTTGGTCTGAACGCTGTGGAAAACAAAGACAAAGCAGGTACGTTGATTATTGATTATTGATTGATTTAAATGTCTTTATTACATAAATAAATAAGGTTTAATGTCTATAAAGGGTTTTAATTTACAGTAAACAGTAAAAATTAATATTAAATCTTTTTAAAGATGGTTAATAAATAACATTTTACTGCAATTGGTGTTACTATGAAGTTAATATAATATTAACTCTTTATTGAAACCTATTAATAACTTTATATTAATAAATAATATATATACATATGTTTGAAATGTTCTATATAAAAGTTTTTTCAGCTAAAAACATCTAATAGGTCGAAGTCACACAACCTTTAATTAGATAAATAATTAAATAGATAAATAAAGATAACACTAAATAAATATTAATGTTATAAACATTTAATGTTTATATCTGTTAATGCTAAGCACTATATGTATATATATATATATATAAATAAATAAATGTCTAATTGTTTTAATTTTTCTAATTTTCATTCGTTATTATTTCATGTCAAACTTGAAGAAGCTTAAATTCGATGAAATAAATAAAATAGATAAATTTATTCAAACTTAAATGAGATGAATTAAGTTTTAAATGTCAAAGACAAAGATTCAGACATGAAGTATTTAGTATATAGTTTATTTGCTGGATACCAGCAGCATTTATTGATTAACAATAATCAATAATTCTCCTCAGAGACAGCATCAGACTCTTTAAACAGCTTTAAACGGCGTCCTGGTTGAAACGATTCTAACGTCGCGTGCGGTTGTGACATCACTTCCTGTCTCAGGCCTGAAGCAGCTGCAGTGGGAGTGTCGCCGTGACGACTGGATCCGAGGACGAGACGCGCAGACGCTTCGCAGGAAGAAGACTCGCTTCGGCAGGAAGTTCCAGGGCCGCATGTTCGGCAACAGGAAGAGGAAGTAGCTGCTGATTGGACGGAGAGGGGAGGAGGGGGCGGGGTCAGTTCTGATTGGCCCAGGCCTCCTGGTCCTGCTCCCTGATGCCGTAGACACCGGCGAACTCGTTGGACTTGTAATAACCTGGAGGAGACAGGAAGTGGCTGGGATCAGCTGATCGGGGACAGGAAGTGGCTGGGATCAGCTGATCAGAGACAGGAAGTGGCTGGGATCAGCTGATCGGGGACAGGAAGTGGCTGGGATCAGCTGATCAGAGACAGGAAGTGGCTGGGATCAGCTGATCAGAGACAGGAAGTGGCTGGGATCAGCTGATCGGGGACAGGAAGTGGCTGGGATCAGCTGATCGGAGACAGGAAGTGGCTGGGATCAGCTGATCGGAGACAGGAAGTGGTTCGGATCAGCTGATCGGAGACAGGAAGTGGTTCAGATCAGCTGATGAAGCCGTCTGCAGCGTTTTTTTTTGTAAAATTTAAAGACTGTTGATTATTCCGTTTCCATGGTTATGATATAATTAATACATGACATGTGTTAAATGTAAATGTCAGACTCAGCAGCTTTTAGTTCATTAAATCATTAACAGCTGGTTTTATTAAAGGCTGAATCTGTTTTCTAGACTTTCAGCAGTAAAACCTCAAACTGGTTGTTGTTTTAAATAAAGATGTTTTTCTGCTTCTAAAACGTTGCATTTCTTTAATCTTCTATAAATAAATAACAGGAAGTTCATTGATTACTGATTATTTCTATTAGATTTAATGAAGATGTTGCTGCTTAAAATAATTAGTTCATTTATTTGATGCGACTCTGAAGTTAACTTTTTACATTAAATTATACATGAGAATAAAAGTTTTAGTTATATATTTATATTTTATTTATATAATTTTATATATTTTACAGCTGCAAAACCTTTTTATGTAGAAGCTCCTTTGACTTTGTAGATTTCTAGTTTATCAAACCAGAAAATTTGATGCTTTTTATAGAAGGAATTAAAATGTATAGATTTATATAACTAATCAATCAGGAAATTTATTGTAATTTACAATAATGAATGAATATTCCTACAAAAAAACATTTACTCCTGTTAATAAAAACTGACCCATTGAACAGAGTTAATGAGACTGATTTATGTTTTATATTTATTTTATATTATAATTAATTAATACACAATTAATTAAAACAACAAGTTGTCAGAGGTAAATATGTTAGAATATGAAAGAAAATGAATATGAAATAAATATGAAATAAAATATCAGCTGGATGTTTATAGGTGTGTGTGTGTGTGTGTGTGTGTGTTTTACCTTCTAGAATCATTGGGAACCTTCTCTTCATGTTGTTTCTGAAATCTGTGAAACAGGAAATAAAACCAGTAAAAACTTTATAGAACTATATAAAACCCTATAGTTTGATTGATCACTAGTGTGATTATTAGTGTGATTGATCACTAGTCTGATTGATCACTAGTATGATTGATCACCAGTGTGATTGATCACCAGAGTGACTGATCACCAGTGTGATTGATTACTATATAATACTAGTGTGGTACCCCTGCTCTGGTCCATCCTGATGAACAGGCCGTAGGCTCCCATCGCTCCCAGCAGCTCCACAGCGATCAGACCCTTCATCAGCTTCAGGGCAACAGGATCCAGACGTTTAGGAGGCATCTGAAAATAAACATTTACACTAAATAACGTGTTAAACAGCTTCTTCTCCTGGTGGATTTACTACATCACTTATTTGGATAAATGAGCTTTTTGATAACTTTGATAAAACCAGTAAATCAAATGTTTTACATTTTAATTGATTATGAATAAACGTACATAAACATTAAGGTATTATTTTGTATTTTTCTGATAAACTCACCGTTAAATTCCCGGTTAAATTAATCTACTTCCTGTCTGTTAAACTCTGATTTAAACAGTAAAATCTTCTTTAATTAACGTTAAATCTCATGTGAAAGAGTCTGTGTCCTTGTGCTGAGCAGCCGAAGCTAACGGCTAACAGCTAGCAGCTAACGGCTAGCAGCTGACGGCTAACAGCCGCTACTTCCGGCTTCCTGTTCTACTTCGTTGGTGTTTTTAGAGGTCAGAGGCGTTTACCGCCACCTGCTGGCCGAGAGTGGAACAATATAAATATAATTTAAATATAAATCATATAAATATTATAATCGAAAATCACTTCCGAGTTTTATTTCTTTTAATACTGTTATTAGCTCATGACACAAATTAGATTAGATTAAATTAAATTAGATTAAATTAGATTAGATGAAATACTTTATTGATCCTTTGGGATACAGACTGATATATAACTATAGACACACTAGAGAAATATGTAAAAATAAATAAACAGCTTAAATACCAACAATAGAGGAAATAATTATAAAAATAATAATAATAATAATAAATAACAATAAAATTCACAGTAAATATTTATAAACACCCTGTTATTACTGCATGTTTATTATAAAGGTCACATGATCTGAGGAGATTATTATACATGGAATAAAATAGAAATAAATGACACTATTCTGTCTACATTATTATATAAATTATTATATAAAGATCTAAATATAAATATATACCGATTATAGTCATAGATATAAGATATACGTGATATATTAAATAGAAAAGATATAATAAATCTGTCAGAGTCAGACTGAGGGTTAATTATATCAGAACATTAATGATTATAATTTACCATTATGATGATTTCAGTCTGACTTCATATTTACTTTATTTACATTCATTTACTTTATATTTATTTTGACTTTATATTGACTTTAATTGAAAATGATTTATTTTATATTAAGTATTTATAATGTGCAGCATTTAAAGTAATAATAATAATAATAATAATAATAATAATACTTATTGTTCATGTGTCTTATTTTATCTCCATCAGCGTTTTAATGTTATGAAGTTTTGTTATTCTTCTCTTTTATTGGAGGAAAATTAACTTTATATCATTTAATTTTATTCTACATCTATTTCACTGAGTTCTGTCCAGTTTCTATTTAATGTTGTTCATCGAGCTGCCAGAAGGTGGCAGCAGAACACAGACAATACAATACAATACAATACATTACAATACAATACAATACATTACAATACAATACAATACAATACAATACAATACATTACAATACAATACATTACAATACAATACAATACAATACATTACAATACAATACAATACAATACAATACAATACAATACATTACAATACAATACAATACAATACAATACATTACAATACAATACAATACATTACAATACAATACAATACAATAGAATACAATACAATACGTTACAATACAATACAATACATTACAATATAAAACAATACACTACAATACACTACAATACACTACAATACAATACAATACAATACAATACAATATAAAACAATACACTACAATACACTACAATACAATACAAAACAATATAATACTGTACAATACAATACAATACAATACAATACAATACATTACAATACAATAGAATACAATAGAATACAATAGAATACAATACAATAGAATACAATACAATACAATAGAATACAATACAATACAATACAATGCTATACAATACAATACTATACAATACAATACTATACAATACAATACTATACAATACACTACAATAGAATACAATACAATACAATACAATACAATACAATACAATACTATACAATACAATACTATACAATACAATACAATACAATACTATACAATACAATACAATACAATACAATACACTACAATAGAATACAATAGAATAGAATACAATACAATACAATACTATACAATACAATACAATACTATACAATACAATACAATACAATACAATACAATACAATACAATACTATACAATACAATACTATACAATACAATACTATACAATACAATACTATACAATACTATACTATACAATACAATACAATACAATACACTACAATAGAATACAATACTATACAATACAATACAATACAATACAATACTATACAATACAATACAATACAATACAATACTATACAATACACTACAATAGAATACAATACAATACAATACAATACTATACAATACAATACTATACAATACAATACTATACAATACACTACAATAGAATACAATACAATACAATACAATACAATACAATACAATACAATACTATACAATACTATACAATACAATACAATACAATACAATACTATACAATACAATACTATACAATACAATACTATACAATACACTACAATAGAATACAATACAATACAATACAATACAATACAATACAATACTATACAATACAATACAATACAATACTATACAATACAATACTATACAATACAATACTATACAATACTATACTATACAATACAATACAATACAATACACTACAATAGAATACAATACTATACAATACAATACAATACAATACAATACTATACAATACAATACAATACAATACAATACTATACAATACACTACAATAGAATACAATACAATACAATACAATACTATACAATACAATACTATACAATACAATACAATACAATACAATACAATACAATACAATACAATACTATACAACACAATACAATACAATACTATACAATACAATACAATACTATACAATACAATACAATACAATACTATACAATACACTACAATAGAATACAATACAATACAATACAATACAATACAATACTATACAATACACTACAATACACTACAATACAATACAATACAATACAATACAATACATTACTATACAATACAATACAATACTATACAATACTATACAATACAATACAATACAATACAATAGAATACAATAGAATACAATAGAATACAATACAATAGAATACAATACAATACAATACAATACTATACAATACAATACAATACAATACAATACTATACAATACAATACAATACTATACAATACACTACAATACACTACAATACAATACAATACAATACAATACAATACATTACTATACAATACAATACAATACTATACAATACTATACAATACAATACAATACAATACAATAGAATACAATAGAATACAATAGAATACAATACAATAGAATACAATACAATACAATACTATACAATACAATAAAATACAATACAATACAATACAATACAATACAATACTATACAATACACTACAATACACTACAATACAATACAATACAATACAATACAATACATTACTATACAATACAATACAATACTATACAATACTATACAATACAATACAATACAATACAATAGAATACAATAGAATACAATAGAATACAATACAATAGAATACAATACAATACAATACTATACAATACAATACAATACAATACAATACAATACAATACAATACAATACAATACAATACAATACAATACAATACTATACAATACTATACAATACAATACAATACAATACAATAGAATACAATAGAATACAATAGAATACAATACAATAGAATACAATACAATACAATAGAATACAATACAATACAATACAATACAATACAATAGAATACAATAGAATACAATACAATACAATAGAATACAATACAATACACTACAATAGAATACAATACAATACAATACAATACTATACAATACAATACTATACAATACAATACAATACAATACAATACAATACAATACTATACAATACAATACAATACAATACTATACAATACAATACTATACAATACAATACTATACAATACACTACAATAGAATAGAATACAATACAATACAATACAATACAATACTATACAATACAATACAATACAATACAATACAATACAATACACTACAATACTATACAATACACTACAATAGAATACAATACAATACAATACAATACAATACTATACAATACAATACACTACAATAGAATACAATAGAATAGAATACAATACAATACAATACTATACAATACAATACAATACTATACAATACAATACTATACAATACAATACAATACAATACAATACACTACAATAGAATACAATAGAATAGAATACAATACAATACAATACTATACAATACAATACAATACTATACAATACAATACAATACAATACAATACAATACACTACAATAGAATACAATAGAATAGAATACAATACAATACAATACTATACAATACAATACAATACAATACAATACACTACAATAGAATACAATAGAATAGAATACAATACAATACTATACAATACAATACTATACAATACAATACAATACAATACAATACAATACAATACAATACAATACACTACAATAGAATACAATAGAATAGAATACAATACAATACAATACAATACAATACTATACAATACAATACAATAGAATACAATACAATACAATACAATACAATACAATACAATACAATACAATACAATACTATACAATACAATACAATACAATACTATACAATACAATACTATACAATACTATACAATACAATACTATACAATACAATACTATACAATACAATACAATACAATACAATACAATACAATACAATACTATACAATACAATACTATACAATACAATACAATACAATACAATACTATACTATACAATACAATACAATACAATACTATACAATACAATACTATACAATACAATACTATACAATACAATACAATACAATACAATACACTACAATACTATACAATACAATACAATACAATACAATACAATACAATACAATACAATACTATACAATACAATACAATACAATACAATACTATACAATACAATACAATACAATACTATACAATACGGAGCCTGAGCTGGTGCGCGAGGTTGAGAGATACCGACTAGATATAGTCGGGCTCGCCTCGACGCATAGTGTGGGCTCCGGAACCAGTTTCCTCGAGAGGGGTTGGATTCTCTACCACTCTGGAGTTGCCCCCGGTGAGAGGCGCAGAGCTGGGGTGGGAATGCTTGTTTCCCCCCGGCTCGGTGCCTTTACATTGGGGTTCACCCCGGTGGACGAGAGGGTAGCCTCCCTCCGCCTTCGGGTGGGGGGACGGGTCCTGACTGTCGTTTGTGCCTATGCGCCGAATGACAGTTCAGAGTACCCACCCTTCTTGGAGTCCTTGGATAGGGTGCTGGAGGGCGCCCCTTCTGGGGACTCCATCGTCCTCCTGGGGGACTTCAATGCTCACGTGGGCAATGACAGTGTGACCTGGAGAGGCGTGATTGGGAGGAACGGCCCCCCTGATCTGAACCCGAATGGTGTTTCGTTGTTGGACTTCTGTGCTCGTCATGGATTGTCCATAACGAACACCATGTTCAGGCATAGGGGTGTCCATATGTGCACTTGGCACCAGGACACCCTTGGCCGCAGTTCGATGATCGACTTTGTTGTCGTGTCGTCGGACTTGCGGCCTCATGTCCTGGACACTCGGGTGAAGAGAGGGGCGGAGCTGTCAACTGATCACCACCTGGTAGTGAGTTGGCTCCGATGGTGGGGGAAGAGGCCGGTCAGACCTGGCAGACCCAAACGTTCTGTGAGGGTTTGCTGGGAACGTCTGGACGAATCTCCTGTCAGAAGGAACTTCAACTCGCACCTCCGGGAGAGCTTCACCCACGTCCCGGGGGAGGCGGGGGACATTGAGTCCGAGTGGACCTTGTTCCGCGCCTCTATTGTTGAGGCGGCTGATCGGAGCTGTGGCCGTAAGGTCGTCGGTGCCTGTCGTGGCGGCAATCCCCGAACCCGCTGGTGGACACCGGCGGTAAGGGATGCCGTCAAGCTGAAGAAGGAGTCCTACAGAACCTTCTTGGCCTGTGGGTCTCCGGAAGCAGCTGACGGGTATCGGCGTGCTAAGCGGATCGCAGCCTCGGTGGTTGCCGAGGCAAAAACTCGGGCGTGGGAGGAGTTCGGTGAGGCCATGGAGAAAGACTTTCGAACGGCTTCGAGGAAGTTCTGGACCACCATTCGGCGTCTCAGGAGGGGAAAGCGGCGCACCGTTGACACTGTGTTCAGTGGAGACGGGGTGCTGCTGACCTCGACTCGGGACGTCCTGGATCGGTGGGGGGAATACTTCGAAGACCTCCTCAATCCCACCAGCACGTCTTCTGTTGAAGAAGCAGAGTCTGGGGGATCAGTGGTGGACTCGCCTATCTCTGGGGCTGAGATCGCCGAGGTAGTCAAAAAGCTCCTCGGCGGCAAGGCCCCGGGGGTGGATGAGATTCGCCCTGAGTTCCTCAAGGCTCTGGATGTTGTAGGGCTGTCTTGGTTGACACGTCTCTGCAACATCGCGTGGACATCGGGGGCAGTGCCTCTGGACTGGCAAACCGGGGTGGTGGTTCCCCTTTATAAAAGGGGGGACCAGAGGGTGTGTTCCAACTATAGAGGGATCACACTCCTCAGCCTCCCTGGGAAAGTCTATTCGGGGGTACTGGAGAGGAGGGTCCGTAAGATAGTCGAACCTCGGATTCAGGAGGAGCAGTGTGGTTTTCGTCCTGGTCGTGGAACTGTGGACCAGCTCTATACCCTTAGCAGGGTGCTTGAGGGTGCGTGGGAGTTCGCCCAACCAGTCTACATGTGTTTTGTGGATCTGGAGAAGGCGTTCGACCGTGTCCCTCGGGCAGTCCTGTGGGGGGTGCTCCGGGAGTATGGGGTCCCGGACCCGTTGACACGGGCTGTCCGGTCCCTGTACTCTCGGTGCCAGAGCTTGGTCCGCATTGCCGGTAATAAGACGAACTTGTTTCCAGTGGGGGTTGGACTCCGTCAGGGCTGCCCTTTGTCACCGATTCTGTTCATAACTTTTATGGACAGAATTTCTAGGCGCAGCCAGGGCGTCGAGGGGCTGCGGTTTGGTGGCCTCAGGATTGGGTCGTTGCTATTTGCGGACGATCTGGTCCTGTTGGCTTCATCGAGCCGTGACCTTCAGCTCTCACTGGAGCAGTTCGCAGCCGAGTGTGAAGCGGCTGGGATGAAAATCAGCACATCCAAATCCGAGGCCATGGTTCTGGACCGGAAAAGGGTGGAGTGTCGACTCCAGGTCGGGGATGAGATCCTGCCTCAAGTGGAGGAGTTCAAGTATCTCGGGGTCTTGTTCACGAGTGGGGGGAGGATGGAGCGGGAGATTGACCGGCGGATCGGTGCGGCGTCTGCAGTGATGCGGGCCCTGCATCGGTCCGTCGTGGTGAAGAAGGAGCTGAGCCGAAAGGCGAAGCTCCTGATTTACCAGTCAGTCTACGTTCCTACCCTCACCTATGGTCACGAGCTTTGGGTAGTGACCGAAAGAACGAGATCGCGAATACAAGCGGCCGAAAATGGGTTTCCTTCGCCGGGTGGCTGGGCTCTCCCTTAGAGATAGGGTGAGAAGCTCGGTCATCCGCGAGGAGCTCAGAGTAGAACCGCTGCTCCTCCACATCGAGAGGAGCCAGTTGAGGTGGCTCGGGCATCTAGTGAGGATGCCTCCTGGACGCCTCCCTGGTGAGGTGTTCCGGGCACGTCCCTCCGGGCGGCGGCCCCGGGGAAGACCCAGGACACGCTGGAGAGACTATGTCTCTCGGGTGGTCTGGGAACGCCTTGGGGTCCCCCCGGAAGAGCTGGAGGAAGTAGCTGGGGAGAGGGAAGTCTGGGCTGAAGCTGCTGAAGCTGCTGCCCCCGCGACCCGATTACGGATAAGCGGAAGAAGACGAGACGAGACTATACAATACAATACTATACAATACAATACTATACAATACACTACAATAGAATACTATACAATACAATACAATACTATACTATACTATACAATACAATACAATACAATACTATACAATACAATACTATACAATACACTACAATAGAATAGAATAGAATACAATACAATACAATACAATACTATACAATACAATACAATACAATACAATACTATACAATACAATACTATACAATACAATACTATACAATACACTACAATAGAATACAATACAATACAATACAATACAATACAATACTATACAATACAATACAATACAATACAATACACTACAATAGAATACAATAGAATAGAATACAATACAATACTATACAATACAATACAATACTATACAATACAATACTATACAATACAATACAATACAATACAATACACTACAATAGAATACAATAGAATAGAATACAATACAATACAATACACTACAATACTATACAATACAATACAATACAATACAATACACTACAATAGAATACAATAGAATAGAATACAATACAATACAATACTATACAATACAATACAATACAATACTATACAATACAATACAATACAATACACTACAATAGAATACAATAGAATAGAATACAATACAATACTATACAATACAATACTATACAATACAATACAATACAATACAATACAATACACTACAATAGAATACAATAGAATAGAATACAATACAATACAATACAATACTATACAATACAATACAATACAATACAATACAATACTATACAATACTATACAATACAATACTATACAATACAATACAATACAATACTATACAATACAATACAATACAATACTATACAATACACTACAATAGAATACAATACAATACAATACAATACTATACAATACAATACTATACAATACAATACAATACAATACAATACTATACAATACACTACAATACAATACAATACAATACAATACAATACAATACTATACTATACAATACTATACAACACAATACAATACAATACAATACTATACAATACAATACAATACTATACAATACTATACAATACAATACAATACAATACAATACTATACAATACAATACAATACTATACAATACACTACAATAGAATACAATACAATACAATACAATACTATACAATACAATACTATACAATACAATACAATACAATACAATACTATACAATACTGTACAATACAATACAATACAATACAATACAATAGAATACAATAGAATACAATAGAATACAATACAATAGAGTACAATACAATACAATACAATACAATACAATACAATACAATACAATACAATACAATACAATACAATACAATGCTATACAATACAATACTATACAATACAATACTATACAATACACTACAATAGAATACAATACAATACAATACAATACAATACAATACAATACAATACTATACAATACAATACAATACAATACTATACAATACAATACTATACAATACAATACTATACAATACACTACAATAGAATACAATACAATACAATACAATACTATACAATACAATACAATACAATACAATACAATACTATACTATACAATACAATACAATACAATACTATACAATACAAAACTATACAATACAATACTATACAATACACTACAATAGAATACAATACAATACAATACAATACTATACAATACAATACTATACAATACAATACAATACACTACAATAGAATACAATAGAATAGAATACAATACAATACAATACTATACAATACAATACAATACTATACAATACAATACAATACAATACACTACAATAGAATACAATAGAATAGAATAGAATACAATACAATACAATACTATACAATACAATACAATACAATACAATACAATACAATACAATACAATACAATACTATACAATACTATACAATACAATACAATACAATACAATACTATACAATACAATACAATACAATACAATACTATACAATACACTACAATAGAATACAATACAATACAATACAATACTATACAATACAATACTATACAATACAATACAATACAATACTATACAATACAATACTATACAATACAATACAATACTATACAATACACTACAATAGAATACAATACAATACAATACAATACTATACAATACAATACTATACAATACAATACAATACAATACAATACAATACTATACAATACACTACAATACAATACAATACAATACAATACAATACAATACAATACTATACAATACTATACAACACAATACAATACAATACTATACAATACAATACAATACTATACAATACTATACAATACAATACAATACTATACAATACAATACAATACAATACTATACAATACTATACAACACAATACAATACAATACTATACAATACAATACTATACAATACAATACAATACAATACAATACAATACAATACAATACAATACAATACAATACAATACTATACAATACTATACAACACAATACAATACAATACTATACAATACAATACTATACAATACAATACAACACAATACAATACAATACAATACAATACTATACAATACACTACAATACAATACAATACAATACAATACAATACAATACAATACAATACAATACAATACAATACTATACAATACTATACAACACAATACAATACAATACTATACAATACAATACAATACTATACAATACTATACAATACAATACAATACAATACTATACAATACAATACAATACAATACTATACAATACACTACAATAGAATACAATACAATACAATACAATACTATACAATACAATACAATACAATACAATACTATACAATACACTACAATACAATACAATACAATACTATACAATACAATACAATACTATACAATACTATACAATACAATACAATACAATACAATAGAATACAATAGAATACAATAGAATACAATACAATAGAATACAATACAATAGAATACAATACAATACAATACAATACAATACAATAGAATACAATACAATACAATACAATGCTATACAATACAATACTATACAATACAATACTATACAATACACTACAATAGAATACAATACAATACAATACAATACAATACTATACAATACAATACAATACAATACAATACAATACAATACAATACAATACAATACAATACTATACAATACAATACAATACTATACAATACAATACTATACAATACAATACTATACAATACACTACAATAGAATACAATACAATACAATACAATACAATACAATACTATACAATACAATACTATACAATACAATACAATACAATACAATACACTACAATAGAATACAATAGAATACAATACAATACAATACAATACTATACAATACAATACAATACAATACAATACAATACAATACAATACTATACAATACTATACAATACAATACTATACAATACAATACAATACAATACTATACAATACATTACAATACAATACAATACAATACACTACAATAGAATACAATAGAATAGAATACAATACAATACAATACAATACTATACAATACAATACAATACAATACAATACAATACTATACAATACTATACAATACAATACTATACAATACAATACAATACAATACAATACTATACAATACAATATTATACAATACAATACAATACACTACAATAGAATACAATAGAATAGAATACAATACAATACTATACAATACAATACTATACAATACAATACAATACAATACACTACAATAGAATACAATAGAATAGAATACAATACAATACAATACAATACTATACAATACAATACAATACAATACAATACAATACAATACAATACTATACAATACAATACAATACAATACTATACAATACAATACTATACAATACAATACAATACAATACAATACTATACAATACACTACAATAGAATACAATACAATACAATACAATACAATACAATACAATACTATACAATACTATACAATACTATACAATACAATACAATACAATACTATACAATACAATACTATACAATACAATACTATACAATACAATACAATACAATACACTACAATAGAATACAATACAATAGAATACAATACAATACAATACAATACAATACAATACTATACAATACAATACAATACAATACAATACAATACAATACTATACAATACAATACTATACAATACTATACAATACAATACTATACAATACAATACAATACAATACTATACAATACAATACTATACAATACTATACAATACAATACTATACAATACAATACTATACAATACAATACAATACAATACTATACAATACAATACTATACAATACAATACAATACAATACAATACAATACTATACAATACAATACTATACAATACAATACAATACAATACAATACTATACAATACACTACAATACAATACAATACAATACAATACAATACAATACAATACAATACAATACAATACAATACTATACAATACAATACTATACAATACTATACAATACAATACAATACAATACACTACAATAGAATACAATAGAATAGAATACAATACAATACAATACAATACAATACAATACACTACAATAGAATACAATAGAATAGAATACAATACAATACAATACAATACTATACTATACAATACAATACAATACAATACAATACAATACAATACTATACAATACAATACAATACAATACACTACAATAGAATACAATAGAATAGAATACAATACAATACAATACAATACTATACTATACAATACTATACAATACAATACTATACAATACAATACAATACAATACTATACAATACAATACTATACAATACAATACAATACAATACAATACTATACAATACACTACAATAGAATACAATACAATACAATACAATACAATACAATACTATACAATACAATACAATACAATACAATACGATACAATACACTACAATACAATACAATACAATACAATACAATACAATACAATACTATACAATACTATACAACACAATACAATACAATACTATACAATACAATACAATACTATACAAAACTATACAATACAATACTATACAATACACTACAATAGAATACAATACAATACAATACAATACTATACAATACAATACAATACAATACAATACAATACTATACAATACTATACAATACAATACTATACAATACAATACAATAC
>CM060477.1:29498027-29528027 GCA_030544235.1 Lepturacanthus savala | reverse complement strand
ATAGATTATACATGTTTATATCTATAGATTATACACGTTTATATCTATAGATGATACACGTTTATATCTATAGATGATACACGTTTATATCTATAGATTATACACGTTTATATCTATAGATTATACACGTTTATATCTATAGATTATACACGTTTATATCTATAGATTATACACGTTTATATCTATAGATTATACACGTTTATATCTATAGATGATACACGTTTATATCTATAGATTATACACGTTTATATCTATAGATGATACACGTTTATATCTATAGATTATACACGTTTATATCTATAGATTATACACGTTTATATCTATAGATTATACACGTTTATATCTATAGATGATACACGTTTATATCTATAGATGATACACGTTTATATCTATAGATGATACACGTTTATATCTATAGATTATACACGTTTATATCTATAGATGATACACGTTTATATCTATAGATTATACACGTTTATATCTATAGATGATACACGTTTATATCTATAGATTATACACGTTTATATCTATAGATTAGACACGTTTATATCTATAGATTAGACACGTTTATATCTATAGATTATACACGTTCATATCTATAGATTATACACGTTTATATCTATAGATTATACACGTTTATATCTATAGATTATACACGTTTATATCTATAGATTATACACGTTTATATCTATAGATTATACATGTTCATATCTATAGATTATACACGTTTATATCTATAGATTATACACGTTTATATCTATAGATTATACACGTTTATATCTATAGATTAGACACGTTTATATCTATAGATTATACACGTTTATATCTATAGATTATACATGTTCATATCTATAGATTATACACGTTTATATCTATAGATTATACACGTTTATATCTATAGATTAGACACGTTTATATCTATAGATTAGACACGTTTATATCTATAGATTATACACGTTTATATCTATAGATTATACACGTTTATATCTATAGATTATACACGTTTATATCTATAGATTAGACACGTTTATATCTATAGATTAGACACGTTTATATCTATAGATTATACACGTTTATATCTATAGATTAGACACGTTTATATCTATAGATTAGACACGTTTATATCTATAGATTAGACATGTTTATATCTATAGATTAGACACGTTTATATCTATAGATTATACACGTTTATATCTATAGATTATACATGTTTATATCTATAGATTATACACGTTCATATCTATAGATTATACATGTTTATATCTATAGATTATACATGTTTATATCTATAGATTATACATGTTTATATCTATAGATTATACACGTTCATATCTATAGATTATACATGTTTATATCTATAGATTATACATGTTTATATCTATAGATTATACACGTTTATATCTATAGATTATACACGTTCATATCTATAGATTATACATGTTTATATCTATAGATTATACACGTTTATATCTATAGATTATACATGTTTATATCTATAGATTATACATGTTTATATCTATAGATTATACATGTTTATATCTATAGATTAGACACGTTTATATCTATAGATTAGACATGTTTATATCTATAGATTAGACACGTTTATATCTATAGATTATACACGTTTATATCTGTAGATTATACATGTTTATATCTATAGATTATACACGTTCATATCTATAGATTATACATGTTTATATCTATAGATTATACATGTTTATATCTATAGATTATACATGTTTATATCTATAGATTATACACGTTCATATCTATAGATTATACATGTTTATATCTATAGATTATACATGTTTATATCTATAGATTATACATGTTTATATCTATAGATTATACACGTTTATATCTATAGATTATACACGTTCATATCTATAGATTATACATGTTTATATCTATAGATTATACACGTTTATATCTATAGATTATACATGTTTATATCTATAGATTATACATGTTTATATCTATAGATTATACACGTTTATATCTATAGATTATACACGTTTATATCTATAGATTATACATGTTTATATCTATAGATTATACATGTTCATATCTATAGATTATACATGTTTATATCTATAGATTATACACGTTCATATCTATAGATTATACATGTTTATATCTATAGATTATACACGTTCATATCTATAGATTATACATGTTTATATCTATAGATTATACATGTTTATATCTATAGATTATACATGTTTATATCTGCTGTGATGAGTGTAGAATGTTGATAAAAGTCGTCACCATAACGACCATCAAACAGCTGTTTGGAGACATTCCTGATGTTTACTGGTGCATTCTGGGAGTTGGAGGCTTTTACTCTTCATTAAACAGTTTGGATCATTTTTATTTCTTTGTTTGAAAATGGACCCAGGTCCACCACTAGATGTTTGACCTTTGACCCCTGATTATTAATTAATTATTACCTCCACTAACGAGGTGATGATGTCACATGACACGTGACATCAGGTCTGAGACCAGGTCTGAACCAGATCCATTAGGACCACGTCTGAACCGGATCCATCAGGACCAGATCTGAGACCGGGTCTGAACCGGATCCATCAGGACCAGGTCTGAACCGGATCCATTAGGACCAGGTCTGAGACCAGATCTGAACCAGAACCATCAGGACCGGGTCTGAACCAGATCCCTCAGGACCGGGTCTGAGACCAGGTCTGAACTGCAGGACCAGGTCTGAACTGGATCCATCAGGACCAGGTTTGAGACCAGGTTTGAACCAGATCCATCAGGACCGGGTCTGAACCAGATCCATTAGGACCAGGTCTGAAACCAGGTCTGAAACCGAGTCAGAGACCAGGTCTGAGACCAGGTCTGAACCAGATCCATCAGGACCAGGTCTGAGGCTCAAATAAATAAACCAAACTTTAAACTTTAAAAAATAAAGTTTGATTCTGATTTTAACAAATAAAAAATGTGAAACTGAATCTGAATTTATACAAAATGAACGTTTTTCTCTGTTATCGATTTATTGATCATCAGCTGATGAACTGATCAATGATCGATCATCAGCTGATGAACTGATCAATGATCGATCAGCTGTAATAACGACGCTGATCAGTCAGACTGATCGAACCCTCTGGTCTGGCTGCGGGAGGCGTCATTGTTGCGGGACGCTCTGGCCCCGCCCCCCCGTGTGTCGGCGGGTCCTGCGGGAGGAGGAGAACTCAGCTGGACTCCTCTCCGGGAGGAAGACCAGCAGGAGGACCCGGAGGAACCTGTGGAACCTTTAGAACCAGGAGGACCCCTGAGGACCCCCAAGGACCCCCGAGGACCCGGGGTGGAACCATGTCCCTGAGCCCCAGACCGTCCCGGTTCTCAGTCACCGACATCCTGATGGAGGACTACCGGAGGTACGGGGGTCCGGATCCCGGTCTGAAGCAGCCTCCTCCGGCTCCTCATCTTCATCATCATCACCATCATCATCATCAGCACCTCCTCCTGACCTCCTCCTCCTCCTCCTCGGTCCCCGCAGCCCCGCCGGGCCCCGCAGGATCCTGCGGGTCCCACCCGGTCCCGCAGTTCTCCGGGTCCGTGGGGGGCTTCTGTAGCGGGGACCTGTCCTACCAGGACCCGGTGGCCTGGTACGGAGGCCCCGAGACCAGATACCCCGAGACCAGATACTCCGAGACCAGATACCCCGAGACCAGATACTCCGAGACCAGATACCCCGAGACCAGATACCCCGAGACCAGATACTCCACCAGTAAGTAATTAATACATTAGATTCATTAATTAATTAATAACATTAATAATAATGATAAATAAATAAATATAAAACGTTTATTCGTCTGATTTTATCAAGTTTTTCACGTTTAAACGAAGAGAAAATTTAAATTAACATTTCAAGATGTTCAACTTTTATTGTAATAATATTTATTATTTATAGATAATTTATTATTTAATTTAGAACTGGAACGTTTAATTAAAACCATCTAAATGATTATTAAAGATTTTATTTATTAATATTAAAATATAAAACGTTTTTACGGCGGCCCCGATAGAAACCAGTAATAACTCATTACAGTCATTTAGAAGTTAATATTTAGAGTTAATTAATTATTATTAGAGTTTAAATTCATATTTAACGACG
The DNA here is from genome assembly GCA_030544235.1 of Lepturacanthus savala. NCBI lineage: Eukaryota > Metazoa > Chordata > Actinopteri > Scombriformes > Trichiuridae > Lepturacanthus > Lepturacanthus savala. Next base: position 29,523,892 of record CM060477.1, on the reverse strand, counting down.
TTTATCTTTTACAGTTTATTGTAGTAATATTTATTATTTTATTCAGGTTTTAAATAGAAGGAAATTTAACTAGAAAATTAAATCACATTATTTTATCCTTGATTTTATTAATATAATATTAATATTACTCTTTATTAAAACCTGATAATAAATATTTACTGTAATAATTGGTTTTAACCCGAAAACTAAACTAATATAAAGTTAATGTATTATTAACTCTTTATTGGAGCCTTTATTAACAAATAACGTTTTATAAACAAGTAAAACCCGTTTTTAACTTGTATATATTTTATATTCATAAAAACGTGTTTTATAAATAAAGATTAATTGAATCGAAATAGATTTAATGTAAAGTTAAAATTAACTATCGAGGCCTGTTAATAATAAATTTACTGTATTAATTGGTATAAATATATAACTGAATATAAAGTTAATTTACTTTAATGATAATTACACTTTTAAACATTAATTAATGTATTAACTCTTTATTGAGGCCTGTTAATAATATATTTATATATATTTATTAATTTAAGCCTAAAACTAAAGTGTAAAAAAGTTCGTTAATTTCTTCATTGAATCCTGATAAATAATAAACAGGTTTTATTTAATTAATCGGTATAAAACGGTTCAATAAATAAATATAAATCTTTATTGAAGCCTGTTAATAATTACATTTACTGCATTAATTAATAACATGAACAATAAAATTAATAAACACTAAAAATAATAGAAAATTAGTAGATTAATTGAAGCCTGTTAATAATAAATATCATTTTACTATAAAGTTTTTATATGAACTCTTTATTGAACCCGATTAATAATAATCTATTAACACTAAATAAACATATTTAATACTGAAACTGGTTTTATATAAATATATAAATATATTATAAATATAAATCTTAATGTCGGCTGTAACATGTTCCTCCAGCTTCATCTCATTTATAAATTTAACTGTATTTTATATATTTTAATATATTTTATATATTTTAATAGATGATTTGTCTCAGTCTCCAGGTTCGTGGGGGGCTCCTCCGGGGTCCCGGTCCCCGGGATCAGGTCCAGTTTTTCGGGCATCAACTCCAGGTCCGCGGCCCCGCACGCGGCCCCGCGGCGGAAGCGGCGCGTGCTGTTCTCTCAGGCTCAGGTTCACGCGCTGGAGCGACGCTTCACGCAGCAGAAATACCTGTCGGCGCCGGAGCGGGACCACCTGGCGGACCTGATCCACCTCAGCCCGAACCAGGTGAAGATCTGGTTCCAGAACCACCGCTACAAGCTGAAGCGGCAGGTCCAGGACAAGGAGGCGGGTCCGGGACCCGCCAAGACCGGGAAGATCCAGCAGACCGGACCCGGCGAGGTCCAGACCACCGGGACCCCGCAGCAGAACCTGGTACCGATGCGGTCCACCGAGGACCTGGAGACCATGAAGACCCTGACTCCGAGTCCCCCCATGGTCCAGGACCAGGTCCACATGTCGGACGCGGCGCTGATGGACTACAGCAGCATGATGGGCCCCACGGTCCTGTACGGGAGGACTTGGTAGGACCCGGGATCCACGACCCGGGACCCGGTCTGCGGGACCCGGTCTGCGAGACCCGGTCTGCGGGACCCGGTCCGCGGGACCCGGTCCGCGGGACCCGGTCTGCGGGACCCGGTCCGGGTTGACTTAGACGGTTTTTATTTCCGGTGAAAAACCAATGGAATGTTAATTAATTTAATTAATTAGACTTTTTAATGTGTGAAGTTTCACTGTTTAATTAAATTATTGAAGCTTTTTATGTGAAAATACAAACAAATTGATGAATAAACGTTGATTTTCATTGTTTCCACTGAATTAATGTTTTTATTGAGTCAAACAGAAATTTAACTATTAGATTTATATCAAATATTCTATTATTAGGAGATTTTAACACAAATGAGTCGTTGAATTTCCTGTTTAATGAAGAAATATTCACCAAAAACACCAATAAATGAGTCGTTAATCTAATAAAACAGGGATTTAATTAAAAAGCAGGAATGAAACTCAGAATAATCAACACGATGCTGCTGTTTTATTAGAAGCTTTGTTTAAAACACGTGGAGATTCTCTCAGAATAAACAAAGTTTCACAGGCTTCATCTTAAAAATCACAGGTTACGTCTTAAAGTAGGAAAAAAACAAATCATTGTACAAGACGACAATAAAAAGAAAAGAGGTTTCCCATAAAAATGAGTTGAACTCAGAATAAAGTCCAGTTCAGTTCCAGTTGTATCTTCTGGACGGAGGAGGAGGAGGAAAACCGCCTCTGTAGCCCTGAAATATAAAATATATATATAAATATATATAAATATTAACATTAAACTGTCTCTGTAGCCCTGAAATATAAAATATATATATAAATATATATAAATATTAACATTAAACTGTCTCTGTAGCCCTGAAATATAAAATATATATATAAATATATATAAATATATATAAATATTAACATTAAACCGCCTCTGTAGCCCTGAAATATAAAATATATATATTAAATACATATAAATATATATAAATATTAACATTAAACTGTCTCTGTAGCCCTGAAATATAAAATATATATATTAAATACATATAAATATATATAAATATTAACATTAAACCGCCTCTGTAGCCCTGAAATATAAAATATATATATAAATATATATAAATATATATAAATATTAACATTAAACTGTCTCTGTAGCCCTGAAATATAAAATATATATATAAATATATATAAATATATATAAATATATATAAATATTAACATTAAACTGTCTCTGTAGCCCTGGAATATATAATATATATATATTAAATATATATAAATATATATAAATACTAACACTAAACTGTCTCTGTAGCCCTGGAAAATAAAATATATATTAAATATATATAAATATATATAAATATTAACATTAAACTGTCTCTGTAGCCCTGGAATATATAATATATATATATTAAATATATATAAATATATATAAATACTAACACTAAACTGTCTCTGTAGCCCTGGAAGAAATAAAATATATATTAAATATATATAAATATATATAAATATTAACATTAAACCACCTCTGTAGCCCTGGAATATAAAAATATATATTAAATATATATAAATATATATAAATATTAACATTAAACCACCTCTGTAGCCCTGGAATATAAAAATATATATTAAATATATATAAATATATATAAATACTAACACTAAACTGTCTCTGTAGCCCTGGAAGAAATAAAATATATATTAAATATATATAAATATATATAAATATTAACATTAAATCACCTCTGTAGCCCTGGAATATAAAAATATATATTAAATATATATAAATATATATAAATATTAACATTAAACTGTCTCTATAGCCCTGAAAAATCAAATATATTAAATATTAACATTACAGGAAGTGCTATATCACCTGTCGCTAACAGGAAGTGCTATATCACCTGTCGCTAACAGGAAGTGCTATATCACCTGTCGCTAACAGGAAGTGCTATATCACCTGTCGCTAACAGGAAGTGCTATATCACCTGTCGCTAACAGGAAGTGCTATATCACCTGTCGCTAACAGGAAGTGCTGTATCACCTGTCGCTAACAGGAAGTGCTGTATCACCTGTCGCTAACAGGAAGTGCTGTATCACCTGTCGCTAACAGGAAGTGCTGTATCACCTGTCGCTAACAGGAAGTGCTGTATCACCTGTTGCTAACAGGAAGTGCTGTGTCACCTGTCGCTAACAGGAAGTGCTGTATCACCTGTTGCTAACAGGAAGTTCTGTATCACCTGTTGCTAACAGGAAGTGTTATATCACCTGTTGCTAACAGGAAGTGTTATATCACCTGTTGCTAACAGGAAGTGTTATATCACCTGTTGCTAACAGGAAGTGCTGTATCACCTGTTGCTAACAGGAAGTGCTGTATCACCTGTTGCTAACAGGAAGTGCTATATCACCTGTCGCTAACAGGAAGTGTTATATCACCTGTTGCTAACAGGAAGTGTTATATCACCTGTTGCTGTCCCCGGTCGTCTCTCCTCTGTTCGTAGTGCTGCTGGTAGCTGTTTGGCCCCGCCCCTCCACGCCCTCGGTTCATGTTCTGCTGGTAGGACTGTTGGTGCTGCTGCAGGGACCGCCCCCAACCAAGATGGCCGCCGCCTCCTCCGCCGCCGCCGCCGCCACCGCCACCGCCGTACTGCTGCTGTTGCCTGGAGACACAAACACCTGATGAACAGCCATCATCTAGTCCTGATCTAGTCCACATCTGGGTCTGGGGTCTTTAGACTCAGCACAGACCAGGGGAACCCCAAGGTGTTCCAGTCCAGCAGAGACAGGGTCTCTCTAGCGGGTCCTGGGTCTTACCCGGGACCAGAACCCTGCACCTCCTCTGGTTCTCCTCTGACTCCTCCTGATGACCCAGCTCCTCATCCTGTCTCCAAGGAGACCAGCACCCTGATCTGTTCTTTGGGTCAGGACCCAAACCTTCCGCTTCCTTCTCCACCCTGACGGACCCATAGAGTCCACATCACTGTAGACCTGGTCCTCCTGGACCTTCTCCACTGGATCAGGATCTCTTCTCAGACCCTTTTCCTGCTGAGAACCATAGCCTCAGATCTGGAGGAGCTGATCCAGATCCCAGCAGCTTGAAGGTCCTGGTCCGATAAAAACCAACAGGACCAGATCCAGGACCAGATCCTTCATCAACCAGAGACCTGATCCTGAAGAACCCTGACTGCTCCCAGAAACCCCGACCATGAAGGTTCTGAACAGAATCAGTCCAACCCCCACTGGAAACGAGTCAATGTGGACCAAGCTCTGGAACCAGGTCTACAGGGACCAGGTGGCCCCGTCAACGGGTCCACTACAGAGAATATAAATATATTAATCTATCGTCACCTTAAAGGCTTCGATGGGTTAATCAGTTATTTTACATCAGAAATGTTAAAGATACAACATCTGCTGCATTTCAGGTGGATTTATTCCTCATGTAATATTTCTAGATTCTTCTTCTAGATTCTGGACTCCTTCCGTTTCTGAGGCTTCAAAGAGGAAACTCGGCTCCTTAAAGTGGTTTAACGCAGCGTTTTCATCCTCCTGATGTTAACGGCAGCAGGAGACGCTGCATCCCTCATTACTGAACCACCTCACGGACCTTAATCCCCTCCTCCTGCTGCAGCTGAAGGAACTGAACCGGGTCCGAGTAATAACGCTGACCCCAGGACTCACGGCCACAATGGGCCTGAAAAGTGGAACCACAGAACCTGATTAGGATCTGGAGGACCTGGATCCAGCATCAATAGCTGGTCTCAGGCATCAGTGATGCCTCATTAAACTCCATAAACCTCCTCAGACAAATCTGGGGAGGAGGAGGAGGAGGAGGATGAAGAGGAAGAGGATGAGGAGGAGGATGAAGAGGAGGAGGAGGAGGTTCTTGTTCAACTATAACATTAACCCCTGCGGCTCCACTGGTGACTTCAGTCACTGAATAAAACTTTTTATTTGGTGAAAATTTTCCAAATTCTGAATAAAAGTCAACGTCTGGTTGAGACAGTGATGCTCACATCAGCACATCCTGGTCATGTGACCTCAGAAATATCCTTCAAAATAAAAGCCCTCTTTTCACACCTAGCTGTAAAACCATATATTATTTAACAGCTTTTTGGAAAAACTGAGATAAAGTAACTGTTACCATGGCAACACTATGCAATAGACAAAATTACTTTAATCCCTACATAAACTTTGGGTCGTCCTCAATATTTCTCTAATTTACAGAAAGTCTCTGATCACTTTTTACTTCTAGACGTTTGAAAATCAAAACGTTCAAACATTTAAAAAAGTCCTTTGGCTCCTAAAGAGTTAAGGCCATAAGACTTAGGGGCCACGGTCTAAGGGGCCACGGTCTAAGGGGGGGCCACGGTCTAAGGGGCGGCCACGGTCTAAGGGGCGGCCACGGTCTAAGGGGCGGCCACGGTCTAAGGGGGGGCCACGGTCTAAGGGGGGGCCACGGTCTAAGGGGGGGCCACGGTCTAAGGGGGGGCCACGGTCTAAGGGGCCACGGTCTAAGGGGCCACGGTCTAAGGGGGGGCCACGGTCTTCGGGGCGGCCACGGTCTTCGGGGCGGCCACGGTCTAAGGGGCGGCCACGGTCTAAGGGGCGGCCATGGTCTAAAGGGTCATGGTCTAAAGGGCCACGGTCTAAGGGGCCACGGTCTAAGGGGCCACGGTCTAAGGGGTCATGGTCTAAGGGGCGGCCACGGTCTAAGGGGCGGCCACGGTCTAAGGGGTCATGGTCTAAGGGGCGGCCACGGTCTAAGGGGCGGCCACGGTCTAAGGGGCGGCCACGGTCTAAGGGGCCACGGTCTAAAGGGCCACGGTCTAAGGGGCGGCCACGGTCTAAGGGGCGGCCACGGTCTAAGGGGCGGCCACGGTCTAAGGGGCGGCCACGGTCTAAGGGGCGGCCACGGTCTAAGGGGCGGCCACGGTCTAAGGGGCCACGGTCTAAGGGGCGGCCACGGTCTAAGGGGCCACGGTCTAAGGGGCCACGGTCTAAGGGGCCACGGTCTAAGGGGCGGCCACGGTCTAAGGGGCGGCCACGGTCTAAGGGGCGGCCACGGTCTAAGGGGCGGCCACGGTCTAAGGGGCGGCCACGGTCTAAGGGGCCACGGTCTAAGGGGCCACGGTCTAAGGGGCCACGGTCTAAGGGGCCACGGTCTAAGGGGCCACGGTCTAAGGGGCCACGGTCTAAGGGGCGGCCACGGTCTAAGGGGCCACGGTCTAAGGGGCCACGGTCTAAGGGGCGGCCACGGTCTAAGGGGCGGCCATGGTCTAAAAGGCCACGGTCTAAAGGGCCACGGTCTAAGGGGCCACGGTCTAATGGGCCACGGTCTAAGGGGCCACGGTCTAAGGGGCCACGGTCTAAGGGGCCACGGTCTAAGGGGCCACGGTCTAAGGGGCCACGGTCTAAGGGGCCACGGTCTAAGGGGCGGCCACGGTCTAAGGGGCGGCCACGGTCTAAGGGGCGGCCACGGTCTAAGGGGCCACGGTCTAAGGGGCCACGGTCTAAGGGGCCACGGTCTAAGGGGCGGCCACGGTCTAAGGGGCGGCGGTCTAAGGGGCCACGGTCTAAGGGGCCACGGTCTAAGGGGCGGCCACGGTCTAAGGGGCCACGGTCTAAGGGGCCACGGTCTAAGGGGCCACGGTCTAAGGGGCCACGGTCTAAGGGGCCACGGTCTAAAGGCGACTTGTGGTTTTCAGATGTTTTCTTCAGAAACGTTTAAAGACTAAATCATAAAACCCTTTTTCTTCATTGAGGTGTGAGCTGTTTTTACTCGTGTGTTTCTATAAAGCAGGAACTCACCGTGAATAGTGCTGCTGCTGCTGCTGCTGCTGCTGGAAAGGGGGCGGAGCTCCCAGCAAACTGGTCTGTCTGTCTCTGGAATCTGGAGAGAACAAAGACCAGGATGAGAAGTGGGTCAGCAGAGACTGGAGCAGACGTCTGTCCTAAACCTGCAGCAGTACAATTAACAACAGGATGAAACCAGCTATTTAGTTTCTGTCATGATACAGAACCAGTGTTAGCAGCAGCAGCAGGACTCTGCTGTTGCACCAACACGTTGTTGTCTTCCCTCTCTTTTCTTCTCTTGTCCTCCTCCAGCCTGAAGTGGACCACCCAGTGGCTGGGCCTCTTCAACAGGAGAATGAGGAGTGGACAGCTGTCCATCTCTTTAATTAACAAACATGTGAAAGTGTAAAAACCTCCAGTCTGAGTCGGACAAAAGCCGCCAGGATTACGCCTTAAATCCTTAAAACGCGCTGCAGCCGCTGCTTCAACGGAGGATTACAACGAAGTAAACGTCTCCTCGGCTGGACTCATGGAAATAAACAAATAAACAACAAACAGCAGCTTCTACTGGGACCAACCAGCTACTGTAGAAAGAATCTGATTTATCATCACATCAATAATGATGATGATCTAAATTATCTTTCATTATGATTTATTTAATTATTAGTTTCTTGATGTTTTTAAATCAACAGTCAAAAATAAAAGTCACACCTGAGAAGCTGAAACCAGTGATTTAGACATTTCTACCTAGAATTAATCTACATATTTGTAGAATGTATTTATTCTACAGATCAACTTCCTGATTGATTGATACTTTAATAGATAAATTAACAGATACTAATAGTAGATAATTTCCTTCTACACTTAGGAAACTAATTCCTTAAAAAAATAATGATCAAAACATCTGATTAACACCAATACTAAAACTAACATTAATACTAAACCACTAACTAAATAACACTCAACGCTAACAATGCTAACACTACCAATGCTAACACTACCAATGCTAACACTACCACTGCTAACCAACACTAAATAACCCTAAACTAACACCACTAATTAACACTAACTCTACCACTAACAAAACACTAAGTCTAATACCAAGACTAACACTAATACGACCAACGCTAACACTAACAAAATAACAAAACACCAATTCTAACACTTATTAACACTAAATAATTAATTCTAACACTAACACTTATATTACCATTACTAACACCAACTGTCACCGACTGTCACCATCTATCACCATCTCTCACCGACTATCGCCAACTATCACCATCTATCACCATCTATCACCATCTCTCACCGACTATCGCCGACTATCGCCATCTATCGCCGACTATCGCCGACTATCGCCATCTATCGCCAACTATCGCCAACTATCACCAACTATCACCAACTATCACCATCTATCACCATCCATCACCATCCATCACCATCCATCACCATCCATCACCATCCATCACCATCCATCACCATCCATCACCAACTATCACCAACTATCACCAACTATCACCAACTATCACCAACTATCACCAACTATCACCATCCATCACCATCCATCACCATCCATCACCATCCATCACCATCCATCACCATCCATCACCATCCATCACCAACTATCACCATCTATCACCAACTATCACCAACGATCACCATCCATCACCATCCATCACCAACTATCACCATCTATCACCAACTATCACCATCCATCACCATCCATCACCATCCATCACCATCTATCACCATCCATCACCATCCATCACCATCTATCACCATCTATCACCATCTATCACCATCTATCACCAACTATCACCAACTATCACCAACTATCACCAACTATCACCAACTATCACCATCCATCACCATCCATCACCATCCATCACCATCTATCACCAACTATCACCAACGATCACCAACTATCACCATCTATCACCATCTATCACCATCCATCACCATCCATCACCATCCATCACCATCTATCACCAACTATCACCAACTATCACCATCTATCACCAACTATCACCAACGATCACCATCCATCACCATCCATCACCAACTATCACCATCTATCACCAACTATCACCAACTATCACCATCCATCACCATCCATCACCATCTATCACCATCTATCACCATCCATCACCATCCATCACCATCTATCACCATCTATCACCATCTATCACCATCTATCACCATCTATCACCAACTATCACCAACGATCACCAACTATCACCATCCATCACCATCCATCACCATCTATCACCAACGATCACCAACTATCACCATCTATCACCATCCATCACCATCCATCACCATCTATCACCAACTATCACCAACTATCACCATCTATCACCATCTATCACCATCCATCACCATCCATCACCATCTATCACCAACTATCACCAACTATCACCATCCATCACCATCCATCACCATCCATCACCAACTATCACCAACTATCACCATCTATCACCATCTATCACCATCCATCACCATCCATCACCATCTATCACCAACTATCACCAACTATCACCATCTATCACCATCTATCACCATCTATCACCATCCATCACCATCCATCACCAACTATCACCAACTATCACCAACTATCACCATCCATCACCATCCATCACCAACTATCACCAACTATCACCATCTATCACCATCCATCACCATCCATCACCATCCATCACCAACTATCACCAACTATCACCATCTATCACCAACGATCACCAACGATCACCAACGATCACCAACTATCACCAACTATCACCATCTATCACCATCCATCACCATCCATCACCAACTATCACCAACTATCACCATCTATCACCATCCATCACCAACTATCACCAACTATCACCATCTATCACCATCTATCACCATCTATCACCAACTATCACCAACTATCACCAACTATCACCATCTATCACCATCTATCACCAACTATCACCATCTATCACCAACTATCACCATCTATCACCAACTATCACCAACTATCACCATCTATCACCAACTATCACCATCTATCACCACCTCCCACCACCTCCCCCATCAACCCTGTGGCTGCTGGATGCGACAGTTTCTTTGCTGCTTGGGTTAAACCTGGTGTCAGTGGATTCAGAACAACAATAGACCGGTTTATTGAAGACCAGCTGGTCCCAGCCTGGTCCGGGGGCCGTATGTTGACCCATCGCTGCGGGAGGCGGCGTTTCTGTCAAAGAGGGAAGTTTAACTTTGGTTTCCACCCTCTTCAGATCCCGCTGCATACATCACAGAGGAGCCTCTCCACGGTCTTATTAGCGGCCTGGACCCCCACCACGCTAATCAGAGACCAGCCCCCCAGAAACCACCACAAAGACCAGACGAGCCTCCTGATTACTGAGCTCAGAAAGACTCTCTGGACAAAAGAGGAGGAGGCCACTCGGCAGGATAATCACATTCCTCAGGATGCAGATACCAGCGGCTGCACCACGTTAACACAGGGAGATTATTCAATTAAAACATCAGTTCATCAGCAGCTTCAGGACTACAACACTATCAATTACAACAATATAAATAACCCTTAAAACTAAAAATTATTCTTTTTACACCGTTTGACAAAAACAAATGGGCTTTCAAATAAGAATAAAGCAGCATTTATAGAGCTGATGAATAAATCTGGATTTGAACCAGCACCATCGCTCTGTCAGGAATGTCACGTATCGTTTCAACTCCATTATATGAATTTACAGATGGTTTGACACGTAAATCCTGATTAAAGTTCTACTGATTTCACAGCCTCGGTCCTGATATTTGCTGTGAATGAGTTAAATCTGCTCCTGGACAAAACCATCAATTCCAGCAGATGTAATGAACCGTCCTCTGACCACAAACCAGACATTTACGATAAATAAAAAGCGTCCAGGGCGACTAATTAGTAAAGTTTCAGGTTCAGAAGAAGCGGTGAAAGGTGCCGCAGCGATCCGGAGGAACAGGAACCTCCATTTGCATCGAGAGGCCGAGGAACAGCTCGCCATCAGCACGCCCGATTATTCACCCACTTGCAAATCGGCAAATCAAAGTCAGGGCTGAAAGAAGAGCTGGCAGAGGGGAGCGGAGCGTGATTAGCAGCCGGCAGACGGATTCACCTCCATATGTGAGCGTCGGCGCCGCTCGGCACCGTCACGCCAACAGAAGGAGGCGTTTTAATCAGCCAACGCCATTAACAGCGTCTTAAAAACAGTTTGGCTGATACAGGAGACACCACTCCTCTACTCCTGTGGGTTCAGACGTGATCAAAGGATGTCTGATCCCAGAGAAAAGACGATTCTAGTGATTTTTTAGCAGATTTCTATTCATCAGCCATGAAATACCAGAAATAAGAGGTTTATTCCAGCTCAGGAAACTAGTTCAGAACCACAGAAACACTTTATGGTCATGAGGCTGACAGCTGAGAGTGTGTGTGTGTGTGTGTGTGTGTCGTACGTTGGTAGGGCTGCTGGCTGTGAGGAGAGCGGTAGTGTCCTTGGTGGTAGTTTCCTGGCGGTGGGATGCTGCTGTATTGACCTCCTCCTCCTCCTCCTCCTCCTCCTCCTCCTCTACCACCTCCTCCTCCTCCTCCTCGATTCCTGTTCAGACTGTGACTGCAGAAAAGAAAAAAAACGGTGAAATCTTCCTTCACATCAACACATGAGCACCGTTTGAAGGATGCACCGAATGTTCAGGAGCTGAATATTGAACATTCAGCCTTTGGTTTAGTGAGTTAACGGTTTATTGAAAACAGGGACAATTAATGAACAGACGTATAATAATAAATATGCTGATTTCATCCTTAGTCTCAGGTTGATGTCACCAACATGAGACTAAATAACAGAAAAAGAAGAAGATTAGTAGAACGACTGAAACCTGCATGAATCAAACCTGAATACAAACTATTTAATACGTTTGACTCAGGTTTAATCTACGGTTCTAACGTTTCTCTGCTACAGTCCGTTGCGTTTCCACGGTAACGGACGCGCTGCTGTTTTTCCGTTGCGTTTCCATGGTAACAGACGTGTTGCTGTGTTTCTGGTTCTGAATTTTCCGTTGCGTTTCCACGGTAACAGACGTGTTGCTGTGTTTCTGGTTCTGTGTTCAGTAAATTTGCTGTTTCAGATGTTTTTAGAGTCTTTGCTTCGTTGATGCAGCGTTTTAAGTTTTAACTTTTCTGCTGCATTCGTTCAGGGAGGTTTTTTATGGTTTCGCAGCATTTTTAGTATTTGAATCATTTCTGTATTGTATGTTTTTATAATTTTATTCTTGACTATTTATTCAGTATTAAAATAAGATTTAAAAACCCAACCCCCTTTGATATCTGGTATTGGTCCAAGCGTTTTTATATTTTCATTTGGGTGGATCCTCCTCAGTTTGAGTCTTTAATTCTCCCAGGACCCAGGATCCCCCTCAGGACCCAGGATCCCCCTCAGGACCCAGGATCCCCCTCAGGACCCAGGATCCCCCTCAGGACCCAGGATCCCCCTCAGGAGCCAGGATCCCCCTCAGGAGCCAGGATCCCCCTCAGGAGCCAGGATCCCCCTCAGGAGCCAGGATCCCCCTCAGGAGCCAGGATCCCCCTCAGGAGCCAGGATCCCCCTCAGGAGCCAGGATCCCCCTCAGGAGCCAGGATCCCCCTCAGGAGCCAGGATCCCCCTCAGGAGCCAGGATCCCCCTCAGGAGCCAGGATCCCCCTCAGGAGCCAGGATCCCCCTCAGGAGCCAGGATCCCCCTCAGGAGCCAGGATCCCCCTCAGGACCCAGATCCTGCTTAATATCTTGTTCCAATACCTAAAACTAAGCTGAAATAAAGGAAACTGAAAACTAATGAAAACTAATGAAAACTCCCCTGTTTCCTACATGCACTGTTCTCAGCAGACTAAACTCCAGCTGCTGAGTTGATTCTAACCTGGTTCAGACTGAAAACATCTGGAATTAGGTTCATTACTGTTTCCCTAAAACTTCACTCAGATTAAAACCAGGACATGCAGCTGTGTTTATCTCCTGAATCACTGAATTAACCTGTTGGATTCTTCATTTGCTCTATAATTAACCCTCAACAGCTGACTGGGCTTAATTATCCTTAATGGTAGTGTGTGTGTGTGTGTGTGTGTGTGTGTGTGTGTGTGTGTGTGGAGTTCAAATCCTAATCAAGGAAAAGGCTGTTTAAACATTTAAAAACACCATGAGAGTCAGTTTAACTCATCAGTTCCAGTTTCTGCTGTTTATTCATCAACACCAACAACAGTAGCTTTAAAATCTAATTAAAATAGAAAAAACATGAATTTAAACTGTTTAAATCTGTTGGTTTTACAGAAAAAAGACTTTAGAGTGATGTTGAAGAGTGGTTGTGCTCAGATATGATGTTACTACATGTTATTACTACATGTTATTATAGGTTATTATTACTACATGTTATTATAGGTTATTATTACTACAGGTTATTATTATTGGTTATTACTACATGTTATTACAGGTTATTATTATTGGTTATTACTACATGTTATTACAGGTTATTATTATAGGTTATTATTACTACAGGTTATTATTATTATTGGTTATTACTACATGTTATTACAGGTTATTATCATAGGTTATTATTACTACAGGTTATTATTATTATTATTGTTATTACTACATGTTATTACAGGTTATTATCATAGGTTATTATTACTACAGGTTATTATTATTATTATTGGTTATTACTACATGTTATTACAGGTTATTATCATAGGTTATTATTACTACAGGTTATTATTATAGGTTATTATTACTACAGGTTATTATTATTGGTTATTATTACTACAAGTTATTATTATTGGTTATTACTACATGTTATTACAGGTTATTATTATAGGTAATTATTATTATAGGTTATTATTACTACAGGTTATTACAGGTTATTATACGTTATTATTACACATTACAGGTTATTACAGGTTATTATTACTACAGGTTATTACAGGTTATTATACGTTATTATTACACATTACAGGTTATTACAGGTTATTATTACTACAGGTTATTACAGGTTATTATACGTTATTATTACACATTACAGGTTATTACAGGTTATTATTACTACAGGTTATTACAGGTTATTATAGGTTATTATTACACATTACAGGTTATTACAGGTTATTATTACTACAGGTTATTATAGGTTATTATTACACATTACAGGTTATTATAGGTTATTACTACTACAGATTACAGGTTAATGTAGGTTACTAAATATTACTATACATTAATATAGATTATTTCAGGTATTATTAGGGTATTATAGGTTATCATTACATATTATTACAGGTTAATAATGTTACTACAGGTTATTATCACAGGTTATTATTACAGGGTATTCCAGGTTATCAGAGACTATTATAGATTATTCCAGGGTATTCCAGGTTATTAGAGACTATTATAGGTTATTCCAGGTTATTAGAGACTATTATAGATTATTCCAGGTTATTAGAGACTATTATAGATTATTCCAGGTTATTAGAGACTATTATAGATTATTCCAGGTTATTAGAGACTATTATAGGTTATTCCAGGTTATTAGAGACTATTATAGATTATTCCAGGTTATTAGAGACTATTATAGATTATTCCAGGTTATTAGAGACTATTATAGATTATTCCAGGGTATTAGAGACTATTATAGGTTATTCCAGGGTATTAGAGACTATTATAGATTATTCCAGTGTATTCCAGGTTATTAGAGACTATTATAGATTATTCCAGGTTATTGGAGACTATTATAGGTTATTCCAGGTTATTCCAGGTTATTAGAGACTATTATAGATTATTCCAGGTTATTGGAGACTATTATAGATTATTCCAGGTTATTGGAGACTATTATAGATTATTCCAGGTTATTAGAGACTATTATAGGTTATTCCAGGTTATTAGAGACTATTATAGATTATTCCAGGTTATTAGAGACTATTATAGGTTATTCCAGGTTATTAGAGACTATTATAGGTTATTCCAGGTTATTAGAGACTATTATAGATTATTCCAGTGTATTCCAGGTTATTAGAGACTATTATAGATTATTCCAGGTTATTGGAGACTATTATAGGTTATTCCAGGTTATTCCAGGTTATTAGAGACTATTATAGATTATTCCAGGGTATTGGAGACTATTATAGATTATTCCAGGTTATTAGAGACTATTATAGATTATTCCAGGTTATTAGAGACTATTATAGATTATTCCAGGTTATTAGAGACTATTATAGATTATTCCAGGGTATTAGAGACTATTATAGGTTATTCCAGGTTATTAGAGACTATTATAGATTATTCCAGGGTATTAGAGACTATTATAGGTTATTCCAGGTTATTCCAGGTTATTAGAGACTATTATAGGTTATTCCAGTGTATTCCATGTTATTAGAGACTATTATAGATTATTCCAGGTTATTAGAGACTATTATAGATTATTCCAGGTTATTAGAGACTATTATAGGTTATTCCAGGTTATTAGAGACTATTATAGGTTATTCCAGGTTATTAGAGACTATTATAGATTATTCCAGGTTATTAGAGACTATTATAGGTTATTCCAGGTTATTAGAGACTATTATAGATTATTCCAGGTTATTAGAGACTATTATAGGTTATTCCAGGTTATTAGAGACTATTATAGATTATTCCAGGTTATTAGAGACTATTATAGGTTATTCCAGGTTATTAGAGACTATTATAGATTATTCCAGGGTATTCCAGGTTATTAGAGACTATTATAGATTGTTCCAGTGTATTCCATGTTATTAGAGACTATTATAGATTATTCCAGGTTATTAGAGACTATTATAGGTTATTCCAGGTTATTAGAGACTATTATAGATTATTCCAGGTTATTAGAGACTATTATAGATTATTCCAGGTTATTAGAGACTATTATAGATTATTCCAGGTTATTAGAGACTATTATAGATTATTCCAGGTTATTAGAGACTATTATAGATTATTCCAGGTTATTAGAGACTATTATAGGTTATTCCAGGGTATTAGAGACTATTATAGGTTATTCCAGTGTATTAGAGACTATTATAGGTTATTCCAGGTTATTAGAGACTATTATAGGTTATTCCAGTGTATTCCATGTTATTAGAGACTATTATAGATTATTCCAGGTTATTAGAGACTATTATAGGTTATTCCAGGTTATTAGAGACTATTATAGATTATTCCAGGTTATTAGAGACTATTATAGGTTATTCCAGGTTATTAGAGACTATTATAGATTATTCCAGGGTATTCCAGGTTATTAGAGACTATTATAGATTATTCCATGTTATTAGAGACTGTTATAGGTTATTCCAGGTTATTAGAGACTATTATAGATTATTCCAGGTTATTAGAGACTATTATAGATTATTCCAGGTTATTAGAGACTATTATAGATTATTCCAGGTTATTAGAGACTATTATAGATTATTCCAGGTTATTAGAGACTATTATAGATTATTCCAGGTTATTAGAGACTATTATAGATTATTCCAGGTTATTAGAGACTATTATAGATTATTCCATGTTATTAGAGACTATTATAGATTATTCCATGTTATTAGAGACTATTATAGATTATTCCAGGTTATTAGAGACTATTATAGATTATTCCAGGTTATTAGAGACTATTATAGATTATTCCATGTTATTAGAGACTATTATAGATTATTCCAGGTTATTAGAGACTATTATAGATTATTCCAGGTTATTAGAGACTATTATAGGTTATTCCAGGTTATTCCAGGTTATTAGAGACTATTATAGGTTATTCCAGGTTATTAGAGACTATTATAGGTTATTCCAGGTTATTAGAGACTATTATAGGTTATTCCAGGTTATTAGAGACTATTATAGATTATTCCAGGTTATTAGAGACTATTATAGATTATTCCAGGTTATTAGAGACTATTATAGGTTATTCCAGGTTATTAGAGACTATTATAGATTATTCCAGGTTATTAGAGACTATTATAGGTTATTCCAGGTTATTAGAGACTATTATAGATTATTCCAGGTTATTAGAGACTATTATAGGTTATTCCAGGTTATTCCAGGTTATTAGAGACTATTATAGATTATTCCAGGTTATTAGAGACTATTATAGATTATTCCAGGTTATTAGAGACTATTATAGGTTATTCCAGGTTATTAGAGACTATTATAGATTATTCCAGGTTATTAGAGACTATTATAGATTATTCCAGGGTATTAGAGACTATTATAGGTTATTCCAGGGTATTAGAGACTATTATAGATTATTCCAGTGTATTCCAGGTTATTAGAGACTATTATAGATTATTCCAGGTTATTGGAGACTATTATAGGTTATTCCAGGTTATTCCAGGTTATTAGAGACTATTATAGATTATTCCAGGTTATTGGAGACTATTATAGATTATTCCAGGTTATTGGAGACTATTATAGATTATTCCAGGTTATTAGAGACTATTATAGGTTATTCCAGGTTATTAGAGACTATTATAGATTATTCCAGGTTATTAGAGACTATTATAGATTATTCCAGGTTATTAGAGACTATTATAGATTATTCCAGGGTATTAGAGACTATTATAGGTTATTCCAGGGTATTAGAGACTATTATAGATTATTCCAGTGTATTCCAGGTTATTAGAGACTATTATAGATTATTCCAGGTTATTGGAGACTATTATAGGTTATTCCAGGTTATTCCAGGTTATTAGAGACTATTATAGATTATTCCAGGGTATTGGAGACTATTATAGATTATTCCAGGTTATTAGAGACTATTATAGATTATTCCAGGTTATTAGAGACTATTATAGGTTATTCCAGGTTATTAGAGACTATTATAGATTATTCCAGGGTATTAGAGACTATTATAGATTATTCCAGGGTATTAGAGACTATTATAGATTATTCCAGGTTATTAGAGACTATTATAGATTATTCCAGGTTATTAGAGACTATTATAGATTATTCCAGGGTATTAGAGACTATTATAGGTTATTCCAGGTTATTAGAGACTATTATAGATTATTCCAGGGTATTAGAGACTATTATAGGTTATTCCAGGTTATTCCAGGTTATTAGAGACTATTATAGGTTATTCCAGTGTATTCCATGTTATTAGAGACTATTATAGATTATTCCAGGTTATTAGAGACTATTATAGATTATTCCAGGTTATTAGAGACTATTATAGGTTATTCCAGGTTATTAGAGACTATTATAGATTATTCCAGGGTATTCCAGGTTATTAGAGACTATTATAGATTGTTCCAGTGTATTCCATGTTATTAGAGACTATTATAGATTATTCCAGGTTATTAGAGACTATTATAGGTTATTCCAGGTTATTAGAGACTATTATAGGTTATTCCAGGTTATTAGAGACTATTATAGGTTATTCCAGGTTATTAGAGACTATTATAGATTATTCCAGGTTATTAGAGACTATTATAGATTATTCCAGGTTATTAGAGACTATTATAGATTATTCCAGGTTATTAGAGACTATTATAGATTATTCCAGGTTATTAGAGACTATTATAGGTTATTCCAGGTTATTAGAGACTATTATAGGTTATTCCAGGTTATTAGAGACTATTATAGATTATTCCAGGTTATTCCAGGTTATTAGAGACTATTATAGGTTATTCCAGGTTATTAGAGACTATTATAGGTTATTCCAGGTTATTAGAGACTATTATAGGTTATTCCAGGTTATTAGAGACTATTATAGATTATTCCAGGTTATTAGAGACTATTATAGATTATTCCAGGTTATTAGAGACTATTATAGATTATTCCAGGTTATTAGAGACTATTATAGGTTATTCCAGGTTATTCCAGGTTATTAGAGACTATTATAGATTATTCCAGGTTATTAGAGACTATTATAGATTATTCCAGGTTATTAGAGACTATTATAGATTATTCCAGGTTATTAGAGACTATTATAGATTATTCCAGGTTATTAGAGACTATTATAGATTATTCCAGGTTATTAGAGACTATTATAGGTTATTCCAGTGTATTAGAGACTATTATAGGTTATTCCAGGGTATTCCAGGTTATTAGAGACTATTATAGGTTATTCCAGTGTATTCCATGTTATTAGAGACTATTATAGATTATTCCAGGTTATTAGAGACTATTATAGATTATTCCAGGTTATTAGAGACTATTATAGGTTATTCCAGGTTATTAGAGACTATTATAGGTTATTCCAGGTTATTAGAGACTATTATAGATTATTCCAGGTTATTAGAGACTATTATAGATTATTCCAGGTTATTAGAGACTATTATAGGTTATTCCAGGTTATTAGAGACTATTATAGATTATTCCAGGGTATTCCAGGTTATTAGAGACTATTATAGATTGTTCCAGGTTATTAGAGACTATTATAGGTTATTCCAGGTTATTAGAGACTATTATAGGTTATTCCAGGTTATTAGAGACTATTATAGATTATTCCAGGTTATTAGAGACTATTATAGGTTATTCCAGGTTATTCCAGGTTATTAGAGACTATTATAGGTTATTCCAGGTTATTAGAGACTATTATAGGTTATTCCAGGTTATTAGAGACTATTATAGATTATTCCAGGTTATTAGAGACTATTATAGATTATTCCAGGTTATTAGAGACTATTATAGATTATTCCAGGTTATTAGAGACTATTATAGATTATTCCAGGTTATTAGAGACTATTATAGGTTATTCCAGGTTATTCCAGGTTATTAGAGACTATTATAGATTATTCCAGGTTATTAGAGACTATTATAGATTATTCCAGGTTATTAGAGACTATTATAGATTATTCCAGGTTATTAGAGACTATTATAGATTATTCCAGGTTATTAGAGACTATTATAGGTTATTCCAGGTTATTAGAGACTATTATAGGTTATTCCAGGTTATTAGAGACTATTATAGGTTATTCCAGGGTATTCCAGGTTATTAGAGACTATTATAGGTTATTCCAGTGTATTAGAGACTATTATAGGTTATTCCAGGTTATTAGAGACTATTATAGGTTATTCCAGTGTATTCCATGTTATTAGAGACTATTATAGATTATTCCAGGTTATTAGAGACTATTATAGGTTATTCCAGGTTATTAGAGACTATTATAGGTTATTCCAGGTTATTAGAGACTATTATAGATTATTCCAGGGTATTCCAGGTTATTAGAGACTATTATAGATTATTCCAGGTTATTAGAGACTATTATAGGTTATTCCAGGTTATTAGAGACTATTATAGATTATTCCAGGGTATTCCAGGTTATTAGAGACTATTATAGATTATTCCATGTTATTAGAGACTATTATAGATTATTCCAGGTTATTAGAGACTATTATAGGTTATTCCAGGTTATTAGAGACTATTATAGGTTATTCCAGGTTATTAGAGACTATTATAGGTTATTCCAGGTTATTAGAGACTATTATAGATTATTCCAGGTTATTAGAGACTATTATAGATTATTCCAGGTTATTAGAGACTATTATAGATTATTCCAGGTTATTAGAGACTATTATAGATTATTCCAGGTTATTAGAGACTATTATAGATTATTCCAGGTTATTAGAGACTATTATAGATTATTCCATGTTATTAGAGACTATTATAGATTATTCCAGGTTATTAGAGACTATTATAGATTATTCCAGGTTATTAGAGACTATTATAGATTATTCCATGTTATTAGAGACTATTATAGATTATTCCAGGTTATTAGAGACTATTATAGATTATTCCAGGTTATTAGAGACTATTATAGGTTATTCCAGGTTATTCCAGGTTATTAGAGACTATTATAGGTTATTCCAGGTTATTAGAGACTATTATAGGTTATTCCAGGTTATTAGAGACTATTATAGGTTATTCCAGGTTATTAGAGACTATTATAGATTATTCCAGGTTATTAGAGACTATTATAGATTATTCCAGGTTATTAGAGACTATTATAGATTATTCCAGGTTATTAGAGACTATTATAGGTTATTCCAGGTTATTAGAGACTATTATAGATTATTCCAGGTTATTAGAGACTATTATAGGTTATTCCAGGTTATTCCAGGTTATTAGAGACTATTATAGATTATTCCAGGTTATTAGAGACTATTATAGATTATTCCAGGTTATTAGAGACTATTATAGGTTATTCCAGGTTATTCCAGGTTATTAGAGACTATTATAGATTATTCCAGGTTATTAGAGACTATTATAGATTATTCCAGGTTATTAGAGACTATTATAGGTTATTCCAGGTTATTAGAGACTATTATAGATTATTCCAGGTTATTAGAGACTATTATAGGTTATTCCAGGTTATTAGAGACTATTATAGGTTATTCCAGGTTATTAGAGACTATTATAGATTATTCCAGGTTATTAGAGACTATTATAGATTATTCCAGGTTATTAGAGACTATTATAGATTATTCCAGGTTATTCCAGGTTATTAGAGACTATTATAGATTATTCCAGGTTATTCCAGGTTATTAGAGACTATTATAGGTTATTCCAGGTTATTAGAGACTATTATAGGTTATTCCGGGTTAGTTCAGGGTCTAAACTCACCCCAGAGCCCTGAAGCCGGACTGGTCCAGGTGGGCCTGCTGTCTATGGGGGTTGAAGCCCAGCTGGGGGGTCCATGGACCCCTGTTGCCCCGCTCCCAGTCCCCTGGTTTCAGGACTTTATTTGGCATCCTGAAGAAAATACAGAAACTTGGTCAACAAGGACAGAAAAAGAAGCTAAAGATTCAGTTTAGGACACAACAGCTGCTGAGAAATGTCAGAAAACTTAAATACAGTTTAAAATGCTGCTTTTATCCTGGTTCTACACACAATTATAGACAAAGCAGCTGAGTTTGCTGTAATATTCACCTGCAACAAGTCAATATTTTTACTTTTAATTAGCAGTTTTCTGCTGAACATTAGCAGCTGCTGCTGTTTTATCTGTTTAAAGCCATGGAATTCATATTCAAACACATGTCACTGCTAGACTGTTCAGTTATATGAAACCACACCTGGAGAACAAATGCCCCAGATGTTTAGTGAATTCTAATTCAAAGATTAAAGAGAAGAATCCTCACTTGGCTCCAGCCAGGAGAACAGCTTTGAACACAAAGTCCTGCGGGAACTGAGGATCCTTGAACTTCACCCTGGAAACAACAAGAACATCACTTCAGGAAAAAAGATCCAGGAGTTTGTTTCTAAATAAAATATGTGTCTGATTAGTCTGGGAGCAAATTACATGTTATTCTACAATCACATTCTACCTGAACAGGTGATACTCAACACCTGGAGGCTGAAACCTTCCACTCAGGACACGGACATCGTGGGATATCATTGGGATATCATTGGATATCGTAGAGTATCATTGGGATATCATTGGATATCGTAGAGTATCATTGGGATATCATTGGATATCGTAGAGTATCATTGGGATATCATTGGATATCGTAGAGTATCATTGGATATCGTAGAGTATCATTGGATATCGTAGAGTATCATTGGGATATCATTGGATATCGTAGAGTATCATTGGGATATCATTGGATATCGTAGAGTATCATTGGGATATCATTGGATATCGTAGAGTATCATTGGATATCGTAGAGTATCATTGGATATCGTAGAGTATCATTGGGATATCATTGGGATATCGTGGGATATCATTGATATCGTGGGATATCATGGAATATTGTGTAGTTTCCGGTTTTAAATCCTGATTTTAAGCCTCATGTAGAGAAATCTGACATTTAGATGGATCATTTAGACCTGATTCAATTATCAACTATTACTTTTGAAGAAGGCTCTTATGATAAAAGGTGAAATGTCTTCAAGCTCCAAGAAAAAGTCCAGATCTTACAACTGAACTCCTTGACTACAATGACCTGGATGAGGATCTACACAGACAACTGCTACTATTACATTTATCTCTACAAACACAGTGAGGCTTAAATCTACCAACAGCCTGAATTATTAGAGATTCATTAAAATGTGAGAATGTGATTGCTGATGAGGTATTTGATTAATTCCATATGAGGTTAAATGATTATTTCTAAGTATTTAGGTCAATGCAGCTGATGTTGCTTCTTTTATATCATATATATATATAAATACACACACTGAACTGATGTGGTGTAATCCTAAAAACTTGGTACCAGTTACTTTAACTCTCTTAAAACACACGATAACTAGTTTTTTTTATTCTAGGTGGATTTTACATGTACATTTGATCAGTTTTTCAGTTAAACCATTTGATATTTTCTGTCAGAAATTGTGATTTTTGTAAAATAAATGGACTTTTAAATAACGAACCAACATGAACAGACAACGACCGTTAACAGAAACCTGATGAATCTTAAAACTGAATTATAACAAGTTTCTGACTTTCTCTTCTTACCAAACATTATCATAACAGTTCTATCGTTTTCCATCACTGAGAAGCTGCTGTTGGAGAGGTTTGTGTTTCAAGGAGCTGGACACTATAAACCTAATTCTAGTTTAGAAACCACATGTTGCTCCTGCTGGTTTTTACCCGATGGACGAGTTGTTGGAGATGTCTCTGAGCGTCGGGATGGGAGACCTCACCGGCCTGAAAAACAAAAACCAGGAGTCAGAGCAGCGAAAACATCTGGACACAGCGTAGAGAAGTGAGAATCCAGCAGCTTCGTACTTATCAGGGAGGATGGGGTCCTGGTCCAGGCTTAATGACCCCAGGATTCCGTGGCAGAGCTCAGCAGGGATGTCAGCACCCTGCAGGGAATCAGGGTCATTATCAGGTCAACGATGGAATCAGATCAACTCAACGGTGGGTTTTTACCTCCTGAGACTCGGCTCGGTAGAGTTCATGGATGAAGTCGGACAGGAGATGAGATTTCCCCACGAACAAGATGTCACTCCCCAGCCCGTTTCTCTTCTCTGTCACAAAAACATAAGATGAAGGAGAAAAAGACAAGATCACACACTAAAACTCATTTTACTGGATGAACACGAGGAGAAAAGATCCAGAAACAGATGAGTCAAAGAAAAATATAAATATATATATATATATATAATCCCCTCTAGGTCTATTTATCATCTACCTCCTCTATAATGACTTAATGTAGTTTATCTCTACAACTACAGGGTTTACTGAATGATCTTGGGTTTAAATAAAGCTAACACCTGTGAGATAGTTGTATCAGTGACAGAATCTATTTAAAATGAACAGTGGTGAAGAACATCCAGATAGAATAAAGCAAAGGAGGAAAAATACTAGCTCCGCCTAAAAAAAACATGTATTTATGTTGAAAACCACCTGTAAATGATGTGTTAGTAGCTGAATTCACCCATGGATCAGTAAAATAAAGTGTTATAAGTAATTACACCAAATATCAGCCTTATAAGATGAACCAGACTGATTTTACATGTTTTAGTTCAGGTGTGTCCAGGCGGAGCTGATTTCAGCACATTTGGTACATTCTCAATAATTATAATAATGACATATATATATATATATATATAATAAGCTAAATAATTATATACAAGTACCATGATACATTATATATAATAATAATTATCTATTTATGGGCACATTGAGCTGGGCTGTGTGTGTAAAGCTGGACATGAGGAGGGACAGTCAGTGATATCTGAGATCCTATTGGTCAATTTGGGTGATTGACAGCTCTATGGAAGTGTCAGAGCCAATAGTTCATGGAAAGACTGAGGAGTGAGAGTTCACCTCATAGAGACAAGCTTGGTACCTCTGTAGATCAGAGTGAGAATACAGAGTTGGAGAAATATTATCACAAAAAAGCAGAAATCTCCAGATTAATGTTTTCTCTATGTTCTCATATTATTGGTTGTGGTATAAATGATGTTTAGTTAATGTAATAATGTTGATATAGACTTGTAGCTGAGTTTATTGGTGTTACATGAACATATTGATGCTGCTACTGAACAACAAGGATTCATTATTTATCAATGAGTTTAAGGTGGTTAAAGACCAGCAGCTGCTCACCTTCCTCAGGTGACAGGTCCTCGTAAACCGCCGCCAGCGCCGCTCTGAGCCGCCGCTCGTCCACAAACGGCAGCAAGGCCACGCCTCCAAACAGCAGCAGGTGACACGTTAGCATCAATTAATCAATTAACACGTCACGGCAGTCAGAAAAGAGGCTTTATCCAGCAGGTAAGACATAGACTCACCCTGCCAAGCATATTTCTTTCCATTCAGATCGATGGCGAAGTCACTGGGATAGAAATCAATGATGGAGGAATCCTGCAGAATCAATGATATTACCACGTTAAAGCTAATTAACAGCTGGATCAAATGAAACATCTGCAGGAAGATGCTGCTCACTGATTAGTCTACATCACATCTGTATCAACATCAGTCTACACCACATCTGTATCATCAGTCTACATCACATCTGTATCATCAGTCTACACCACATCTGTATCATCAGTCTACACCACATCTGTATCATCAGTCTACACC
>CM060477.1:29493027-29495527 GCA_030544235.1 Lepturacanthus savala | reverse complement strand
TGCTTCTTTGCTGCTTTTGCCCTTTTTCTACTCAACTTGTGCTGCAGCACAAAGCTTCAAATCCTCCTGATGGGCCGACGTGTCTGTGCTGACATTTAATTTAAAACCTGATCAGTCGATTTAATCCACAGTCTGAAGACAAAAACTCTGCCGTCACTTCATGTTACTATACACCTACAACACCTACAACATATAGAACATATAACATATAGAACATATAACCACCTACAACATATAGAACATATAACATATAGAACATATAACCACCTACAACATATAGAACATATAACATATAGAACATATAACCAGCTACAACATATAGAACATATAGAACATCTAACCACCTACAACATCTACAACATATAGAACATAACATATAGAACATATAACCACCTACAACATATAGAACATAACATATAGAACATCTAACCACCTACAACATCTACAACATCTAGAACATCTAACCAGCTACAACATCTACAACATATAGAACATATAACATATAGAACATATAACATATAGAACATATAACCACCTACAACATATAGAACATATAGAACATCTAACCACCTACAACATCTACAACATCTAGAACATATAACATATAGAACATATAGAACATATAACATATAGAACATCTAACCACCTACAACATCTAGAACATATAGAACATATAACATATAGAACATCTAACCACCTACAACATCTAGAACATATAGAACATATAACATATAGAACATCTAACCACCTACAACATCTACAACATCTAGAACATATAACATATAGAACATATAGAACATATAACATATAGAACATCTAACCACCTACAACATCTAGAACATATAGAACATATAACATATAGAACATCTAACCACCTACAACATCTAGAACATATAGAACATATAACATATAGAACATCTAACCACCTACAACATCTACAACATCTAGAACATATAGAACATATAGAACATCTAACCACCTACAACATATAGAACATATAACCAGGCTGGTTATATGAGGCTGCAGAGCGTGAAGGTGTGAATGTGAGACAGGAGGCTGCAGAGCGTGAAGGTGTGAATGTGAGACAGGATGCTGCAGAACATGGAGGTGTGAATGTGAGACAGGAGGCTGCAGAGCGTGAAGGTGTGAATGTGAGACAGGAGGCTGCAGAGCGTGAAGGTGTGAATGTGAGACAGGAGGCTGCAGAGCGTGAAGGTGTGAATGTGAGACAGGAGGCTGCAAAGCGTGAAGGTGTGAATGTGAGACAGGAGGCTGCAGAGCGTGAAGGTGTGAATGTGAGACAGGAGGCTGCAGAACATGAAGGTGTGAATGTGAGACAGGACGCTGCAGAACATGGAGGTGTGAATGTGAGACAGGAGGCTGCAGAGCGTGAAGGTGTGAATGTGAGACAGGAGGCTGCAGAGCGTGAAGGTGTGAATGTGAGACAGGAGGCTGCAGAGCGACAAGGTGTGAATGTGAGACAGGAGGCTGCAGAGCGTGAAGGTGTGAATGTGAGACAGGAGGCTGCAGAGCGTGAAGGTGTGAATGTGAGACAGGAGGCTGCAAAGCGTGAAGGTGTGAATGTGAGACAGGAGGCTGCAGAGCGTGAAGGTGTGAATGTGAGACAGGAGGCTGTAGAGCGTGAAGGTGTGAATGTGAGACAGGAGGCTGCAAAGCGTGAAGGTGTGAATGTGAGACAGGAGGCTGCAGAACATGAAGGTGTGAATGTGAGACAGGAGGCTGCAGAACATGAAGGTGTGAATGTGAGACAGGAGGCTGCAGAACATGAAGGTGTGAATGTGAGACAGGAGGCTGCAGAACATGGAGGTGTGAATGTGAGACAGGAGGCTGCAGAGCGTGAAGGTGTGAATGTGAGACAGGAGGCTGCAGAGCGTGAAGGTGTGAATGTGAGACAGGAGGCTGCAGAATATGAAGGTGTGAATGTGAGACAGGAGGCTGCAGAACATGGAGGTGTGAATGTGAGACAGGAGGCTGCAGAGCGTGAAGGTGTGAATGTGAGACAGGAGGCTGCAGAGCGTGAAGGTGTGAATGTGAGACAGGAGGCTGCAGAGCGTGAAGGTGTGAATGTGAGACAGGAGGCTCAGACATGTCCTGGCCGTCGAGGACCAGTCATTAATTCATGCAGCTCAGCCTCAGAATCAGAGCGTGAACACACACAGATTCACATCACGTCACATTAACAGATTAATCCCCAACAGTCCTCAACAAAGACCTGATCCCACAGCTACAGAACCAGTTCAACCAGTCACACAAAGACCTGATCCCACAGCTACAGAACCAGTTCAACCAGTCACACAAAGACCTGATCCCACAGCTACAGAACCAGTTCAACCAGTCACACAAAGACCTGATCCCACAGCTACAGAACCAGTTCAACCAGTCACACAAAGACCTGATCCCACAGCTACAGAACCAGTTCAACCAGTCACACAAAGACCTGATCCCACAGCTACAGAACCAGTTCAACCAGTCACACAAA
>CM060477.1:29480527-29490527 GCA_030544235.1 Lepturacanthus savala | reverse complement strand
GTGAGTTATAATTAGTGTTAATTAATGTTAGTTAGCATGTCAGACAGGTGAGTTATTAGTGTTAATTAATGTTAATTAGCGTTAGTTAGCATGTCAGACAGGTGAGTTATAATTAGTGTTAATTAATGTTAATTAGCGTTAGTTAGCATGTCAGACAGGTGAGTTTACCTGACGTTATCTTCAGGCTCTGGTTCATCATCGCTGTCCTCAGCTTTTCTCTTCAGGCCTCCAGCAGCTTCACTGGAACCTGCAGACGACTGACGGCGGCAAATAAAACCACATAACTACACGTTTAACACCAGATAATCAGCAATAAACTATAAAGTTACAGCTTTAAAACCTTCTGTATTTCATCATTAAATAAAACAATGAGAATGAAGAGTAAACTCGAGAGAAAAGAACAAACGTGGTGAAATGTACTTTGATTATATAAAACCTTTGTCATGTAGAATATTACATTCTTTTCAATATTATATTCATATTTTTATTATTGTATACATCATATTCTTTCCATGTAATATCGATAATATTAATATAGAATTTGGACATTTTCTTCTTAATGACTCAAATTGATTAATTGGTGATTAATGTAGTAGTTGGCAGCTAATCAATCAACTAATCAGTGCAGCTCTAATCCCCACATCAGTCAGCAGTTTATTAGAATAGAAACTAAACATTTAAGCAGCTGGAACCAGAGAACTGGGACTAAATGACTCTAATCAGCTTATTATCAAAATAGTAAGAGACAATTAATGTAATCATTATAATTAATAATCAATCGACTAATCGTTGCAGCTCTGCAGCAAACCTTAGTCTAACATGTCTACTATAAATTAATATAAAGCTCTAGTAGAGCTGCATCAATGAGAACTAGAACGTTACCTTATACCCATTTATAATGTATAATAATGTGTGGATAGGCTTTTAATTTCCTGTTGGTATCAAGGTGTGTTTGTTTTTGGACATTTTTCTAGTGTGTGTATGTGTGTGTATGTGTGTGTGTGTGTGTGTGTGTGTGTGTGTGTGTGTGTGTGTCTATAGTTTTATAACACTCACGCTGCCTCCGTTCCTAAACGAGGCCTTCAGGAACTGAGCTGCATCCTGGAGGAAAAAAAACATCATTTATATTAAATTATGTCCTCAGATATGGGAATATCACAGTCTGTGATTGACAGCTGGGCTCCATCACTGTGATTATAACATGTGATTGACAGCTGGGCTCCATCACTGTGATTATAACATGTGATTGACAGCTCCATCACTGTGATTATAACATGTGATTGACAGCTCCATCACTGTGATTATAACATGTGATTGACAGCTCCATCACTGTGATTATAACATGTGATTGACAGCTGGGCTCCATCACTGTGATTATAACATGTGATTGACAGCTGGGCTCCATCACTGACTATAACATGTGATTGACAGCTCCATCACTGACTATAACATGTGATTGACAGCTCCATCACTGTGATTATAACATGTGATTGACAGCTCCATCACTGACTATAACATGTGATTGACAGCTCCATCACTGACTATAACATGTGATTGACAGCTCCATCCCAGTGATTATAACATGTGATTGACAGCTCCATCACTGACTATAACATGTGATTGACGGCTCCATCACTGACTATAACATGTGATTGACGGCTCCATCACTGACTATAACATGTGATTGACAGCTCCATCACTGATTATAACATGTGATTGACAGCTCCATCACTGACTATAACATGTGATTGACAGCTCCATCACTGACTATAACATGTGATTGACAGCTCCATCACTGACTATAACATGTGATTGACAGCTCCATCACTGACTATAACATGTGATTGACAGCTCCATCACTGACTATAACATGTGATTGACAGCTCCATCACTGACTATAACATGTGATTGACAGCTCCATCACTGACTATAACTGTGATTGACAGCTGATTCACCTTGTTGTGCTGCATCCTCATGTCGAAGGCCTGCTGGCGGGCGTTCTGGACGGGTTCTGGTCGGCCCCTCCTCCCCAGGGCGTGGGGGGCGAACTGCCCCCCGGGGAGGTAGGCGGGGCCTTGCTGCTCCATCTGGATCACACAGAAGCAGGTTAATGAGGTTAATGACTGATTCTGATGCTGGAACCAGAACATGATCCATCAGCTTGATATCAATGAATGAATGAATAAGGTTTAACAGAAACTACCTCATACAGCTGCGACATGCACCTTAATCCTGACTTTTTAGGCACCTTAATCCTGACTTTTTAGGCACCTTAATCCTGACTTTTTAGGCACCTTAATCCTGACTTTTTAGGCACCTTAATCCTGACTTTTTAGGCACCTTAATCCTGACTTTTTATGCACCTTAATCCTGACTTTTTAGGCACCTTAATCCTGACTTTTTGCTCACTGTTTTCATCTTTAATACCTTAGTACTAGTTTTATTCGTATTGATACAGCATTCATGTGGACAGTGAGTAAGAATTTAATTGTCCAGAGAAACTTGTTTCTACACTGATCATAAACACATTGAATGTTGAATATGTAGTTATTTTATGGATATAAGTTTCCAGAGAACCAAAAAAAACATTAAAAAAAGGCAAGAAAACAACAGAAAAGCACAGTAAAACAGCAAAATTGCAAAGAGACATTAACAGATAATCAGTCACATTTATAAGCTTCATAAATATCTTTACAAACCTTTTTCTTTAAAAACTAAAAGATAACATGTTTGAATTAAAAAGAACCTCTGGATTGAGTCATTTTGGATTTAACTCTAAACTCTAAACTTCCTAAGAGGAGAATTTATTCTCTGTAGCAGCAGAGTAATCAGATTACTGATGATTCTATGGCTGGTTTCTAGTTTTATTATAGAATCTATTATAGAATTTAAAGGTTGATCCACACAGTTCAACAGATAAAACTAATGAATATTAGATCAAATTCAAACCTTAGCATTAAATACATGTTTGATTTATAGAGGGTTGATGGTGATTTTTAGATTATGTTGTTGCCATGGTAACTTTACATCAATGACAACCAAGAAATTTAGTTTAAAACACTTTTTAATGTCAACATTAGATTTTTAATGTAATGTTAATGTCACTTTAATTTAAATTCATATAAATGATCAGTTTAGTTTTGTTAATATTTAATAACATTTGACATCAAACCAGGTGTGGGGTTTAGTTTCAGAGTTTTAATAAACCTTATAAATCTTAATGCAGAAATAAATCATCTAAAGTTTAAAGACAGAATAAGCAGAGTTATCAGAGTATGTCAAGGACATTGATCTGATTATTGATCAGAACTATCAGCCGATTTAAACACCACTAACCGATATTTGACCATTAATCAGAAAATTCTCTTTTACTTATGTTTATAAATAATAATTATTATTATTATTCAGGCAGGTTTAACATTAAGTGTAAAACTCACCTTCATCCTCTTCTTCTTCTCTTTCATTCTTCTCTTGAATCCTTCCTGTGATTAGAAGATGGAACCAAGAGACTCAAGTTAAACTTTAACATTTACTAACTTTATGTAACATGTCTACCTGTACGGCCGTCTACCTGTAACACGTACGACCTGTCCACACGTAACCTACACGCCTGTCCACACGTAACCTACACGCCTGTCCACACGTAACCTACACACCTGTCTACACGTAACCTACACACCTGTCTACACGTAACCTACACACCTGTCTACACGTAACCTACACACCTGTCTACACGTAACCTACACACCTGTCTACACGTAACCTACACGCCTGTCTACACGTAACCTACACGCCTGTCTACACGTAACCTACACGCCTGTCTACACGTAACCTACACACCTGTCTACATGTAACCTACACGCCTGTCTACACGTAACCTACACGCCTGTCTACACGTAACCTACACACCTGTCTACATGTAACCTACACACCTGTCTACACGTAACCTACACACCTGTCTACACGTAACCTACACACCTGTCTACACGTAACCTACACACCTGTCTACATGTAACCTACACACCTGTCTACATGTAACCTACACACCTGTCTACACGTAACCTACACACCTGTCTACACGTAACCTACACACACGTCTACCTGTTACCCGTCTACCTGTTACCTACACACCTGTCTACACGTAACCTACACACACGTCTACCTGTTACCTGTACACCTGTAACCCTCCTCCTTGTTACAGTTCACCTGTAACACCTTATCTACATTATATAACATAATATTAGACCATCTCTTTAAAGTGTGCAGCAGCAGAATCTCACGTCGTCTTCTTTGCGTTTTTTGAAGATGTTGTCCTCGGCCACGCCCACCGCCTGCATGATCATCTCGACCCGCTCCAGGTTCACGTAGCCGTTCTCCGTCAGGTAACCCTGAGACAAACATGGCGGTCAGTCACATGAAACCACTGTTCAGCTGAAGCTGCTCTACTACATTTCCCAGGATGCTTCAGGAAGCCGTCGATACTCACTCCGGTTTTATGCACGACGTCTTTGTAGATGCCGACCAGCCGATCGATGGCTCCCTCCCTACAGGACAGAAACAGAACACCTGTACAGACTGGACCGGATCAATCAGTCCTGATGCCTGCAGCACCCGGAGCAGCAGCAGCACCCGGAGGAGCAGCAGCAGCACCCGGAGGAGCAGCAGCAGCACCCGGAGGAGCAGCACCCGGAGGAGCAGCACCCGGAGGAGCAGCACCCGGAGGAGCAGCACCCGGAGGAGCAGCACCCGGAGGAGCAGCAGCAGCACCCGGAGCAGCAGCAGCAGCACCCGGAGCAGCAGCACCCGGAGCAGCAGCACCCGGAGGAGCAGCAGCAGCACCCGGAGGAGCAGCAGCAGCACCCGGAGGAGCAGCAGCAGCACCCGGAGCAGCACCTGGAACTCACCTGATTTCTAAGGACGGCAGGTGAGGCAGGAAGTCGTTTCCCACAAAGAAACACATGAAGACCCAGTCGTCCACGCTCCTCTCAAAGTCGAAGGGGAACGGGAGACTGGCCATCGTCAGCTCTCGGGCCAGGTACTGAAATCACAGACAGGTGAGTTACAGGTGAGTTACAGGTGAGTTCTAATAAGTTCTAATGTCCAGAAACCTCTTGTCTTGAGATTTTAGCCTGAACAATTTCCAAAAAAGATCAAGGATTTGAATGAAGCTGCAATCCAATAAGTTCATCATACATGTTCCACACACATGAAGCAGCCTCCTAACAACATTATTTTATTCTAAATGTGAATGCTCTCACCTCTCGCAGCACACACAGCCTGATGAAGATGAACTCCTGCTCAGAAACTGGCATCGAGTTGGAGAACTCATCGTGCTGCAACAGAAACAACAGACTTCTACAGTAAATATAACAGATAAATCCTTCTGTCTCCTCCAGGATTTAACACTCGCTGCTAGAATTTGTCCTTTTATCACATTTTCTGCTGTAATTTACAATAAATCCTGCTGTAATCTGCCTTTTTTTACTGTATCTGGCGATGTTCAACATTACCCCTGGTCTAGTACCTATCCATATATATATATATATATATATATATATATATATATATATATATATATATATATAGTACATGATGGTAGGACCCACCTCCCCCTGCTTCTCGCGGGCCGTGCCCTGACAGTCCTTCAGCTCGTGACCCGTCTGACCACAGAGGGCACAGGGGCGGGGCTTGTTGGGCTTGAACTCCTCCCTGATGATGGTGAAGTTGGGCTCGTGGGTGGCCAGGCCCAGCATGATCAGGTCAGCTGACCGGGACAGACAGGTTTTAATTGGTTAAGAGGTAAACGAGGCTCGTTAACAGATTCATTAATAGAGGAGGGGACTCACCATCAGCTCCACACAGGCAGTGGTGGGTGTTGGGGTCATGGTTGGGCTGAGCTGGAGAATCAGCACCAAACATTTGTTATCAGGAGGAATAATAATCATTTTAATGAGGTTGGATTATAATGTTTAAAGGTCTTTGTTGGTGGATATCCTGCTGTAGTTTGTCTTTTTACTGTTTCTCCTGCAGTAATCTGTCCTTTCTCTCCTGCAGTAATCTGTCCTTTCTCTCCTGCAGTAATCTGTCCTTTCTCTCCTGCAGTAATCTGTCCTTTCTCTCCTGCAGTAATCTGTCCTTTCTCCTGCAGTAATCTGTCCTTTCTCTCCTGCAGTAATCTGTCCTTTCTCCTGCAGTAATCTGTCCTTTCTCTCCTGCAGTAATCTGTCCTTTCTCCTGCAGTAATCTGTCCTTTCTCTCCTGCAGTAATCTGTCCTTTCTCTCCTGCAGTAATCTGTCCTTTCTCCTGCAGTAATCTGTCCTTTCTCTCCTGCAGTAATCTGTCCTTTCTCCTGCAGTAATCTGTCCTTTCTCTCCTGCAGTAATCTGTCCTTTCTCCTGCAGTAATCTGTCCTTTCTCTCCTGCAGTAATCTGTCCTTTCTCTCCTGCAGTAATCTGTCCTTTCTCTCCTGCAGTAATCTGTCCTTTCTCTCCTGCAGTAATCTGTCCTTTCTCTCCTGCAGTAATCTGTCCTTTCTCTCCTGCAGTAATCTGTCCTTTCTCTCCTGCAGTAATCTGTCCTTTCTCTCCTGCAGTAATCTGTCCTTTCTCTCCTGCAGTAATCTGTCCTTTCTCTCCTGCAGTAATGTCCTTTCTCTCCTGCAGTAATCTGTCCTTTCTCCTGCAGTAATCTGTCCTTTCTCCTGCAGTAATGTGTAATATTTGTGTTCTTACCTCTCTGCCTCCTGATATAATCCATGATCTTGTGTTCTCCTTCCCCTGGAACGCTGGCGTCTGACAGGAAAACCTGCAGGAAGCCGTTTACTTCAATGAAAAGCTGCGTGCGTCAGACGGTGGGTGTTGACGTGGAGCTGAACTCACCGTGATGTTCCTCCATCCTGGATCGTTGCTGAGTCTGTCTGCCACGTAGTATCTGAGACACTGAGCCAGATTGTCCATGAACTCCGTCCCCTGGAGACAGAAGGAGTCAGATCATCGGGTCTAACATGGACTGAGAGGACGTGGACGGTACCAACACTTACTGGAGTGATGCAGTTACTGTCAAACCGCTCCTTCACCTCCTCAGGGGGAAGGTAGCCTCCTGCACAGCAAAGGTAAAGGATTCAGCACATTTATAACAGACCAGTGTCTGGATTCAAAGACAGACAATGATGCTGATTTATATAAAGGTCTCCTTCATAGGAGGCGTTTCAAAGCAAAAAAAGAGCCTGAACCTTGTTCTATGTGGGTGTATAGGAGGACGGAGTGGGGATCTGTGGCGTGGACACATTTAGGTTCTAAATCAGGGACGTTCAAAGTCCAGTCCTGGACTAATGAACTACTAGAGTCATTAATAAGGACCTTCATTAGTAGAATCCAGTGTTGGAACAGAAACCTGGACCCAGTCCAGTCCTCCAGGACCAGGACCAGAGTTTAACATCCCTGATTAATAGATTCATGTAAAGTATCTGGCTCTATTATAATAAAGGTTTTAGTGGTTAGTTAATGAGTTAATAAAGTTTGAATTAAAACCAGACGTCTGTGTTAATGTGCAGACACTGATGTTGTTGACTTCATGACTATTTGGTGTTTGTGTCAAAAACAAATAAAAATAATAATAATCACAAAATAATTGTGATTTTTGTAAAACTGACTGATACCAATGAACTTTTAAATCAACATGAACAGACTGTACATTCAGAGAAATGATGAATAAAACATGATTTGTTCCTCTCCTGAATAAATACTATTATTACCCAGTTTGTCCTGAATCTAAAGAGGTTTATTACTCGACTCTGCATGAAATGGCTGAGATTTTACCTGCGTTAATAGATGGTCTGAGTGTTAAAGGTTAAAGGTCAACGAACCTCTCTGGATGATCTCCTCCCTGATTCGATCCTTCTCCTCAGACAACTCCGCTCCTTCTTTGGAGGCTCGAAACCGTCGAGATCGCTGCTGGTTCATTTTAGCCCGAGGAGCCTGGTCAGAGTGGAGAGGGAACTGGTTAATTAATTAGTTAATTAGTTAATTATCTGCTGTACAGCAGAAAACATCATGTAGATTTAACTAAGACACGTAGTTTCTACAGAAACGTCTCCACAAAGCGTCTAACAGTAGAAGCTGCTTCATGTTGCCATGGTGATTTTATATTAATTATATATATTAATTGGTTCAAACAATAATCGCTGTTCATATGGAGTCACATTTACTGCGCGTCAGTTACAGCTGTTTTTACTGTAATAGAAGGAATCAGGTCACTATTAAACTATAATTATTATTATATGTAAATATAATATACAGGATTAAATCTTTGACTGCAGCGGGGCGTTCAGGTACTTTGACTGCAGCGGGGCGTTCGGGTACTTTGACTGCAGCGGGGCGTTCGGGTACTTTGACTGCAGCGGGGCGTTCGGGTACTTTGACTGCAGCGGGGCGTTCGGGTACTTTGACTGCAGCGGGGCGTTCGGGTACTTTGACTGCAGCGGGGCGTTCGGGTACTTTGACTGCAGCGGGGCGTTCGGGTACTTTGACTGCAGCGGGGCGTTCGGGTACTTTGACTGCAGCGGGGCGTTCGGGTACTTTGACTGCAGCGGGGCGTTCGGGCACTTTGACTGCAGCGGGGCGTTCGGGCACTTTGACTGCAGCGGGGCGTTCAGGTACTTTGACTGCAGCGGGGCGTTCGGGCACTTTGACTGCAGCGGGGCGTTCGGGCACTTTGACTGCAGCGGGGCGTTCGGGGCACTTTGACTGCAGCGGGGCGTTCGGGCACTTTGACTGCAGCGGGGCGTTCGGGTACTTTGACTGCAGCGGGGCGTTCGGGCACTTTGACTGCAGCGGGGCGTTCGGGTACTTTGACTGCAGCGGGGCGTTCAGGTACTTTGACTGCAGCGGGGCGTTCAGGTACTTCAAATATAGCAGGTGTTCTCTCCTTTGTTTACTTAGACATGCTTTCCATTACTTTATAATTGACAACAAATCACTTAACGACATGGAGCCTTTAACGACTCTGTGAGACATTTCCTGTAAAATGAACCGGTTTAAATAGCAGAGCATTAGCAGTTAGCGTTTAGCCGCTAGCTAACCCTGTTTGAAAGACCACCCACATGCATCAGCAGCTGCTGATCTCTACATCTCTCTCTGCATGTGAGAATGTCAGAGTCGTGTTTGGAGAAAATAAATAAATAAAAAAAGACGTAGAATCAACTTGTGGCACTAGGTTTTCAGCGTGTGGCGCTGCACCACAGACTGAACTCACCACTCCATCGATGGCCATGTACAGAACACGCCGCGGCCGCACGATGTTGAACAGCCGGTCGATGTACTCGAAGATGGCCACCATCATCTCATCCTCGTTTTTGGGAGCCGGTCTGTTGAGGGGATGTTATTTATTTTAAAAAATAAATAAATAAACAACTAAACATGTAGAAACAGGGACATGAATCATTGATTGAATCTCCAAAAAACTGAAACTGCTATGAAAAAGGCTAAAATGAGGAATCCACTATCTAGTCCAGGGGTCAGCGACCTTTAGCAGCTCTCTAGCGCCCCCATAGTGGCTCCCTGGAGCCTCTTCTAAGATGCATGGAAATGTGACATGATGGTGGATATACGTTTAGTTTTAATCTGGTTTCTGTAGGAGACAAACATCGTGAACATATCCGTGAATTTGACAGAAATAAAGCAGAGGCTCCTACTTGTCTTCAGGGTGTGTGCAGGGGTGAATGATGCCGTTCATGTCCAGGTATAAATTATCAAACTCCACCTCGTTGGGGTTGGGTTTGGTCGTATCGACGGGGATCCGGACGCCATTACACTCTTTTCCCTGAGAGGAATAAAACAAAATAATGAATGAGTTTATCTGCAGAAAATACAGAACTGTACCTGGAAACAGGCTCAGTTTCCCATGATCCTTCAGTTCATAGTAAACGTCTGAAACAATCTGATTAAACGTGTGGCATTAGAAATATAAACTAAAACATCATAATTAAATAATCATGATTA
>CM060477.1:29452037-29480427 GCA_030544235.1 Lepturacanthus savala | reverse complement strand
TTAATGAAGTTTAATGAAGGTTTAATGAAGGTTATACTAGGAAGGTTTAATGAAGGTTTAATGAAGGTTTAATGAAGTTTTAATGAAGGTTTAATGAAGGTTTAATGAAGGTGTAATGAGGTTTAATGAAGTTTAATGAAGGTTTAATGAAGTTTAATGAGGTTTAATGAAGGTTTAATGAGTTTAATGAGGTTTAATGAAGTTTAATGAAGGTTTAATGAAGGTTTAATGAAGTTTAATGAAGTTTAATGAGGTTTAATGAAGGTTTAATGAAGTTTAATGAAGGTTTAATGAAGTTTAATGAGGTTTAATGAATGAAGTTTAATGAAGTTTATGAAGGTTTAATGAAGTTTAATGAAGGTTTAATGAAGTTTAATGAAGGTTTAATGAAGTTTAATGAAGTTTAATGAAGTTTAATGAAGTTTAATGAGGTTTAATGAAGTTTAATGAAGTTTAATGAAGGTTTAATGAAGTTTAATGAAGGTTTAATGAAGTTTAATGGAAAGTTTAATGAAGGTTTAATGAAGGTTTAATGAAGGTTTAATGAAGTTTAATGAAGGTTTAATGAAGTTTAATGAAGTTTAATGAAGTTTAATGAAGGTTTAATGAAGGTTTAATGAAGTTTAATGAAGGTTTAATGAAGGTTTAATGAAGGTTTAATGAAGGTTTAATGAAGTTTAATGAAGGTTTAATGAAGGTTTAATGAAGTTTAATGAAGGTTTAATGAAGTTTAATGAAGGTTTAATGAAGGTTTAATGAAGTTTAATGAAGTTTAATGAAGGTTTAATGAAGGTTTAATGAAGTTTAATGAAGGTTTAATGAAGTTTAATGAAGGTTTAATGAAGTTTAATGAAGGTTTAATGAAGTTTAATGAAGGTTTAATGAAGGTTTAATGAAGGTTTAATGAAGTTTAATGAAGGTTTAATGAAGGTTTAATGAAGTTTAATGAAGGTTTAATGAAGTTTAATGAAGGTTTAATGAAGGTTTAATGAAGGTTTAATGAAGTTTAATGAAGGTTTAATGAAGGTTTAATGAAGGTTTAATGAAGGTTTAATGAAGTTTAATGAAGGTTTAATGAAGGTTTAATGAAGTTTAATGAAGGTTTAATGAAGGTTTAATGAAGGTTTAATGAAGGTTTAATGAAGGTTTAATGAAGGTTTAATGAAGGTTTAATGAAGTTTAATGAAGGTTTAATGAGGTTTAATGAGGTTTAATGAAGGTTTAATGAAGGTTTAATGAAGTTTAATGAAGGTTTAATGAAGGTTTAATGAAGTTTAATGAAGGTTTAATGAAGTATGGTTTAATGAAGGTTTAATGAAGGTTTAATGAAGTTTAATGAGTTATGAGTTTAATGAAGTTTAATGAGGTTTAATGAAGGTTTAATGAAGGTTTAATGAGGTTAAGAAGGTTTAATGAAGTTTAATGAAGGTTTAATGAAGGTTTAATGAGGTTATGAAGGTTTAATGAAGTTTAATGAAGGTTTAATGAAGTTTAATGAAGTTTAATGAAGTTTAATGAAGGTTTAATGAGGTTTATGAAGGTTTAATGAAGGTTTAATGAAGGTTTAATGAAGGTTTATGAGTTTAATGAAGGTTTAATGAAGGTTTAATGAAGGTTTAATGAAGGTTTAATGAAGTTTAATGAAGTTTAATGAAGGTTTAATGAAGGTTTAATGAAGTTTAATGAAGGTTTAATGAAGTTTAATGAAGGTTTAATGAAGTTTAATGAAGGTTTAATGAAGTTTAATGAAGTTTAATGAAGTTTAATGAAGTTTAATGAAGGTTTAATGAAGTTTAATGAAGGTTTAATGAAGTTTAATGAAGGTTTAATGAAGTTTAATGAAGTTTAATGAAGTTTAATGAAGGTTTAATGAAGGTTTAATGAAGTTTAATGAAGGTTTAATGAAGTTTAATGAAGTTTAATGAAGGTTTAATGAAGGTTTAATGAAGGTTTAATGAAGTTTAATGAAGGTTTAATGAAGGTTTAATGAAGGTTTAATGAAGTTTAATGAAGGTTTAATGAAGGTTTAATGAAGTTTAATGAAGGTTTAATGAAGGTTTAATGAAGTTTAATGAAGGTTTAATGAAGGTTTAATGAAGTTTAATGAAGGTTTAATGAAGTTTAATGAAGTTTAATGAAGGTTTAATGAAGTTTAATGAAGGTTTAATGAAGGTTTAATGAAGGTTTAATGAAGGTTTAATGAGGTTTAATGAAGTTTAATGAAGGTTTAATGAAGGTTTAATGAAGTTTAATGAAGGTTTAATGAAGTTTAATGAAGGTTTAATGAAGGTTTAATGAAGGTTTAATGAAGGTTTAATGAAGTTTAATGAAGTTTAATGAAGGTTTAATGAAGTTTAATGAAGTTTAATGAAGGTTTAATGAAGGTTTAATGAAGTTTAATGAAGGTTTAATGAGGTTTAATGAAGTTTAATGAAGGTTTAATGAAGGTTTAATGAAGTTTAATGAAGGTTTAATGAAGTTTAATGAAGGTTTAATGAAGGTTTAATGAAGTTTAATGAAGGTTTAATGAAGTTTAATGAGGTTTAATGAAGGTTTAATGAAGTTTAATGAAGTTTAATGAAGTTTAATGAGATGAGATTTAAATGAAGGTTTAATGAAGGTTTAATGAAGGTTTAATGAAGTTTAATGAAGGTTTATTGAAGGTTTAATGAAGGTTTAATGAAGGTTTAATGAAGTTAATGAAGTTTAATGAAGTTTAATGAAGGTTTAATGAAGGTTTAATGAAGGTTTAATGAAGGTTTAATGAAGGTTTAATGAAGGTTTAATGAAGGTTTAATGAAGGTTTAATGAAGGTTTAATGAAGGTTTAATGAAGGTTTTAATGAAGGTTTAATGAAGGTTTAATGAAGGTTTAATGAAGGTTTAATGAAGTTTAATGAAGGTTTAATGAAGTTTAATGAAGGTTTAATGAAGGTTTAATGAAGTTTAATGAAGGTTTAATGAAGTTTAAAAGGTTTAATGAAGTTTAATGAAGGTTTAATGAAGTTTAATGAGGTTTAATGAAGGTTTAATGAAGTTTAATGAAGGTTTAATGAAGTTTAATGAAGGTTTAATGAAGGTTTAATGAAGTTTAATGAAGGTTTAATGAAGGTTTAATGAAGGTTTAATGAAGGTTTAATGAAGGTTTAATGAAGGTTTAATGAAGGTTTAATGAAGGTTTAATGAAGGTTAATGAGTTAATGAAGGTTATAATGAAGAGTTTAATGAAGTTTAATGAAGTTTAATGAAGGTTTAATGAAGGTTTAATGAAGTTTAATGAAGGTTTAATGAAGTTTAATGAAAGTTTAATGAAGGTTTAATGAAGTTTTAATGAAGGTTTAATGAAGGTTTAATGAAGTTTAATGAAGGTTTAATGAAGTTTAATGAGTAGGTTTAATGAAGGTTTTAATGAAGGTTTAATGAAGTTTAATGAAGGTTTAATAAAGGTTTAATGAAGGTTTAATGAAGTTTAATGAAGGTTTAATGAAGGTTTAATGAAGTTTAATGAAGGTTTAATGAAGTTTAATAAAGGTTTAATGAAGTTTAATGAAGTTTAATGAAGTTTAATGAAGGTTTAATGAAGGTTTAATGAAGTTTAATGAAGGTTTAATGAAGTTTAATGAAGTTTAATGAAGGTTTAATGAAGGTTTAATGAAGGTTTAATGAAGTTTAATGAAGGGTTTAATGAAGGTTTAATGAAGGTTTAATGAAGTTTAATGAAGGTTTATCTTGTAAGCTCTTGTAAGTCCCCTAAGACCCCCCTTTGGTTTGGTCCCCTGCCTGCCAGGCTGCCTTTGCCCCGGTCCTCGCTGCACCCTGCTTTACACGGCCCTTCAAATTAGAGGTTGGTGCCAGCGCATGTGGGGCAGGTGCTGTCCTATTGCAGGAGGATGATCCGGCTGTTGACCACCCTGTTTGCTACTCTTCAAGAAAGTTTAATAAGCACCAACTTTATTAAGAAGGCAGCTCTTGCTCACCTACTTGCCTTGCAGTACTTCAAAGTTTACCTTGGCTGTAGTTCGCCATCTGTTCAGGTGTTCACAGATCATAACCCGTTATTATTCCTCGCAACAAATGTGCAATTCTAACCAGCAGCTTATACGCTGGTCTCTCCTTCCTGCAGGATTTTAATCTGCAGATTTTTCACGAGAAGGGTACAGAAAATGTGTTCGCGGGCACTTTATCCAGGAGCTCCTCATATCTGTAGGGAGTCATTAAGGGGAAGGTTAATTCTTGGGTGTGGGATGTTATGACTGAAGTCACATTGTTGAGTGTTCATTGTGTGTGTACGACTGCTGTTTTAACCTGATTCCCTATGCAAATAGGTGTGTGCCATCCCCATGCTCCCATTGGTGGAAGCCTCTAACCCTGCACCGCGATTGGCTGAGCTGGAGAAGAACTTCAGAGATAAGAGGACAAGATGGCGGATCGGGACAGGCGGATCTTCCTCTTCTCCCAAACAGCAGTATTGGTGAAATTAGTGGTTGTTAGGCAGCATTGAGACTTATTAACACTGATTAAGGGCTGACTGCTGGTTTTGTTGCCTCTGGTTTTCTCCTGTTTGTTAGTTAGGGAGGGTAAGTCTCTAAACATAGAAAAAACAACTGGACTGGATCCAGAAACACAGGAAGGAAACATTTCAAAGTGATTGATTGTCCTGTAAATGATCTTTTATTGAGTTTATTTAATAAGGAGCTAAACTGTCAGCTGTTGGTCCTCGAACATTCTGTCATTAGTCATTAGTCAGTAAAATGATCTGAGCTCCTCACATGTGAAGAATGAAGATGTTGATTTGTCTGAAAGGATCAGAAACATCTGATTTACTGTTCTGGACTTTAGAGGAGGAGGAGGAGGAGGAGGAGGAGGTGATTCTCCCTCCTACAGAGACACATAGGAACCAGGTCTAGACATGAACCAGAATCCAAACCCAGCAGTCAGAGGTTTCAGTGAATGTGGTTCTGAAGCTGTGGAGGTGGATCAGTGAGTCAGAGGAAACTCTGTAGAAGGACAGAGAACCAGCAGGACAGTCCACATACACTGCTACTCTGTTAGAGACAGAGGAGGAGGAGGAGGAGGAGGAGGAGGAGGAGGAGGAGGAGGAGGAGGAGGAGGAG
This sequence comes from Lepturacanthus savala, assembly GCA_030544235.1. Taxonomy (NCBI): domain Eukaryota; kingdom Metazoa; phylum Chordata; class Actinopteri; order Scombriformes; family Trichiuridae; genus Lepturacanthus; species Lepturacanthus savala. The sequence continues at coordinate 29,475,314 of CM060477.1, read as the reverse complement.
GAGGAGGGAGGTGGAGGAGGAGGAGGAGGAGGTGGAGGAGGAGGAAGAGGAGGAGGAGGAGGAGGAGGAGATCTTTGTTCCTCTGTTATTATGCCCAGACAGAGTAACAAACATCATCATCAACATCAGAGCAGATCAGACTCCAGGACTGATGATTCTCTCCAAACCCACAGTCATCACTGCCTCCTTTCTCTCCTGATTCCTCTGTAACTCACTGATATATAAACGATTCCTCTCCACTCGACCTCCCAGGTAACAGCGACCAGTCACATCATTGATACACAGCAGCTGTTTATATACATCAAATCTATCAGGATGATCAGGATATGACTGATCCTCCTCCACATGTGTCACCTTCCTGTTGTTGTCAGACAGTTTGAGTTTTCTATGAACTGTGTTTGGATCCAGAGTGAGTTCACAGGAATCTGATGGAGAGAAGGAGACACAACACAGCTTGCAGTTATTGATCATCATCATCTTCATCCTCAGCAGGATGTGAATGAGTGATGTCACAGTGTGAAGTTGATGAATCCAATGAAAAACACACTTACACTTCCTCAGACCTGGGTGTCAACCATGGGACTCCAGCAGGCTGCAGGCTGAAAGGAGGAGGGGGGTCAGAGCAGCTGCTTCTCTTTCACCAACATCACTAACATCACTCTAGTCTACTCACTAGGATTCTGGATCTGATCTGAGTCCCACTACCTGCTCCTTCTCAGACCAGGACTCAGTCTAATCAGCTTTAACTTTCAACATGTACAGAAAGTTGAGTTGGAAGCAACAAGTCAAAGATTGAGTTGATGTGTGATCAGCTCTGACAGAGAACATGTTTCCAGCTCTTCCTCCTCTATCACACATCATCTCTCCATACCTGAGAGTGTCCAGTCTCCAGAGTGGATCCTCCAGTCCAGACTGCAGCTTCTCTCCTGAGGCTCCTGGATCATTGTAGCTCAGGTCCAGCTCTCTCAGGTGGGAAGGGTTGGAGCTCAGAGCTGAGGCCAGAGAAGCACAACCTTCCTCTGTGATCAGACATCCTGACAGTCTGCAAACAGCAAACATCAACATGTCAGCCAGTCAGAGAGAATAGACACACACACTGATGCTGACTGACTAATGACTAATAATACATTGATACTATCACACTAGATTCACTAGGATCCTTGTAGGACTTTAATGTTCTAATGATTGACTGGTATCTGTCCTCTGGAACTGTCTGGGGTTGAGTGACCTTATACAGGCCTGTTCAAACTCTCCTCTGTCTGGAACAGAGTTTATCATCACACTGAACCAACCAGCTGTTATTGGGACTTCTGTCAACTACACACACACTCTGTTCTCTGTAATGACTGACACTTCTGAGGTAAAACAGCCTTCTCTCTATAAAACACATTAATGACGTCTTTATTTCAATCAACTCAGCATCGTTTGTGGATTAAAAATATACACAACATATATTATATTCATGTAAAGTAATTGTCTCCTGTTGAAGTTTAGAACAAACTGGTTTGACAAATATGAGCAGAGACAATCCTACACAGGTTTAATGTTGACCCTCTAACATCAGATATCAATGGTTGATGGATCCTGACCTGAGAGTCTCCAGTTTACAGCGTGGACTCTTCAGTTCAGCAGACAGAACATTCACTCCTGAATCCTTCAGATTGTTGTTACTCAGGTCCAGCTCTCTCAGACTAGAGGACGGGGAGCTGAGAACTGAGGACAGAGCTGCACAGCTTCTCTCTGTCAGGTTACAGTGAGTCAGTCTGAAGAGACAATAATGACAAATAATCAGCCACAGTTTATGTGTGTGATGTAAAGTATATGAAGCCGAATCAAAGAAAGATAAACTAGAAAATACAAACAAGTGAAAAATGAATCCTGACATTAGAGAAACTGAACCTTTGGGCTGAGAGATGTGTCAATGATTGTATTAAAACTCAATAGCATCATTTAAAATGTAAATTATTATTTTGAAACTCCTCCTCACCTACAAAGCTCTTAATGGTCAGGCTCCATTTTAACATGAAGAGCTCATAGTTCTCCATCATCCATCTAGAACTCTGTGCTCCAGGATTCAGATGATTAGAGGTTCCAGAGTCTCTAGAAGAGTCTCTAGAAGTAGAATGGTAGCAGAGCCTTCAACTATCAGGCTCCTCTCCTGTGGAATCATCTTCCTGTTTCAGTCCAGGGGACAGACACCCTTCCTACATTTAACAAGAGGATCAAACTTTCCTTTTTGATGAAGCTTCAGTTGGTTCTGGTCCTGGACTACAACATTGTTCTGCTGCTATAGGTTTAGACTGCTGGGACCTCATGAGATACTCTGAGCTTCTCTTTCTCCATCTGTAAACATCAGGACCCACTGATGAACCTTTAATTCTGTTTTGTTCCTGGAGTCCTGTCCTGTGTTTTCTCATTAACAGACCATGCTGCAGTGGAGCTGCCTATGAGGTTCTTACTGTTGGAGGTCATGTGGTCCAGGTCTGACTCTGTCCTGGTCCACCTGGAAGCTGCCATGGATCCTGTCACCTCATCCTCCACATATCCTATAAATCCTGATATTTCTGTTAATGCTGGACTCTGTAGTTTCTTCCCTGTTCTAACGTGTTGTTTCCATCCTGTAAACACAACATCTATCAGCCTGTCCGTCCTGAAGAAACTGTTAAACTGTTATATTAAATAAGAGTTCCTCTCTAAAAGGTCAGATCATCATCAGGAGCAGGTGGAGGAGTCAGGGAGCAGCTAATAAACACCAAATACCATCTGATGATGTCTCAGCTTCATGGAAACACGTCACTTCCTTTGACAGCTGACACCTTTAAACAGGAAGATTCAAATAATTCTTGAAGCTTCTCACAAACTGAAGTTGTTCACATGATGTAAGAATCTGATGTTATCTGTTGTTCTGCAATAACATTTTAGTGCAGAGCATCAGAATAGATTTAATAAATTCTAATTCAGTTTCTGGTGACACATCTCAGCCCATATGAACCTTAGAGTTTAGAAAGTCTCTCCAAGACAAACTGTAACTTGATCTGACCTGAGAGTCTCCAGTTTACAGCGTGGACTCTTCAGTTCAGCAGACAGAACATTCACTCCTGAATCCTTCAGATTGTTGTTACTCAGGTCCAGCTCTCTCAGACTAGAGGACGGGGAGCTGAGAACTGAGGACAGAGCTGCACAGCTTCTCTCTGTCAGGTTACAGCCATTCAGCCTGGAGAGGAAATAAAAAGAAGAAGTTATTTCTAATCTGTCCTGTTAAAACACAGCAGAGTATTTAAATAATGAAGAATGAATCTAAGTGTAATTACAGAGCTTTGTTGGAGGCTTTGACCACTGGCAGCAGCTTCAGAAGAGCCTCCTCTGAAGCAGAGTATTTATTCAGGTCAAACACGTCCAGATCTTCTTCTGATGACAGTAAGATGAAGACCAGAGCTGACCACTGAGCAGGAGACGGTTTCTCTGTGGAGAGACGTCCTGATCTCAGGAACTGTTGGATCTCCTCCACTAGAGAATGATCCTTCAGTTCATTCAGACTGTGGAACAGGTTGATGCTTCTCTCTGCAGACAGATCCTCACTGATCTTCTTCTTGATGTACTCAACTGTTTCCTGATTGGTCTGTGAGCTACTTCCTGTCTGTGTCAGCAGACCTCGTAGGAGACTCTGATTGGTCTGCAGAGACAGACCCAGGAGGAAGCGGAGGAACAGGTCCAGGTGTCCATTTGGACTCTTCAAGGCCTCGTCCACAGCTCTCTGGTGGACATGTGTGAGTTTAGGTTTTGTCTTCAAAGACCACCGGGATGTTTTCTGTTTTTCTTCCAGCAGATTGACTCCAGAGTTGATGAATGTCAGATGGACATGAAGAGCAGCCAGAAACTCCTGAACACTCAGATGGATGAAGCAGAACACCTTGTCCTGGTACAGTCCTCTCTCCTCTTTAAAGACCTGTGTGAACACTCCTGAACACACTGAGGCTGCTCTGATATCGATGCCACACTCTGTCAGGTCTGATTCATAGAAGATCAGGTTTCCTTTCTGCAGCTGCTCAAAGGCCAGTTTTCCCAGAGACTCAATCATCTTCCTGCTGTCTGGACTCCAGTGTGGATCTGTCTCAGCTCCTCCATCATACTTGATGTTCTTCAGTTTGGTCTGAACCACCAGGAAGTGGATGTACATCTCAGTCAGGGTCTTGGGCAGCTCTCCTCCCTCTCTGCTGTTCAACATCTCCTCCAGAACTGTAGCAGTGATCCAGCAGAAGACTGGGATGTGGCACATGATGTGGAGGCTTCGTGAGGTCTTGATGTGGGAGATGATGGTTCTGGCCTGCTCCTCATCTCTGAACCTCTTCCTGAAGTAGTCCTCCTTCTGTGGGTCAGTGAACCCTCTGACCTCTGTCACCATGCTGACACACTCAGCAGGGATCTGATTGGCCGCTGCAGGTCGTGTGGTTATCCAGAGGCGAGCAGAGGGAAGCAGGTTCCCCCTGATGAGGTTTGTCAGCAGCACATCCACTGAGGTGGACTCTGTGACATCAGTCAGGATCTGGTTGTTGGTGAAGTCCAGAGGAAGTCGACACTCGTCCAGACCGTCAAAGATGAACACAACCTGGAAGTCTTCAAACATGCAGCTTCCTGCTTCTTTGGTGTCAGTAAAGAAGTGATGAACTAGTTGCACCAAGCTGTACTTTTCCTCTTTCAGCACATTCAGCTCTCTGAAAGTGAATGGAAATGTGAAGTGTATGTCCTGGTTGGATTTGTCTTCAGCCCAGTCCAGAGTGAACTTCTGTGTTAAGACTGTTTTCCCGATGCCAGCCACTCCCTTTGTTATCACTGTTCTGATTGGTTCATTTCTTCCAGGTGGGCCTTTCAAGATGTCTTCTCGTCTGACTGTTGGTTCTGGTCTGTCTGGTCTATTCTGGTTCCTGGAAGCTGCTTCAATCTGTGTGACCTCATGTTCATCATTGACCTCTCCAGTCCCTCCCTCTGTGACGAGGAGCTCTGTGAACATGTCCACCAGAAGAGTTGGGTTTCCTGGTTTAGTGATGCCCTCAAACACACACTGGAACTTCTGCTGCAGCTGAGACTTGACTTTAGGTCGACACCTGCCAGCTGCAGATCCTGAATGAACACACAAGAAATAAGATCAATGAATCAGAATAAAGATGATTTGATTCCATCAAAGATGCTCATATGAACATGTGTTCCTCCATCTCTGGAGACATCAGTAAACATCTCATTGATCCATCATGTTGAATCTTTCTAGAAATCCTCTTACTGCTCAGCAGACAGGCAGCCAGCTCCTCCTGCTTCATGATCCTCAGGAAGTACAGTGTGATTTTCAGAAATGCTTCTCTGCTCCTCCTCCTCTGCTCCTTCTCCTCACCGTCCAACACCTCCTCATCCTCCCTCTGACTCTCTAAGCATTCTGGGTAATCTGAACCCAGAACCTTCTGGAACATCTTCAGCTGGTTCTTCATGAAAGTGCTGATGTTCTCCTCCAGCAGCTGGAACAGAATAATTCATGAATGACCCAATCAGACTAAAGTCATGAAGCAAACATCAGATCCATGTTGGAGGACTGACAATCCTCTGGGGGTCAGGGTTAGGGTCAGAGCAGCATGGAGATGATTGATCACACTAGATGTAAAGTAGTTGTTGTACATGTACACACCTTAAATATGGAGTCCAGCTGTGTTTGATGCTGCTGGGCAGACGGACCACTGGGAACCTCTGAGCTCTCCTGGTCCACTCTGTGGAGGAATCATGAAGAATGAGCTCACATTCTGTCTGTCCACACAGAGACAAACAGCAGCTGAAGCTCCATCAATGATGTGTGGATGTGAGGATCAGAGGATCCCTGTACTGGTGAAGCTTCTCTAGTCCTGCTGATCCCACTGAGAATCAACAGCTGTGTCTGTTTGTAGCTTTCAGCTCAGAGTCTCTGTGGTTTAGTCCCAACAGCTGTCACCAACCCTCCATGAAGCTTCCCTCACTGCTCACTGCTGAAGAGCCCTGGAGCAAGGCAGCTACAGCCAGTGTGTTGGTATCAGACTGGTTTCACTGGGCAGCTCCCAGTGTGGATGTGTGTGACTGTATAAGTGGTTGGGTACAACTTTCCTGTAACCAGAAACATGACTTGGACACGCCCCCAAACCCAGCTGCACTAAGACCATGTGTTTGTGTCTGAATAGATCCATACTGTCTGATTTCACTGTAGGCTTCACAGTTGTATGATGTATGTTGACATGTGTGAGAGGATCATTCTACAATCTGGCTTTGATTTGAGTCCTCCTGGGGTCAGAGGTCACCTACAGCTGCTCATTCACCCCTCAGCTTTGGTTTTAGGGTACGTTAGGTCCACTTTAAACACACTTTGGACACATTTAGACCCATGAAACATTCATATTTACAGCAGAAACTCTTACTTTGTGTCTGAGGGTCCAGGTTCATTACTGAAGGCTGGAGGAGGCTCCATGGACCAGTCACTGGTCATAGACTCTGCTGTCTGTCTGTGTTCTGTCTGACCTCTGTAACACCACCAAGGAAAAGAAGAAACTACATTTGTAGAAAACATTTCATGAAACATTTACAACATTAAGACAAAGTGTTGAAGAAACAAACTGTAAAAGGACATTTAGATACAAGTAAAACAGTTATTAAAGATTTAAGATAAAATACAAGCAGCTGAAACAGACTAAGACTGATACAACATGAGAATAACATGTAGAGTTCAGTGTAAGAAATCAATCATCTATGATTTAATAAAAAGCAGCAGCAACATGTTTTATTCATATCATGAAATCCTTCAAAACCATTGAAGCAGCTAAAAAACCCAAACTGCTGCTGCTGCAGAAAACAAGTCACACATTAGATCACAGATTCTCTAAATGACTGACAACTGTCACAGATCCTGAAGGAAAGATGGATCAATGATTTGAAGGTGTTTCACCTTCAGGAAACATGTCTTGGCGTCTTTGGTAGGACGCTCTAAGTGAAGGTTTCCAGGCTCTGGATCAACAAACACAGGCTGAGCTGTTTCAATGATACGTGTTGTCTGTCAGTAAGAACTGGATGTTCTGTTTGTGATCCACAACATATGATTCTGGTCTGAGTCACTTCAAGTCAAACTGAACAACCACAAGCCCCAAAACACTAGAACATCAGACAGGACAGTGAAGATCAGCAGCATCCGTTCCTGACACTTGTCTCATCATTCACCTCTTCACATATGAGAATAGAAATGTCTGTTAAACACATTGATGTTTGACTTGATGCTGAAAGAGACGTGAGAGTGTTGGATCAAACTTTAACATTTAAACTCCTGTTACAGCTTCACCTCTTTGCTGCACCACCTCCAGCTTTAAAGGTAATGGACCAAGGCTTTGACCGGTCACTCTTCAAGGACACACAGCTGGGTCCAGATCCAGATCCAGGTCCAGGTCCAGATCCAGATCCAGGTCCAGATCCAGGTCCAGGTCCAGATCCAGATCCAGGTCCATATCCAGATCCAGGTCTAGATCTAGTTCTAGATCCAGATCCAGATCCAGGTCTAGATCTAGTTCTAGATCCAGATCCAGGTCCAGGTCCAGATCCAGATCCAGGTCCATATCCAGGTCCAGGTCTAGCAGAGTCTGGTCTCTGATGGATCCTGGTAGAAAACAGTTCACATATTCAGCAGAATTCTTCTTTAAAACCTGTTGAATTTGATCAGTTTCCATAGAAACATCAACACATGTACTTCACATACACTCACATGTTTTATACATGTTTATTCTATTGTTTCTATTTTAAATATTGTTTTTAGTATTTTAATTATTTATTTATTTCCTTTTTGCAAATAATTCAATTGAAAACTATTAATCTTGGTTCACAGTTTAGTTCATATTGTCCTGATTTTATTACTGAGAACAACTTACTGTTGATTAGATGATTGTGTTTGTTTGAAGCTAAGAAAATCATGTTTTGACTGATCACTCTTCAAGGACACACAGCTGGATCCAGGTCCAGGTCCAGGTCTAGGTCTAGGTCCAGGTCCAGGTCCAGGTCCAGGTCCAGGTCCAGGTCCAGCAGAGTCAGGTCTGAGCTTGTTTGTCCTTGTTGTTGAACACAACAGCCACAGATGTCAGAGTGTGAATAATGGTGGTGAGAACAGTGGTGACAGTTAGATCGTCCTCTCACCTCTGACCTTTGGTCCTCAGGTCAGTGATTTCAGAGGGGGGAGGGGCTCCCTCCTCTCTGTCCTCACACTGACTCATGCTGCTGAATCACATCAGTCACACACACTTTGTAGCTTCACCTGCAGAGAAAACACACAGCATGTTTCCATCATGTGTCCTGTCAGGTCCCAACTATCAGCAGAGAACAGCTGCATCAGCTGCTGCTGCTTCTATCATCACTAGATGGAGTCATGAAGCTGACATGATGCTGGAGGAAGATTCACACCCACTGACTGAATCACACAGGAAGCTGCAGCAAGACTCAGCAAACAGCAGGTTTCATATCAGCACTTCTCTTCACATTAGTAACACACATGACCCACACATAGAAACACACACATGTAATTATTCTGTTGAGTTATAGTGAAATAATGGAACAGACTCAGATGAAATTAACAACATATCTTTACCAACGTAAATACTCAGCTGAGATATTAGTGGTGTGAGTTTATTCTTTAAATGTCATTGTCACAGTGTGGATAAACTCAAAGAAAATGACTAAAGCTCATTAAACATCAGTTATGTGAGTCTTTTATTTTCTCAAATTGACTCCTTATGTCCTGTAAGTGTCTGTTTCAGCTCATGTTTCTGCTGTTTTCTTCTTATTTGCCTGTAAAATCTTCCAGTGATCATTGAGCTCTGAGGTCAGTAACAGAACCACTGAACCTGGATCAACCAGAGTCAACCTGCAGCTCACAGATCAGTCTCCCTGCCCGAGGTCCAGAGCCTGTTTGGTCCTCGTAAGTCATCATGTTAGAACTGAGAAACTGGGAAAGTGTGTTTGAAGGACTCTGCTCCACAAGAGGAACAACCTGCAGCAGCTTGTAAACGTAGCAGAGCTGATCCCTTTGAATCAATGTGCATGTCTTCTATCTGATGTGGAGCAGTTGGACCAGTTTCCTTTGGATTCTTGTTGTCTCTAGTGTTCATGTCTTTGTTCTGTTTGTTGAACAATCTGTTGATGGATTCTTTGACTTTACTGAGCTTTTACTGTTTTATATGTGCTGAAATCACAGTGTCTCTGTTTAAATAAAGATTATAACACACATGATAAAACTATAGAACTATAGTCATTGATCAGGGTCCAAACTAACAGTGACGACAATATTACTGATCTATGACGCCTCAATAAACATGAGAATATGATCCTTCATAAAACAAGCTGAGGATCAAAGTCCAAACTGGATCTGATATCAGGATTCTTCTTTAGAGTTTGATTCTGGTTGAAATATTCAGACTAAACAGTGAAGATGAACCAGTATCAGGTGTAATGTGAAGTGTTGAGTGTAAAACTTTCAATGTTGGTAACACGACACACACACACACACACACACACACACACACACACACACACACACACACACACACACACACACACCCTGTTTGTACATGTGGACTCTGATTTAAAGGCGGCGATGGTCCTTCTGAGTCTCGGCTGCTGGATGAACTTCATTAACAAAGACCTGAGAACCAGACAGGACCTGATGTCTTCTTCTGTTCTGGGAGTCAACGCACCAACAAACAAACAGCAGCTTGTTTGTGAAGAAGAGGAAACATTAGAGATCAGAATGAAGAGAATTCAACTTACTCAGCTTCTCCCCATGAACGTGGTGTCTGCAGCTCTGCTGTCTGGACCAGGTGAGTTTAGAAGAAGAGCTTTATTGCTGTGAGAGCTTCATCAGTCTGTGTCTGAGGCGTCTGCTGTCACTGAACCACTGAACCTGGATCAGCCAGAGTCCACCTGCAGCTCACAGTTCAAAGGTCAGCTGCTGCAATATAAAAGAGTTATTAGAGTTAATATATAACCTACAGCTGCCTCCAACCTGCTGGAAAGCAAAGTCCTCACAGCATCAAAGTCCCTCAGAACACTTCTTCATGGTAGTGAAACAAGCACAGGGCTGAAAGAGGGAGGCAGGAGGAAGGTAAAGCTCAACCACTACAAACCTCATCATCAGCTCAGATGATCCGATCCTCAAAGATTTCTGTGAGATTTGATGTCCACGGTTTTATTGATGAACTCTCTGACATCACCAACTTTCTCTCAGATTCCTTTAAATCCCTCCTTTAAACCAGCAAAGTGATATTCAGAGTTTTAAAAGGTGCAAACCTAGAAAAAGTCCTGGTCTGGACAAAGTTGGTGGTCTCCTCCTAAAGTTTGTGCCGAGCACCTCGGCTTCATTTTAATCCTCTGTTGACTCCATCTCTCTGCAGCAGAGGAGCCGTCTCTCTGGAAGCAGTCCACCATGGTACCTGTTGTCAATAGCAACCATCCCATAATGATTGGCCACTTCACCTCCTTGATGATGAAGGACATTATTTGTTGTCTATTTCTCTATATTATGGACCAATGGGAAATGTTTATTCCTCTGAGATTCACTGTTACTTTACATATCGTGGACACACACACCATTCACTCACACACTCACACCTACGGTGATTTACAGTCTCCAATTAACCTCAGCATGTGGTTGGACTGTGGGAGGAAGCTGGAGAACCTGGACCAGGACTAGAACCTGGACCAGGACTAGAACCTGGAGAAAACCCACCAGACACGGGGAGAACATGAACCTCCACACAGAAAGGTCCCAGATCCAGGACCAAGGAGGTCTGGAACCTGGACCTTCTTTCTGTGAGGCAACAGCGTGTGTTGCCCCTCATGTCAATCAATCAAACTTTATTTATAAAGCACTTTTCATACATAAAACATGTAGCACAAAGTGTTATACAAGTTTAAAACAGCCCAACCCAACAAACCCAATGCCCCACAGACTATTAACTCTCTGTGTCCTCAGGCTGTTCTACATAAAACTGGAAGGATGCCTCCCTGAATGTTCCTGTTCTTACTCTGGGAACAGATAAAATATATAAAATAGATAAAAGGTGTAGGAGAACCTGAGGGTCGTATAGTAAGAGCAGTTCAGAAAGATGAGAAGGACCAAGACCCCTAAGACATTTAAAAACCACTAAGAGAACCTTAAAATCCATCCTGAAACACTGTCTGGGCCTCAGGGCCGATGATTAAAACTTCAGCTTAGTCCTGATTGAACTGTAGGAAGTTCTCTTCCATCCAGGATTTGATGTTTAAATACAGTTTAAAGGGGCATCAAGTGGCCCCATGTCATCAGGAGACATGGAAATATACAGCTGTGTATCATCAGCATAGCTATGAACATTACTGCCATGTCTCCTGATGACACTAACAAGTGGAACCATATATTAATTAAATAGCTTTGAACCTAAAATTGATCCTTGGGGGACACCACATTTTATTTCATGTATTCTTTAGGAACATGGATCCAAACTTATCAGGAATCTTCTGTGAGATAAGAAGTGAACCACTTAAAAACAGGACTAGAGAGGTCAACCAGGTGTCTGAGTCTATTTAACAATAATATCATCTACTGTATTAATGAGTCTATTTATCAATAATATCATCTACTGTATTAATGAGACTATTTAACAGAATAATATCATCTACTGTATTAATGAGTCTATTTAACAATAATATCATCTACTGTATTAATGAGTCTATTTAACAATAATATCATCTACTGTATTAATGAGTCTATTTAACAATAATATCATCTACTGTATTAATGAGTCTATTTAACAATAATATCATCTACTGTATTAATGAGTCTATTTAACAGAATAATATCATCTACTGTATTAATGAGTCTATTTAACAATAATATCATCTACTGTATTAATGAGTCTATTTAACAATAATATCATCTACTGTATTAATGAGTCTATTTAACAATAATATCATCTACTGTATTAATGAGACTATTTAACAATAATATCATCTACTGTATTAATGAGTCTATTTAACAGAATAATATCATCTACTGTATTAATGAGTCTATTTAACAGAATAATATCATCTACTGTATTAATGAGACTATTTAACAGAATAATATCATCTACTGTATTAATGAGTCTATTTAACAGAATAATATCATCTACTGTATTAATGAGACTATTTAACAATAATATCATCTACTGTATTAATGAGTCTATTTAACAATAATATCATCTACTGTATTAATGAGTCTATTTAACAATAATATCATCTACTGTATTAATGAGTCTATTTAACAATAATATCATCTACTGTATTAATGAGTCTATTTAACAATAATATCATCTACTGTATTAATGAGTCTATTTAACAATAATATCATCTACTGTATTAATGAGTCTATTTAACAATAATATCATCTACTGTATTAATGAGTCTATTTAACAGAATAATATCATCTACTGTATTAATGAGTCTATTTAACAATAATATCATCTACTGTATTAATGAGTCTATTTAACAATAATATCATCTACTGTATTAATGAGTCTATTTAACAGAATAATATCATCTACTGTATTAATGAGTCTATTTAACAATAATATCATCTACTGTATTAATGAGTCTATTTAACAATAATATCATCTACTGTATTAATGAGTCTATTTAACAATAATATCATCTACTGTATTAATGAGTCTATTTAACAATAATATCATCTACTGTATTAATGAGTCTATTTAACAATAATATCATCTACTGTATTAATGAGTCTATTTAACAGAATAATATCATCTACTGTATTAATGAGTCTATTTAACAATAATATCATCTACTGTATTAATGAGTCTATTTAACAGAATAATATCATCTACTGTATTAATGAGTCTATTTAACAGAATAATATCATCTACTGTATTAATGAGTCTATTTAACAATAATATCATCTACTGTATTAATGAGTCTATTTAACAATAATATCATCTACTGTATTAATGAGTCTATTTAACAATAATATCATCTACTGTATTAATGAGTCTATTTAACAATAATATCATCTACTGTATTAATGAGTCTATTTAACAATAATATCATCTACTGTATTAATGAGTCTATTTAACAATAATATCATCTACTGTATTAATGAGTCTATTTAACAATAATATCATCTACTGTATTAATGAGTCTATTTAACAGAATAATATCATCTACTGTATTAATGAGTCTATTTAACAGAATAATATCATCTACTGTATTAATGAGTCTATTTAACAATAATATCATCTACTGTATTAATGAGTCTATTTAACAATAATATCATCTACTGTATTAATGAGTCTATTTAACAGAATAATATCATCTACTGTATTAATGAGTCTATTTAACAATAATATCATCTACTGTATTAATGAGTCTATTTAACAGAATAATATCATCTACTGTATTAATGAGTCTATTTAACAATAATATCATCTACTGTATTAATGAGTCTATTTATCAATAATATCATCTACTGTATTAATGAGTCTATTTAACAATAATATCATCTACTGTATTAATGAGTCTATTTAACAATAATATCATCTACTGTATTAATGAGTCTATTTAACAGAATAATATCATCTACTGTATTAATGAGTCTATTTAACAGAATAATATCATCTACTGTATTAATGAGTCTATTTAACAATAATATCATCTACTGTATTAATGAGTCTATTTAACAATAATATCATCTACTGTATTAATGAGTCTATTTAACAATAATATCATCTACTGTATTAATGAGTCTATTTAACAGAATAATATCATCTACTGTATTAATGAGTCTATTTAACAATAATATCATCTACTGTATTAATGAGTCTATTTAACAATAATATCATCTACTGTATTAATGAGTCTATTTAACAATAATATCATCTACTGTATTAATGAGTCTATTTAACAATAATATCATCTACTGTATTAATGAGTCTATTTAACAATAATATCATCTACTGTATTAATGAGTCTATTTAACAATAATATCATCTACTGTATTAATGAGTCTATTTAACAATAATATCATCTACTGTATTAATGAGTCTATTTAACAGAATAATATCATCTACTGTATTAATGAGTCTATTTATCAATAATATCATCTACTGTATTAATGAGTCTATTTAACAGAATAATATCATCTACTGTATTAATGAGTCTATTTAACAATAATATCATCTACTGTATTAATGAGTCTATTTAACAATAATATCATCTACTGTATTAATGAGTCTATTTAACAATAATATCATCTACTGTATTAATGAGTCTATTTAACAGAATAATATCATCTACTGTATTAATGAGTCTATTTAACAATAATATCATCTACTGTATTAATGAGTCTATTTAACAATAATATCATCTACTGTATTAATGAGTCTATTTAACAATAATATCATCTACTGTATTAATGAGTCTATTTATCAATAATATCATCTACTGTATTAATGAGTCTATTTAACAATAATATCATCTACTGTATTAATGAGTCTATTTATCAATAATATCATCTACTGTATTAATGAGTCTATTTAACAGAATAATATCATCTACTGTATTAATGAGTCTATTTATCAATAATATCATCTACTGTATTAATGAGTCTATTTAACAATAATATCATCTACTGTATTAATGAGTCTATTTAACAATAATATCATCTACTGTATTAATGAGTCTATTTAACAATAATATCATCTACTGTATTAATGAGTCTATTTAACAATAATATCATCTACTGTATTAATGAGTCTATTTAACAATAATATCATCTACTGTATTAATGAGTCTATTTATCAATAATATCATCTACTGTATTAATGAGTCTATTTAACAATAATATCATCTACTGTATTAATGAGTCTATTTATCAATAATATCATCTACTGTATTAATGAGTCTATTTAACAATAATATCATCTACTGTATTAATGAGTCTATTTAACAATAATATCATCTACTGTATTAATGAGTCTATTTATCAATAATATCATCTACTGTATTAATGAGTCTATTTAACAATAATATCATCTACTGTATTAATGAGTCTATTTAACAATAATATCATCTACTGTATTAATGAGTCTATTTATCAATAATATCATCTACTACTGTATTAATGAGTCTATTTATCAATAATATCATCTACTGTATTAATGAGTCTATTTAACAATAATATCATCTACTGTATTAATGAGTCTATTTAACAATAATATCATCTACTGTATTAATGAGTCTATTTAACAATAATATCATCTACTGTATTAATGAGTCTATTTAACAATAATATCATCTACTGTATTAATGAGTCTATTTAACAATAATATCATCTACTGTATTAATGAGTCTATTTAACAATAATATCATCTACTGTATTAATGAGTCTATTTATCAATAATATCATCTACTGTATTAATGAGTCTATTTAACAATAATATCATCTACTGTATTAATGAGTCTATTTAACAATAATATCATCTACTGTATTAATGAGTCTATTTATCAATAATATCATCTACTGTATTAATGAGTCTATTTAACAATAATATCATCTACTGTATTAATGAGTCTATTTAACAATAATATCATCTACTGTATTAATGAGTCTATTTAACAATAATATCATCTACTGTATTAATGAGTCTATTTAACAATAATATCATCTACTGTATTAATGAGTCTATTTAACAATAATATCATCTACTGTATTAATGAGTCTATTTAACAATAATATCATCTACTGTATTAATGAGTCTATTTAACAATAATATCATCTACTGTATTAATGAGTCTATTTAACAATAATATCATCTACTGTATTAATGAGTCTATTTAACAATAATATCATCTACTGTATTAATGAGTCTATTTAACAATAATATCATCTACTGTATTAATGAGTCTATTTAACAATAATATCATCTACTGTATTAATGAGTCTATTTAACGAATAATATCATCTACTGTATTAATGAGTCTATTTAACAGAATAATATCATCTACTGTATTAATGAGTCTATTTAACAGAATAATATCATCTACTGTATTAATGAGTCTATTTAACAATAATATCATCTACTGTATTAATGAGTCTATTTAACAATAATATCATCTACTGTATTAATGAGTCTATTTAACAATAATATCATCTACTGTATTAATGAGTCTATTTAACAATAATATCATCTACTGTATTAATGAGTCTATTTAACAATAATATCATCTACTGTATTAATGAGTCTATTTAACAATAATATCATCTACTGTATTAATGAGTCTATTTAACAATAATATCATCTACTGTATTAATGAGTCTATTTATCAATAATATCATCTACTGTATTAATGAGTCTATTTAACAATAATATCATCTACTGTATTAATGAGTCTATTTAACAATAATATCATCTACTGTATTAATGAGTCTATTTAACAATAATATCATCTACTGTATTAATGAGTCTATTTAACAATAATATCATCTACTGTATTAATGAGTCTATTTAACAGAATAATATCATCTACTGTATTAATGAGTCTATTTAACAGAATAATATCATCTACTGTATTAATGAGTCTATTTAACAGAATAATATCATCTACTGTATTAATGAGTCTATTTAACAATAATATCATCTACTGTATTAATGAGTCTATTTAACAATAATATCATCTACTGTATTAATGAGTCTATTTAACAATAATATCATCTACTGTATTAATGAGTCTATTTAACAATAATATCATCTACTGTATTAATGAGTCTATTTAACAATAATATCATCTACTGTATTAATGAGTCTATTTAACAATAATATCATCTACTGTATTAATGAGTCTATTTAACAATAATATCATCTACTGTATTAATGAGTCTATTTAACAATAATATCATCTACTGTATTAATGAGTCTATTTAACAATAATATCATCTACTGTATTAATGAGTCTATTTATCAATAATATCATCTACTGTATTAATGAGTCTATTTAACAATAATATCATCTACTGTATTAATGAGTCTATTTAACAATAATATCATCTACTGTATTAATGAGTCTATTTAACAATAATATCATCTACTGTATTAATGAGTCTATTTAACAATAATATCATCTACTGTATTAATGAGTCTATTTAACAATAATATCATCTACTGTATTAATGAGTCTATTTAACAATAATATCATCTACTGTATTAATGAGTCTATTTAACAGAATAATATCATCTACTGTATTAATGAGTCTATTTAACAGAATAATATCATCTACTGTATTAATGAGTCTATTTAACAATAATATCATCTACTGTATTAATGAGTCTATTTAACAATAATATCATCTACTGTATTAATGAGTCTATTTAACAGAATAATATCATCTACTGTATTAATGAGTCTATTTAACAATAATATCATCTACTGTATTAATGAGTCTATTTAACAATAATATCATCTACTGTATTAATGAGTCTATTTAACAATAATATCATCTACTGTATTAATGAGTCTATTTAACAATAATATCATCTACTGTATTAATGAGTCTATTTAACAATAATATCATCTACTGTATTAATGAGTCTATTTAACAATAATATCATCTACTGTATTAATGAGTCTATTTATCAATAATATCATCTACTGTATTAATGAGTCTATTTAACAATAATATCATCTACTGTATTAATGAGTCTATTTAACAATAATATCATCTACTGTATTAATGAGTCTATTTAACAATAATATCATCTACTGTATTAATGAGTCTATTTAACAGAATAATATCATCTACTGTATTAATGAGTCTATTTAACAATAATATCATCTACTGTATTAATGAGTCTATTTAACAATAATATCATCTACTGTATTAATGAGTCTATTTATCAATAATATCATCTACTGTATTAATGAGTCTATTTAACAATAATATCATCTACTGTATTAATGAGTCTATTTAACAATAATATCATCTACTGTATTAATGAGTCTATTTAACAATAATATCATCTACTGTATTAATGAGTCTATTTAACAATAATATCATCTACTGTATTAATGAGTCTATTTAACAATAATATCATCTACTGTATTAATGAGTCTATTTAACAATAATATCATCTACTGTATTAATGAGTCTATTTATCAATAATATCATCTACTGTATTAATGAGTCTATTTAACAATAATATCATCTACTGTATTAATGAGTCTATTTAACAATAATATCATCTACTGTATTAATGAGTCTATTTAACAATAATATCATCTACTGTATTAATGAGTCTATTTAACAGAATAATATCATCTACTGTATTAATGAGTCTATTTAACAATAATATCATCTACTGTATTAATGAGTCTATTTAACAATAATATCATCTACTGTATTAATGAGTCTATTTAACAATAATATCATCTACTGTATTAATGAGTCTATTTAACAATAATATCATCTACTGTATTAATGAGTCTATTTAACAATAATATCATCTACTGTATTAATGAGTCTATTTAACAATAATAGTGATGGACACTTCATCTGCTGTGATCTACATCTGTGGACTTGAAGCTCATTTAGTTCAGTCATGGTTGATATATGTCTATCATCAGTGTTGGAGCAACACGTTACCATAGTAATAGATTACTGTCATTCTGATTTTTGCTGTAACACAGTAATATAAGGCATGATAGAAATAAATGCTGTATTTGACTCTGTTCAAATGTCAGTAACAAGCATTCAAATGTGTTTTCACCTGGATTGAAGTGGTCCTTTGTTGTTTTTGCTGTTTTTCTTCATATTATTCAGTGAAATCAGTGAAGGATTCAAATGTTTGACTTCCTTTGACAGAAGATGGAGATGAGTGAAGCTGCAGAAACGTTGGATATCACATTGTCCAGATGGACACACACTCATTACTTTATGTTAGTGAAACATCAGGATGTGAAGAACATCAGAGTCAAATTCCACCTAAAGAAGTGTCCACTTCCTGAAACAGCAGCAGCAACTGGACATTTCCAGAGGAGCCGTAGTAACATGAAGTTAACATGAGAGTGGAGATAAAAGCACTGAACAGATCAATGAACCTTCTGCTGCTGCATCCAGAGGTTAGGACACTTGTTGTTGGACACATGAACCACTTTAACAGTGGAATCAGCAGCTGAATGAAAACTAGCAGCAATAATCACAAAGGTCCACACATAGATTTAGACTGATGAATCCATATTTACTGTTTACTGTAATGCCTTCCATTTAAATACAGTGATATATTCATGTAATGAATGACTTTGAAATGACAGGAACAAGTAATAACACATGAGAGTTGTGAAGGAACTCACCAACACTGTCGTCCAGCTGTTTCACTTGTCTATAGAAAGCACAGAGGCCACTGTGGAGTCAGGGGAAACAGCAGAATGTTGGAGTCTGACGTTTTATTTGACTCATCCCTGGATGTTTCAACACTGTTGTTTAGCTCCAGTTCAACCGAGGGACTCGTCAAAAAGATCCTCGGCGGCAGCCAATGAAATCCCCTTCATTCATTCCAATAACACACGATACTGGAGTCAACGGTTGGACGGCGGCGTCCGGCCGACCTGTAGAGAAGGCTCCACGTCCACCTGAGCCGTCCCTAACTACACAGCCAGCCGTGCTGCAGGAGACACATCTACACAACTTCTATATCCTCTGACATCTTCTGGCCTCAACAGCCTCAACAGCCCTGTTTTCATGTGGTTCCAGAGGTGAAGCAGACTCAGGCTTTGTTAGTGTTGGATGGACAGGAGGAGAGTCGACTGGGGTGTTGAGCTGCTTCTGTCCAGCAGCTGATTAAAGTGTCACGTGGCATTTATCACAGCTGATGTGGGGACTGTGGACGACTGTGTGCTCTGTTTGTAGTCAGTCAATCTCAAACTGGATCCCGGCCACTTGTTAGAGCCACGGATCTTGAATAATATCCTGTCTGGGTGGATCCCTGCATTTGTCTTTAAATCCAGGGTTGACGCGTCCAAATGGAGGAATTGATTCAATCTCCTGGGATCACATCCTTCCTCCAATAATCACACACAGTGACTCTGTGTAGCTGGAACCTGATCCAGGTCTACACGTTGTCTCCAACAACCACGTTCTCGTCCTCATCCTCGGTGTCAGAGAACGACTCCTGATACAAGTTGGAACAGAGATGGAGACAAATATCACAAACTAATAGGATTATTAAAACCAACCTGCAAACATTAATGTTAATAAATCAGTGTTGAAGTGTCTCAGCTGTTTCTGTCCAATGAGAAAATAGTCGACATAACATATTTAAACTGACTCATCAGTGAGTGACATGAAATAAAATGTGAATAATATTATTTACACAAACATCAAATGTTTTTCTCTTTTCTTTTTAAATCATGAAATAAATTAAATGCTATAAATTCCATGAGATGAACAAATAAAACATATTAAAGACTAATTCAACAATATGAATGAATGAAGGTGTCTGCTGCTCTGATTGTTGTTGCTATGTTTGACCACTAGATGGAGCCATTGACTTCAACCTCCAGCTGGTTGATAGAAAGTGGGAATAGATAAATAATATAATATAATATTTAAATTGAGTGATTAGTAAAATGTAAAGTAAAATTTTATTGAAATATCAGTGAATTGAATTACGTTGTGTGTGCATTAATGCACTTTAACATCCAACATAACGAGACACTTTAATTGTGATAATTGCACTTTATTAGCAGGATGTGATCAGAGCAGTTTGTACATCCATGATTGTTGAACATGTGTCAGGTGTGAACATTTCCAACCAGTGTTGAACTGGTTCATTGATGCATTGAGTTTTGCTGTCAGCTCAGACACAGACAACACTGTGTGGGCAGCTCCATTGATGCTGATGGATGGAACATGGTGAGAAACACACAACACAGCATGTGGTGATTGGAACAGCAGGTTAGAGAGAAGCAGGAAGTAGAGACATAACAGGAATATTAGCAGGAAGAGCCTCCTGCTGTTGGCCTCACTGTCAACTCATTGGTACAGAAAGATACAGAAAGCTGCTGCTGTGGTTCAAAGTCTCTGTCTGTGATCACGTGGTTTCCTGGATGTTGTGTCAGTAACGTAGGAAGTCAAAGTGTTGTACGAGTCAGTCACACTCCATTTGGAGAAGCTGTGTGATGAGGTGAGTTCATAGAAGCTGAATCCTTTGTTTGCTGACGTTTGTAAAGTTGTTTCTTCTTCACGTGTTGTTCATTCTTAGTTCTGTGTTGAGGGAACTTGTTTCTCTGCTGAGTCTCTGCTTCCTCTTCACAGTAAAAACGTCTGATAGAAAACAACAGGAAACAACTTTGACCCTGAAATTATAACACATATTCAGCAGACTGTTGAGCCCTTATGTCTGTTTTTACTCTGGTTTTGTTCCAGACTTCTTCTCTGTTATTTCTTGTAGCAGACTTTTTTTTGTAAGGTTTTTTATTTTAAGATCTTCTCTTTATCACGTATGTGCAGTGAGTGAGAGAGGGAGAGGAGGCTGCTCTGGCTCTGAAACGCCTTCAGTCAACCAGGATGGAACGTTCTAGCTCATTAATATCAAAGAGAAAATGCTTTTATTCTGAAGTGAAGCCGTTTGGAGGCAACATGTCCGACCACCGCGGCTGAGCTGACCAGTCCCAGCGCTTCAGGTCAGGATTTAGTATTTATTTTTGAGGTGACGTCAGCCTGTGACGTAGCTACGTAGTCAGACGTATAAAGTAGAGTTTAACGTTAGAGGAGATAGAGGAAAACATCTGGATACAAACAGGAAGTGCAACAGAGATGTTTTCCAGCTGTTCAGTCAGTCACAGTGATGGAATTTCACCTCTGTTTAGTGATGGGATCATTGGGCTCAGCTCAGTAAGAAGCTCTTTCAGCTCCATTTTACCACTTATACCTTTGGTAATTCAGCCACTGTTTTGACTTTTGATTTGTATTAAAACATGGAAATGGACCAAAACCAGCAGCTGATTTGATAGAAAATGAGACAATAATAGGATTTAATAATAATAATAATATAAGATAATATATTTAAACTGACTGAAAATAAACTAAATAAAAGTTAAAATATTAAATCACAATAATAATCATGTTTTTCTTTTTCTGCCACAACAGGAATATGTTAATGAAACTAAAGGTTGACAAAGATTTGAGATTTAAAATGAATTATTAAATAAATGGATCAAAACCATATTTAAAACAACATGGATTAAATACAATTATAAAATATGACGTTAGAAAATCTCCAGTTTAAAACACAGTAATGAAGCAGAAATAGAGCTCAGTGACTGCATTTACAACATTATCTATGACACAATGTTATAAATATGTTAAATATGTAATATTCCACATGTTGAAGTGTAAATAAAGCAGTAAAACAGCTTCCTGTGCTGCTGCTGCTACTGCTGCTGCTGCTACTGCTGCTGCTGCTGTTACTGCTGCTACTACTGCTGTTACTGCTGCTGCTGCTACTGCTGCTGTTACTGCTGCTGCTGCTGCTGCTGCTGCTGTTACTGCTGCTGCTGCTGCTGTTACTGCTGCTGCTGCTACTACTGCTGTTACTGCTGCTGCTGTTACTGCTGCTGCTGTTACTGCTGCTGCTGTTACTGCTGCTGCTGCTGCTGTTACTGCTGCTGCTGCTGCTGCTACTGCTGCTGCTACTACTGCTGTTACTGCTGCTGCTGCTGCTACTACTGCTGCTGCTGCTGCTGCTGCTGCTGCTGCTGTTACTGCTGCTGCTGTTACTGCTACTGCTGTTACTGCTGCTGCTGTTACTGCTGCTGCTGCTGCTACTACTGCTGCTGCTGCTGCTGCTGTTACTGCTGCTGCTGTTACTGCTACTGCTGTTACTGCTGCTGCTGTTACTGCTGCTGCTGTTACTGCTACTGCTGTTACTGCTGCTGCTGTTACTGCTGCTGCTGCTGTTACTGCTGCTGCTGTTACTGCTGCTGCTGCTGCTGCTACTGCTGTTACTGCTGCTGCTGCTGCTGCTGCTGTTACTGCTGCTGTTACTGCTGCTGTTACTGCTGCTGCTGATACTGCTGCTGCTGCTGCTGCTGCTGTTACTGCTGCTGCTGTTACTGCTACTGCTGTTACTGCTGCTGCTGTTACTGCTGCTGCTGCTGCTACTACTGCTGCTGCTGCTGCTGCTGTTACTGCTGCTGCTGTTACTGCTACTGCTGTTA
>CM060477.1:29259537-29447037 GCA_030544235.1 Lepturacanthus savala | reverse complement strand
GCTGCTGCTGTTACTGCTGCTGCTGTTACTGCTGCTGATGTTACTGCTGCTGCTGTTACTGCTGCTGCTGCTACTACTGCTGTTACTGCTGCTGCTGTTACTGCTGCTGATGTTACTGCTGCTGCTGCTGCTGCTGCTGTTACTGCTGCTGCTGCTGCTGCTGTTACTGCTGCTGTTACTGCTGCTGCTGTTACTGCTGCTGCTGCTGCTGCTACTGCTGTTACTGCTGCTGCTGCTGCTGCTGCTGCTGTTACTGCTGCTGTTACTGCTGCTGCTGATACTGCTGCTGCTGCTGCTGTTACTGCTGCTGCTGTTACTGCTACTGCTGTTACTGCTGCTGCTGTTACTGCTGCTGCTGCTGCTACTACTGCTGCTGCTGCTGCTGCTGTTACTGCTGCTGCTGTTACTGCTACTGCTGTTACTGCTGCTGCTGTTACTGCTGCTGCTGCTGCTGCTACTGCTGTTACTGCTGCTGCTGTTACTGCTGCTGCTGTTACTGCTACTGCTGTTACTGCTGCTGCTGTTACTGCTGCTGCTGTTACTGCTGCTGCTGCTGCTGCTACTGCTGCTGCTACTACTGCTGTTACTGCTGCTGCTGCTGCTACTACTGCTGCTGCTGCTGCTGCTTCTGCTGCTGCTGCTGCTGCTGCTACTGCTGCTGCTGCTGCTGCTGCTGTTACTGCTGCTGCTGCTGCTGTTACTGCTGCTGCTGCTGCTGCTGCTGTTACTGCTGCTGCTGCTGCTGTTACTGCTGCTGCTGCTGCTGTTACTGCTGCTGCTGTTACTGCTGCTGCTGCTGCTGCTACTGCTGTTACTGCTGCTGCTGCTGCTGCTGCTGTTACTGCTGCTGTTACTGCTGCTGCTGATACTGCTGCTGCTGCTGCTGTTACTGCTGCTGCTGTTACTGCTACTGCTGTTACTGCTGCTGCTGTTACTGCTGCTGCTGCTGCTACTACTGCTGCTGCTGCTGCTGCTGTTACTGCTGCTGCTGTTACTGCTACTGCTGTTACTGCTGCTGCTGTTACTGCTGCTGCTGCTGCTGCTACTGCTGTTACTGCTGCTGCTGTTACTGCTGCTGCTGTTACTGCTACTGCTGTTACTGCTGCTGCTGTTACTGCTGCTGCTGTTACTGCTGCTGCTGCTGCTGCTACTGCTGCTGCTACTACTGCTGTTACTGCTGCTGCTGCTGCTACTACTGCTGCTGCTGCTGCTGTTACTGCTGCTGCTGCTGCTGTTACTGCTGCTGTTACTGCTGCTGCTACTACTGCTGTTACTGCTGCTGTTACTGCTGCTGCTGTTACTGCTGCTGCTGTTACTGCTGCTGCTGTTACTGCTGCTGCTGCTGCTGCTGTTACTGCTGCTGCTGTTACTGCTGCTGCTGCTGCTGCTACTACTGCTGCTGCTGCTGCTGCTGTTACTGCTGCTGCTGGTGCTGCTGCTGCTGTTACTGCTGCTGCTGCTGCTGCTGCTGCTGCTGTTACTGCTGCTGCTGCTGCTGCTGCTGCTGCTGCTGTTACTGCTGCTGCTGCTGCTGCTTTAATGACGTCATGCCCCGCCTCCCACAGCTCAGCACATTTAAATCAAACACCTGATTTCACTCTCTGTGACTCCTTGCTGTGACTCCTCCTACCTGTCCCTCCTCCTCCTCTACAGGTGTAGCTGTGACTCCTTGCTGTGACTCCTCCTACCTGTCCCTCCTCCTCCTCTACAGGTGTAGCTGTGACTCCTTGCTGTGACTCCTCCTACCTGTCCCTCCTCCTCCTCTACAGGTGTAGCTGTGACTCCTCCTACCTGTCCCTCCTCTACAGGTGAAGCTGTGACTCCTTGCTGTGACTCCCCCTACCTGTGCCTCCTCCTTGTCTACAGATGTAGCTGTGACTCCTTGCTGTGACTCCTCCTACCTGTCCCTCCTCCTCTACAGGTGTAGCTCTGACTCCTTGCTGTGACTCCTCTTAACTGTCCCTCCTCCTCCTCCTCTACAGGTGTAGCTCTGACTCCTTGCTGTGACTCCTCCTAACTGTCCCTCCCTCCTCCTCCTCTACAGGTGTAGCTGTGACTCCTTGCTGTGACTCCTCCTAACTGTCCCTCCTCCTCCTCCTCTACAGGTGTAGCTGTGACTCCTTGCTGTGACTCCTCCTAACTGTCCCTCCTCCTCCTCTACAGGTGTAGCTGTGACTCCTTGCTGTGACTCCTCCTACCTGTCCCTCCTCCTCCTCTACAGGTGTAGCTGTGACTCCTTGCTGTGACTCTTCCTACCTGTCCCTCCTCCTCTACAGGTGTAGCTGTGACTCCTTGTTGTGACTCCTCCTACCTGTCCCTCCTCCTCCTCTACAGGTGTAGCTGTGACTCCTTGCTGTGACTCTTCCTACCTGTCCCTCCTCCTCTACAGGTGTAGCTGTGACTCCTTGCTGTGACTCCTCCTACCTGTCCCTCCTCCTCCTCTACAGGTGTAGCTGTGACTCCTTGCTGTGACTCCTCCTACCTGTCCCTCCTCCTCCTCTACAGGTGTAGCTGTGACTCCTTGCTGTGACTCCTCCTACCTGTCCCTCCTCCTCCTCTACAGGTGTAGCTGTGACTCCTTGCTGTGACTCCTCCTACCTGTCCCTCCTCCTCCTCTACAGGTGTAGCTGTGACTCCTTGCTGTGACTCTTCCTACCTGTCCCTCCTCCTCTACAGGTGTAGCTGTGACTCCTTGTTGTGACTCCTCCTACCTGTCCCTCCTCCTCCTCTACAGGTGTAGCTGTGACTCCTTGCTGTGACTCTTCCTACCTGTCCCTCCTCCTCTACAGGTGTAGCTGTGACTCCTTGCTGTGACTCCTCCTACCTGTCCCTCCTCCTCCTCTACAGGTGTAGCTGTGACTCCTTGCTGTGACTCCTCCTACCTGTCCCTCCTCCTCCTCTACAGGTGTAGCTGTGACTCCTTGCTGTGACTCCTCCTACCTGTCCCTCCTCCTCCTCTACAGGTGTAGCTGTGACTCCTTGCTGTGACTCCTCCTACCTGTCCCTCCTCCTCCTCTACAGGTGTAGCTGTGACTCCTTGCTGTGACTCCTCCTACCTGTCCCTCCTCCTCCTCTACAGGTGTAGCTGTGACTCCTTGCTGTGACTCCTCCTACCTGTCCCTCCTCCTCCTCTACAGGTGTAGCTGTGACTCCTTGCTGTGACTCCTCCTAACTGTCCCTCCTCCTCCTCCTCTACAGGTGTAGCTGTGACTCCTTGCTGTGACTCCTCCTACCTGTCCCTCCTCCTCTACAGGTGTAGCTGTGACTCCTCCTACCTGTCCCTCCTCCTCTACAGGTGTAGCTGTGACTCCTCCTACCTGTCCCTCCTCCTCCTCTACAGGTGTAGCTGTGACTCCTCCTACCTGTCCCTCCTCCTCTACAGGTGTAGCTGTGACTCCTCCTACCTGTCCCTCCTCCTCCTCTACAGGTGTAGCTGTGACTCCTCCTACCTGTCCCTCCTCCTCTACAGGTGTAGCTGTGACTCCTCCTACCTGTCCCTCCTCCTCCTCTACAGGTGTAGCTGTGACTCCTCCTACCTGTCCCTCCTCCTCTACAGGTGTAGCTGTGACTCCTCCTACCTGTCCCTCCTCCTCCTCTACAGGTGTAGCTGTGACTCCTCCTACCTGTCCCTCCTCCTCCTCTACAGGTGTAGCTGTGACTCCTCCTACCTGTCCCTCCTCCTCTACAGGTGTAGCTGTGACTCCTCCTACCTGTCCCTCCTCCTCTACAGGTGTAGCTGTGACTCCTCCTACCTGTCCCTCCTCCTCTACAGGTGTAGCTGTGACTCCTCCTACCTGTCCCTCCTCCTCTACAGGTGTAGCTGTGACTCCTCCTACCTGTCCCTCCTCCTCTACAGGTGTAGCTGTGACTCCTCCTACCTGTCCCTCCTCCTCTACAGGTGTAGCTGTGACTCCTTGCTGTGACTCCTCCTCCATTCTGTGTAGCTTCTCTCTCTCACAGCTTCACATGAACCATCATCACATTAAAGTCAAGTTTCTGGTTCATTTCATAATAAAGGCTGAGCTTCACTCACCTTTAATGTGTTGTTAAATGTGTCTCTACAGTTCAGATCCAACATCTGCTGCTGTTCAACATGTTTGTATTTCCTGTGGAAGAAGTGGTGTCCTGATTCTAATCATTTCATACATACGTGTAGTTACTAATGTGACACCAGCATCACAGAGAAGTGCTGATATGAAAGCTGCTGTTTGCTGAATGTTGCTGCAGCTTCCTGTGTGATTCAGTCAGTGGGTGTGAATCTTCCTCCAGCATCATGTCAGCTTCATGACTCCATCTAGTGATGATAGAAGCAGCAGCAGCTGATGCAGCTGTTCTCTGCTGATAGTTGGGACCTGACAGGACACATGATGGAAACATGCTGTGTGTTTTCTCTGCAGGTGAAGCTACAAAGTGTGTGTGACTGATGTGATTCAGCAGCATGAGTCAGTGTGAGGACAGAGAGGAGGGAGCCCCTCCCCCCTCTGAAATCACTGACCTGAGGACCAAAGGTCAGAGGTGAGAGGACGATCTAACTGTCACCACTGTTCTCACCACCATTATTCACACTCTGACATCTGTGGCTGTTGTGTTCAACAACAAGGACAAACAAGCTCAGACCAGACTCTGCTGGACCTGGATCTGGACCTGGACCTGGACCTGGACCTAGACCTGGACCTGGACCTAGACCTAGACCTGGACCTGGACCTGGACCTGGACCTGGACCTGGACCTAGACCTGGACCTGGACCTGGATCCAGCTGTGTGTCCTTGAAGAGTGATCAGTCAAAACATGATTTTCTTGACTTCAAACAAACACAATCATCTAATCAACAGTAAGTTGTTCTCAGTAATAAAATCAGGACAATATGAACTAAACTGTGAACCAAGATTAATAGTTTTCAATTGAATTATTTGCAAAAAGGAAATAAATAAATAATTAAAATACTAAAAACAATATTTAAAATAGAGACAATAGAATAAACATGTATAAAACATGTGAGTGTATGTGAAGTACATGTGTTGATGTTTCTATGGAAACTGATCAAATTCAACAGGTTTTAAAGAAGAATTCTGCTGAATATGTGAACTTTAACAAAATAAGTGATGTTTTCTACCAGGATCCATCAGAGACCAGACTCTGCTAGACCTGGACCTGGATATGGACCTGGATCTGGATCTGGACCTGGATCTGGACCTGGATCTGGATCTGGACCTGGATCTGGACCTGGATCTGGATCTGGACCTGGACCTGGATCTGGATCTGGACCCAGCTGTGTGTCCTTGAAGAGTGACCGGTCAATGAATGCTATAATTGACTTTAAAGCTGGAGGTGGTGCAGCAAAGAGGTGAAGCTGTAACAGGAGTTTAAATGTTAAAGTTTGATCCAACACTCTCACGTCTCTTTCAGCATCAAGTCAAACATCAATGTGTTTAACAGACATTTCTATTCTCATATGTGAAGAGGTGAATGATGAGACAAGTGTCAGGAACGGATGCTGCTGATCTTCACTGTCCTGTCTGATGTTCTAGTGTTTTGGGGCTTGTGGTTGTTCAGTTTGACTTGAAGTGACTCAGACCAGAATCATATGTTGTGGATCACAAACAGAACATCCAGTTCTTACTGACAGACAACACGTATCATTGAAACAGCTCAGCCTGTGTTTGTTGATCCAGAGCCTGGAAACCTTCACTTAGAGCGTCCTACCAAAGACGCCAAGACATGTTTCCTGAAGGTGAAACACCTTCAAATCATTGATCCATCTTTCCTTCAGGAGGAAAACTGTGAAATCAGACAGTATGGATCTATTTAGACGACACAAACACATGGTCTTAGTGCAGCTGGGTTTGGGGGCGTGTCCAAGTCATTTTGCTCTGATTCTCTGATCCTCACATCCACACATCATTGATGGAGCTTCAGCTGCTGTTTGTCTCTGTGTGGACAGACAGAATGTGAGCTCATTCTTCATGATTCCTCCACAGAGTGGACCAGGAGAGCTCAGAGGTTCCCAGTGGTCCGTCTGCCCAGCAGCATCAAACACAGCTGGACTCCATATTTAAGGTGTGTACATGTACAACAACTACTTTACATCTAGTGTGATCAATCATCTCCATGCTGCTCTGACCCTAACCCTGACCCCCAGAGGATTGTCAGTCCTCCAACATGGATCTGATGTTTGCTTCATGACTTTAGTCTGATTGGGTCATTCATAAATTATTCTGTTCCAGCTGCTGGAGGAGAACATCAGCACTTTCATGAAGAACCAGCTGAAGATGTTCCAGAAGGTTCTGGGTTCAGATTACCCAGAATGCTTAGAGAGTCAGAGGGAGGATGAGGAGGTGTTGGACGGTGAGGAGAAGGAGCAGAGGAGGAGGAGCAGAGAAGCATTTCTGAAGATCACACTGTACTTCCTGAGGATCATGAAGCAGGAGAAGCTGGCTGCCTGTCTGCTGAGCAGTAAGAGGATTTCTAGAAAGATTCAACATGATGGATCAATGAGATGTTTACTGATGTCTCCAGAGATGGAGGAACACATGTTCATCAAATGAGTTTCATACTGATTCATTGATCTTATTTCTTGTGTGTTCATTCAGGAACTGCAGCTGGCAGGTGTCGACCTAAAGTCAAGTCTCACCTGCAGCAGAAGTTCCAGTGTGTGTTTGAGGGCATCACTAAACCAGGAAACCCAACTCTTCTGGATGACGTGTTCACAGAGCTCCTCGTCACAGAGGGAGGGACTGGAGAGGTCAAAGATGAACATGAGGTCACACAGATTGAAGCAGCTTCCAGGAACCAGAACAGACCAGACAGACCAGAACCAACAGTCAGACGAGAAGACATCTTGAAAGGTCCACCTGGAAGAAATGAACCAATCAGAACAGTGATAACAAAGGGAGTGGCTGGCATCGGGAAAACAGTCTTAACACAGAAGTTCACTCTGGACTGGGCTGAAGACAAATCCAACCAGGACATACACTTCACATTTCCATTCACTTTCAGAGAGCTGAATGTGCTGAAAGAGGAAAAGTACAGCTTGGTGCAACTAGTTCATCACTTCTTTACTGACACCAAAGAAGCAGGAAGCTGCATGTTTGAAGACTTCCAGGTTGTGTTCATCTTTGACGGTCTGGACGAGTGTCGACTTCCTCTGGACTTCACCAACAACCAGATCCTGACTGATGTCACAGAGTCCACCTCAGTGGATGTGCTGCTGACAAACCTCATCAGGGGGAACCTGCTTCCCTCTGCTCGCCTCTGGATCACCACACGACCTGCAGCAGCCAATCAGATCCCTGCTGAGTGTGTCAGCATGGTGACAGAGGTCAGAGGGTTCACTGACCCACAGAAGGAGGACTACTTCAGGAAGAGGTTCAGAGATGAGGAGCAGGCCAGAACCATCCTCTCCCACATCAAGACCTCACGAAGCCTCCACATCATGTGCCACATCCCAGTCTTCTGCTGGATCACTGCTACAGTTCTGGAGGAGATGTTGAACAGCAGAGAGGGAGGAGAGCTGCCCAAGACCCTGACTGAGATGTACATCCACTTCCTGGTGGTTCAGACCAAACTGAAGAACATCAAGTATGATGGAGGAGCTGAGACAGATCAACAATGGAGTCCAGACAGCAGGAAGATGATTGAGTCTCTGGGAAAACTGGCCTTTGAGCAGCTGCAGAAAGGAAACCTGATCTTCTATGAATCAGACCTGACAGAGTGTGGCATCGATATCAGAGCAGCCTCAGTGTGTTCAGGAGTGTTCACACAGGTCTTTAAAGAGGAGAGAGGACTGTACCAGGACAAGATGTTCTGCTTCATCCATCTGAGTGTTCAGGAGTTTCTGGCTGCTCTTCATGTCCATCTGACATTCATCAACTCTGGAGTCAATCTGCTGGAAGAAAAACAGAAAACATCCCGGTGGTCTTTGAAGACAAAACCTGAACTTACACATGTCCACCAGAGAGCTGTGGACGAGGCCTTGAAGAGTCCAAATGGACACCTGGACCTGTTCCTCCGCTTCCTCCTGGGTCTGTCTCTGCAGACCAATCAGAGTCTCCTACGAGGTCTGCTGACACAGACAGGAAGTAGTTCACAGACCAATCAGGAAACAGTCGAGTACATCAAGAAGAAGATCAGTGAGGATCTGTCTGCAGAGAGAAGCATCAACCTGTTCCACAGTCTGAATGAACTGAAGGATCATTCTCTAGTGGAGGAGATCCAACAGTTCCTGAGATCAGGACGTCTCTCCACAGAGAAACCGTCTCCTGCTCAGTGGTCAGCTCTGGTCTTCATGTTACTGTCATCAGAAGAAGATCTGGACGTGTTTGACCTGAATAAATACTCTGCTTCAGAGGAGGCTCTTCTGAGGCTGCTGCCAGTGGTCAAAGCCTCCAACAAAGCTCTGTAATTACACTTAGATTCATTCTTCATTATTTAAATACTCTGCTGTGTTTTAACAGGACAGATTAGAAATAACTTCTTCTTTTTATTTCCTCTCCAGGCTGAATGGCTGTAACCTGACAGAGAGAAGCTGTGCAGCTCTGTCCTCAGTTCTCAGCTCCCCGTCCTCTAGTCTGAGAGAGCTGGACCTGAGTAACAACAATCTGAAGGATCCAGGAGTGAATGTTCTGTCTGCTGAACTGAAGAGTCCACGCTGTAAACTGGAGACTCTCAGGTCAGATCAAGTTACAGTTTGTCTTGGAGAGACTTTCTAAACTCTAAGGTTCATATGGGCTGAGATGTGTCACCAGAAACTGAATTAGAATTTATTAAATCTATTCTGATGCTCTGCACTAAAATGTTATTGCAGAACAACAGATAACATCAGATTCTTACATCATGTGAACAACTTCAGTTTGTGAGAAGCTTCAAGAATTATTTGAATCTTCCTGTTTAAAGGTGTCAGCTGTCAAAGGAAGTGACGTGTTTCCATGAAGCTGAGACATCATCAGATGGTATTTGGTGTTTATTAGCTGCTCCCTGACTCCTCCACCTGCTCCTGATGATGATCTGACCTTTTAGAGAGGAACTCTTATTTAATATAACAGTTTAACAGTTTCTTCAGGACGGACAGGCTGATAGATGTTGTGTATACAGGATGGAAACAACACGTTAGAACAGGGAAGAAACTACAGAGTCCAGCATTAACAGAAATATCAGGATTTATAGGATATGTGGAGGATGAGGTGACAGGATCCATGGCAGCTTCCAGGTGGACCAGGACAGAGTCAGACCTGGACCACATGACCTCCAACAGTAAGAACCTCATAGGCAGCTCCACTGCAGCATGGTCTGTTAATGAGAAAACACAGGACAGGACTCCAGGAACAAAACAGAATTAAAGGTTCATCAGTGGGTCCTGATGTTTACAGATGGAGAAAGAGAAGCTCAGAGTATCTCATGAGGTCCCAGCAGTCTAAACCTATAGCAGCAGAACAATGTTCTAGTCCAGGACCAGAACCAACTAAAGCTTCATCAAAAAGGAAAGTTTGATCCTGTTGTTAAATGTAGGAAGGGTGTCTGTCCCCTGGACTGAAACAGGAAGATGATTCCACAGGAGAGGAGCCTGATAGTTGAAGGCTCTGCTACCATTCTACTTCTAGAGACTCTTCTAGAGACTCTGGAACCTCTAATCATCTGAATCCTGGAGCACAGAGTTCTAGATGGATGATAGAGAACTATGAGCTCCTCATGTTAAAATGGAGCCTGACCATTAAGAGCTTTGTAGGTGAGGAGGAGTTTCAAAATAATAGTTTACATTTTAAATGATGCTATTGAGTTTTAATACAATCATTGACACATCTCTCAGCCCAAAGGTTCAGTTTCTCTAATGTCAGGATTCATTTTTCACTTGTTTGTATTTTCTAGTTTATCTTTCTTTGATTCAGCTTCATATACTTTACATCACACACATAAACTGTGGCTGATTATTTGTCATTATTGTCTCTTCAGACTGACTCACTGTAACCTGACAGAGAGAAGCTGTGCAGCTCTGTCCTCAGTTCTCAGCTCTAGTCTGAGAGAGCTGGACCTGAGTAACAACAATCTGAAGGATCCAGGAGTGAATGTTCTGTCTGCTGAACTGAAGAGTCCACGCTGTAAACTGGAGACTCTCAGGTCAGGATCCATCAACCATTGATATCTGATGTTAGAGTGTCAACATTAAACCTGTGTAGGATTGTCTCTGCTCATATTTGTCAAACCAGTTTGTTCTAAACTTCAACAGGAGACAATTACTTTACATGAATATAATATAGGTTGTGTATATTTTTAATCCACAAACGATGCTGAGTTGATTGAAATAAAGACGTCATTAATGTGTTTTATAGAGAGAAGGCTGTTTTACCTCAGAAGTGTCAGTCATTACAGAGAACAGAGTGTGTGGAAGAATGAGTCGTGAACAGAGTGACAGCAAACAGTTGGAACATCTTCAACCTTGTAGTTGACAGAAGTCCCAATAACAGCTGGTTGGTTCAGTGTGATGATAAACTCTGTTCCAGACAGAGGAGAGTTTGAACAGGCCTGTATAAGGTCACTCAACCCCAGACAGTTCCAGAGGACAGATACCAGTCAATCATTAGAACATTAAAGTCCTACAAGGATCCTAGTGAATCTAGTGTGATAGTATCAATGTATTATTAGTCATTAGTCAGTCAGGATCAGTGTGTGTGTCTATTCTCTCTGACTGGCTGACATGTTGATGTTTGCTGTTTGCAGACTGTCAGGATGTCTGATCACAGAGGAAGGTTGTGCTTCTCTGGCCTCAGCTCTGAGCTCCAACCCTTCCCACCTGAGAGAGCTGGACCTGAGCTACAATGATCCAGGAGCCTCAGGAGAGAAGCTGCAGTCTGGACTGGAGGATCCACTCTGGAGACTGGACACTCTCAGGTATGGAGAGATGATGTGTGATAGAGGAGGAAGAGCTGGAAACATGTTCTCTGTCAGAGCTGATCACACATCAACTCAATCTTTGACTTGTTGCTTCCAACTCAACTTTCTGTACATGTTGAAAGTTAAAGCTGATTAGACTGAACCTGGTCTGAGAAGGAGCAGGTAGTGGACTCAGATCAGATCCAGAATCCTAGTGAGTAGACTAGAGTGATGTTAGTGATGTTGGTGAAAGAGAAGCAGCTGCTCTGACCCCCCTCCTCCTTTCAGCCTGCAGCCTGCTGGAGTCCCATGGTTGACACCAGGTCTGAGGAAGTGTAAGTGTGTTTTTCATTGGATTCATCAACTTCACACTGTGACATCACTCATTCACATCCTGCTGAGGATGAAGATGATGATGATCAATAACTGCAGCTGTGTTGTGTCTCCTTCTCTCCATCAGATTCCTGTGAACTCACTCTGGATCCAAACACAGTTCATAGAGAACTCAAACTGTCTGACAACAACAGGATCATATCCTGATCATCCTGATAGATTTGATGTATATAAACAGCTGCTGTGTATCAATGATGTGACTGGTCGCTGTTACTGGGAGGTCGAGTGGAGAGGAAACGTTAAAATATCAGTGAGTTACAGAGGAATCAGGAGGAAAGGAAAGAGTGGAGACTGTGAGTTTGGAGCGAATCATCAGTCCTGGAGTCTGAGATGTTATGATGATGATGATGGTTGTTACTCTGTCTATCACAATAAGAGAGGAACATTCACCTCCTCCTCTTCCTCTTCCTCCTCCTCCTCTTCCTCCTCCTCCTCCTCCTCCTCTGTCTCTAACAGAGTAGCAGTGTATGTGGACTGTCCTGCTGGTTCTCTGTCCTTCTACAGAGTTTCCTCTGACTCACTGATCCACCTCCACAGCTTCAGAACCACATTCACTGAACCTCTGACTGCTGGGTTTGGGTTTGGGTTCATGTCTAGACCTGGTTCCTATGTGTCTCTGTAGGAGGGAGAATCACCTCCTCCTCCTCCTCCTCCTCATCTTCCTCCTCCTCAGCAGCATCAATACATGAGATTATAAAATAGTAATTGAATGAATCTCCAAACAGTTTAAATGTGTTTGTCGCTCTAACTGATGTCCACCAGAGGAAGATATTTGACCACAAACAGCAGCTGATTTCATGTTTAACATGAGAAAATATGTTAAATAAAAGAATATTTAAATTCACTGATTAGGAAAATGAGTTCAATAAAATAACAATGTGGAAAATAAACATTTACAAACACTTAACTCGTTTTCTCTGTTTTTCTAAGTCAGAAATATTATTTAATTACATACGGGCGACACGGTGGTGCAGGGGTTAACTCTGTTACCTCACAGCAAGAAGGTCCAGGTTCTAGACCTCCTTGATCCTGGGTCTGGGACCTTTCTGTGTGGAGGTTCATGTTCTCCCCATGTCTGGTGGGTTTTCACCAGGTTCTAGTCCTGGTCCAGGTTCTAGTCCTGGTCCAGGTTCTCCAGCTTCCTCCCACAGTCCAAAAACATGCTGAGGTTAATTGGAGACTCTAAATCACCATAGGTGTGAGTGTGTGAGTGAATGGTGTGTGTGTCCACGATTGGCTGGAGACCATCTGGGGTGTATCCCTGTCTCTCACTGTAATGAGCTGGGATTGGCTCCAGCAGACCATGTGACCCTAATGAGGAATAAACAGGTATAGAAAATGACTGACTGACTGATTACATATATTTTAATAGATAGTTTAGACTCATGGTCCACAATAGATGTTAGTTTCACCAGGACCCGTCTGTGGTCCACCTCCAGTACTGAGTCCAGAGACCAGTCCAGGACTGATCTGGACTTCCTGACCACCTTGTCCAGCCTCTTCCTCTCAGTGATGCTGCTGCTCCAGCAGACCACACCGTACATGGCTGATGCCACCACAGAGTCATAGAAGGTCTTTAGGAGACCTCCTGCCCTCCAGAAGACCTCAGTCTCCTCAGGAGGTAGAGTCTGATCTGGTCTTTCCTGTACAGTACATCTGTGTGGTGAGTCCAGTCCAGTTTGTGGTTCAGGTGAACACCCAGGTCCTTATAGGAGTCCACTCTCTCAGTGTCCATTCCCTGGATGTTCAGCGTCTTCCAGAACTTCAGCAGGACCAGCATCCATGTTGTGTCTGAAGTCTGCAGTGTCAAGGTGAAGAGGAAGGGTCCCAGCACCGTACCCTGGGGGACTCCCACACTGCAGGTCAGGGGTCAGACACAGTCCTGGACTACTTCACAAACTGGGACCTGTTGTGAGGTAGTCTAGGATCCATTCTTCCAGCTGTAGGTCCACTCCAGCTGGTCCAGCTTGTCCCTCAGAAGAACCGGCTGGATGGTGTTGAAACCTCTGGAGAAGTGGAAGAATAGAATCCTCACAGCTCTGCCGGGCTTCTCCAGATGAGCTAGAACATGCTGCAGCAGGAGGATCACAGCATCCTCCGCCCTGATCCCAGGTCGGTAGGAGAACTGCAGCGGGTCCATAGCTGAGCCCACCTCAGAGCGGAGGTGGTCCAGGACCAGTCTCTCCAGAGTCTTCATCAGTGATGTTAGAGCCTGAAGCTGCTGAGGTCTTTAGGGTTAGGGTCAGCATGTGGTGTCTTGGTACCAGACAGGAGGTCTTCCATAGCTGTGGTACCACCCTCAGCTTCAGGCTGATGTTGAAGACATGCTCCATGATCCCACACAGTTCATCTGGACACGACTTCAGCTTTTATATAAAATGTCATGAATATATTTAACTGTTTAATAAAATGATAATATGACTTAAAGGTGGTGAAATATTAAACATTTACACATAAATAACAGGATGTTCTGTTATTTATAGGCAGTCATTTATTTAAATATCAGTGAATTCAATTGAATTCTGTTGTTCTGAAATAAATACACTTCAATAATTTGATGGAATAAGTTTAACAACAACTTTATATTAAATTAAACTACAGACTAATAATTCTACATCAGTGATGTCAAACATGTGATCAGTTCTAAAATCAGTTTGAATGTTTCTGCTGCTTGTTGTTGATGCTTTTTACCACCAGAGGGTGAAATTAGAATAAAAACAGCAGCTGGTGTTATTTCAAAGGAGAAAATAGGACAAATGTCACATGTGATATATTTAAATCTACTGTTGAGGAAAAGGAGGGAAAGAAAATAACGTAACTAATTTAAACATTTACACACAAACACCAGGTTTAGTCTTTTTCTGAAGACATAGATAGAAATGACAGGAAGTAACATCCGAGTTGATTTGTAAAGAGCTGGTGAAGTTTTAATTCCCCTCCCTCACCTTCAGTCCTGTCCTCCACTGCCTTGGCTGTGAACTCCTCTCTCACTAGAGATATTTAGGATATTTAGGATATTTAGGATTCACATCTGCTTTATCTCTGCGATGCATTCTAACATCTACGTTATTAATCATTACATCGTTATTATTGAGTATTGGGAACAAATAGTCCCATAATACAGTATAATCTCTAGCAGCATTTCATTAATTCATCCCATTAATTAATTCCAGTAACTCCTTTAACCCTTAAATACTGTTCGGGTCAAATTTGATCCATTTTACCATTTGACAGCAATAAAATACCTTAAATGTCTAAATGAGTGAGTGCTGCTACTTTTAGGACCGGAAGTGGCCTGTTCTTTCATCACTTTCAGGATTACACAATCCCCTTTATTGACATTTTCCCAGAGACACGCAGGAAGTGACGTCAGCTTCTGCAAGTTACGTTCAGTCCC
The DNA here is from genome assembly GCA_030544235.1 of Lepturacanthus savala. NCBI lineage: Eukaryota > Metazoa > Chordata > Actinopteri > Scombriformes > Trichiuridae > Lepturacanthus > Lepturacanthus savala. The sequence continues at coordinate 29,432,384 of CM060477.1, read as the reverse complement.
TGCTTCTTCTTTTTTTTTTTACTGTTTCTCCCAGGAACGTTGAGTGGTTCTATCGCGGCCTGTGTGGGTTACGCGCAATGACGCGCGCAGGCCGGGGAGGGGCGGGGCGCAAACGCGCGCTGGGGGTAAAGTGATCGTGTGCGCTCTGGGTAAACGCGCGGCTGCTGCTGTTCCTCATGTCCGCGGCGCACAATTCTTCGGACCACCGTTGCCATGGCACCGTGGACGTGGAGTCGTCCTGGCGGCCCGTCACCTCCGCCGTCATGTTCTCCACCGGCGTCCTGGGCAACGTCCTGGCGCTGGTCCTGCTGCGGCTCCGGCGCGGGAAGACCGTCCCGTCCATGTACCCGGTCCTGGTGACCGCGCTCCTCATGACGGACCTGCTCGGCACCCTCTCCGTCAGCCCCGTGGTGCTGTCCGCGTACGCGCGGAGGCAGACGCTGCTGGGGATGAGCGCGGGCGGCGCGGTTTGCGACTACTTCGGCTTCAGCATGACGTTCCTCAGCCTCTCCACGCTGGCCATCCTGTGCGTCATGGCGCTGGAGCGTTACCTCTCCATAGGCCACCCGTACTTTTACGAGCGGCACCTGAGCCAACGCCGCGGCTACGTCATCATTGCGCTCATCTACCTGTGCAGCGTCGTTTTCTGCGTCGGTCCGTTCATGGGTTTAGGAAAATACGCGCAGTACTGCCCCGGGACCTGGTGTTTCCTCTACATGGACGGAAAGGACAAGGTCTACATCGGCTTTTACGCGTCCTTCATCTTCATCATGACCTCGAGCACGGTGGTGTGCAACATCTCCGTTATTGCGCACTTGGTCATGATGTGCAAGAGGCGCAAAGTGCGCGGGGCGTGCGCGCGCTCGCGGCCTCGCAGGTCTCTGTCCATGACAGAGGAGGTGGAGCATCTCCTGCCGCTGGCCATCATCACCGTGGTGTTCATCTGCTGCACCTTCCCTTTGGTGGTAAGACACGTGTCATTCTACCGCACATAAGAATAGGCTCCAGGTCTGCGGTAAAATACGTGACGCCTGCAGGGACTCACAGTTTCTACTGGGGTGATGATGAGAAAAGTCCAAAGATCAGTTTATTAAAAGAAAGAAACTAAAGAAACCAGGAATAATCAGAGAAGAGAAGCTGGAACCAGAGAATTTAGACGTTTTCTACTGAAAAAATGTGTCAAACACATCGAAATAATGGCCGAATATAAGATAAACACTACATTTTAGTATTAAAAAGTATCTGTTAATGCAACAAGACGATTCCACTGGGTTTTAGATCTAGAAATCAGTTTTAAAATAAGATAAAATAGGTTTATTTCTATATTAAATATCTTAAAAATAACTTAATACAGCCAGATAATAAGGTAAATCTACTAAATATAAGCAAATAATTTGTTTTTCACTGTTTCCAAAGCTGCAGATTCAACATAAAATGTCTTTTTTTGTCCAAAGATCATCAGTTTATTATTATAGAGACTAAAGAAACCAGGAAATAATCAGAGAAGAGAAGCTGGAACCAGAGAATTTAGACAGAATAATGTCCGAATATAAGATGTAAGCACTAAATTTGAGGATAAAAGTAGTGAAATAATCTGTTCATGTAACAAGATGATTCCACTGGGTTTTAGATCTAGAAATAAAATAAGATAAAATAGTTTTATTTCTAGATTAAATATCTTTAAAATAACTTGATACAGCCTAATAATAAGGTAAATCTACTAAATATAAGCTAATAATTTGTTTTTCACTGTTTCCAAAGCTGCAGATTCAACATAAAATGTCTTTTTCTGTCCAAAGATCATCAGTTTATTATTATAGAGACTAAATAAACCTAAAAACAACGACTTTAAAATGAGTGAACTCGATTAATTGATTATGGAAATAGTTGTGATGAATGTAAAAGTTGGCGAGTGACGACATGATCTTCAGCTGAAAGTCACCGTTCCATCCTGATATGAAGCTGTTTGTTGTATTTAGATCATTATTCCATGTCTCCTCCTCCACTGCATTTATTCATTATCCGTCTTTATTCCTGTTTCTCCTCCTGTGATCAGCTCCGTGTCTACATGAACCTGGCGGGCGTGGAGGAGCGTCACGCCACCGACCTCGGCGCCCTGCGGCTGCTGTCCTTTCACTCCATCATCAACCCCTGGGTTTTCATCATCCTCCGCCCCTCCGCCCTGAAGGTGGCGTGGCGGAAGCTGCGGAGGCCTCGGGCCCGGACGTTTATCTGGGGGAAGTCTCCCGGAGCCCAGGACCCGCCGGCCAGGGAGGAGGACGGACCCGGGCAGGCGGCGACGTGAGCCGCGGGTCCGTCCTGGCACGGCTCGCTGATCTTAAGAAACCCCACGGTGACATAACAGGAAGTGGACCAGAGGTCGCCGCAGAGGGAGGGGGGGGGGGGGGGGGGACCATGCAGAAAGCAGACTTGTGGTGAAACGGTTCTGGGCTGATCCACTGCGCGGTGTTTCAACAGAGGAGAGGCCAGCAGGAAGTCAGGTCAGAGACAGGAAGTCAACACACGTGTTGTTCCAGGAAACGACTTTAGGTAACAGAAAGGTGAAGATGGAGCAACATCTAATGTCAGCAGCTGCAGTCACTCTATGCTGCTCCTGCAGTTTGTGCAACATGATTCAAAGTGATGATTGTCATGTTCACAGGTTAGAAACCAGTGTCTCTGCACGGGGATAAAACTAGAAATAAGGTTTTAAAGTTAAGATAAAATAGAATAAAATAACACAAGTAGCATAGAATATAAATATAAACTATAAATAGGCAGATTATGTTCAGCTATTTACTAATAACATGCAAAGAATGAGCAGAATGAATAGTGATAAATGTTTGTACTAGTGCTGTCAGTCAATTAAAGAAGAGAATTGAATTAATTACAGGATTTTGTAATTAATTAATGGAATTAATCAGATTTTAACATCATATCTGCTAAAGGTCTCCTGATAAAGAATTAGAATTCTAGGATATTAATAAACAGAAGAAGAGAAGATGTGAAATCCAGTGTTTTATTGGTGAACTGTGTTCATGAATTAAAAGTAAAGGTCCAGCACATTAAACCAGTTAGACCAGGTGCATTATTCACAAATGTAGAACTAATACAGAGATTCAGTTAAATAAATAAAATAAGGCTGTCTCTAATAGACACTTAAACTGAATATAGCAATTAAAATGAATAATAGAAGAATAACACGCCTCTAAATGAGGCAAATGAAGAACAAGACGCCAACAGGCATATTTCTTTATGCCTTTCACTGAGGCCACATCTGCTGCTGACACAGCAGGTCAGTCAGGAGAACAGGACCTAGTTTACCAGAGGTTAAAGGTCAGAGGAACAACACCTCGACCCCTAAAGAGGATCTGTGGTTTCAGTATCAACCTCTGGAATAAAAACCCACAGGATCTAAGTTGCCTCAACATGTTTGGAGGCTGGAGTTGCTGCGGTGGTCAGAGAACTCCTTGTTGTTGTTTATCGTCTCTGTTCTTTTTGTCAATAAAGTTGTCGTTCAGTGACTGAAGACGCACCTGCCTCATCCTCCTGAGTCTGTTCCATGTCTGTTGTTGTTGGTAATTTACTGATGCAGGTGATGTAGCTGAGAAGACTACGGGTCCTTCAATGGGACAAACTTCAATTGGCTCATCACCGTGGATACTCATGATTAATGGGTTGAATGTTTTAACACGTTAAATTGTGGCGTAATTAATTAATCGTATTAACTCGTTAAAATGACAGCACTAGTTTGTAGACATACTTCATCAAAATAATAGTTCAATCAGGAGACGTGTGAATGGAAATAATAGATAAAATAGAAGAGAATAAATATAAAATATGAGATTAAAAGCAGGATAAGGTGCAGTGAGGTAGGAGGTAGATGGGCTGAACATGTTTATTACAAAATTAAAAAGTCTTTGACATCAGGTGGATTTTGTCAAATAGGTAGAGATTTTGTTTCCATATTGAATTAAATCCAAGTTCAGTTTTTAATTTGGTGTAAATCTTCTAAACTCTGAATAAAAGGCGACGACAGTGATGCTCACATGTCAAATGTCCATGAGCAAACAGGAAATCCTGGTCATGTGACCTCATAAAGTCTATGTCCTTCAAAATAAAAGCCCTCTTTTCGCACCTAACTTTAAAATAAGTAAATATTATATCACAGCTGTTTAATAAGCAGCTGTTACTGCAGCTATAGTGACTCTGCTGCATCATCACCTTCATCTGGAGAGATGTGAATGAAAATACTTATCTGTGAATTAAAGAATCTTAGGCATCGGGGACAGTGGTGTGGTCTTCCTGCCTGAACTGTTGCTGAACTTCAGATATAAAAATAAAAGTAGTAGTTCTTATTTCACAGAGATCTGAATCCAAGAACATTAATAAGGGAAGGGAGAAAAACAAGCAATAGGGATAACCACATCCTGGAGAGGATTATAACATAAATAAGAGTGGACCTGGACCTGGATCTTCAAGAACCACCAACACGGACCTATGAGGACATGGACCAGCCGTCACATTCCTGGTGTCAAACCACTCTGGATCCACAGAATCAGGAGGGTCTGGACTAAAGCCTGAAAGGACTGGACTGCTGCTGAGTCCACTGTTAGGGTCCCTGATCACAGGAGAGTTTGGATGTTCTTTGTAGATCAGGGTCTCAGAGTCTGGAGGAAGAGAGGAGGTTTATGGGGTTTAGAGACTTGCTGCTGCTGACCATCTAGACCAGGGGTCTCCAACCCTGGTCCTGTAGACCTTTATACCAGGGGTCTCCAACCCTGGTCCTGTAGACCTTTATACCAGGGGTCTCCAACCCTGGTCCTGGAGGCCTACTGTGATCTACAAAAACCTGGACCACAGTAGATCTACAGGACCAGGTTTGGAGACCCCTGGTCTATACAGATGCAGATTTCATTTCCTAACAGGACCTGGACTCAAAGGTACCAGGACCTGGTTCAAGGACCATGGTCTCCCTGTTCTTAACTGACCATCTATGTGTTATTATGAAGAGGAAGATATGAACCACCAGACCAACTATGAGAAGATCTGAAGGCCACGATCAGATCCACCTGGACCAGATCCACCTGGACCAGATCCACCTGGGCTCTATAACACCTGAGGTAGACAACGACTGATGGACTCTTCAGTTCAGCTCTTAGATCAGGAATAAACATGTATGATATATCAGTGTGTGTGTAGTGGATGAGGATAAAGTACAAGCTTCATGTTTTGAGTGGAATTACTGACATAAATCAACTTTTTCAGGATATTAACGCTCTAATCTCCATCAGCAATAGGGATATCCTGGTCATGTGACCTCATGAATTGCATGTCCTTCAAAATAAAAGCCTTCTTTTCACACCGAACAAAATAAATATTATATCGCAGCTTTTTGGAAAAATGAAGATAAAGTAGTTGTTGTCATATGGCAACACTATGAAATAGAGGATGTGACAGTTCATGAATATTCTATGATCCCAGATGTGACGTCATAATATGCAAATTAGATGGTACATTTAATCCCTACATCAACTTTGGGTCGTCCTTAATATTTCTCTGATTTACAGAAAGTCTCTGTCTCTGATCACTTTTTAGTTACAGACTTAAATATTAAGTCGTTAAAATCAAACGTTTTAGAAGAAAAGTCCTTTGGCTCCTAAAGAGTTAATAGTTAATTACAGCCAATTAAAACACAGCTCAATAAACCTCATTTATACAGTTATTACATTCATATTTAAAACCAGCCTCCTCACAGTCACTGACATGAATCTATAACTGGATTCATATCATTTAAAGAGTTTGAACATTTGATCTCTAATTAATATATATATATATATATATATATATATATATATATATATATATATATATATATATATATATATATATATATATATATATATATAATAGCAGTTATTATTAATGCTGTTATCTCCACACCACAAATAAATATTGTTTTTCGATGGTAACGAGTTAATTTATCATCTGCCCTCAGGCAGCCAGTGTCTTTTCAAAATAAAACAAAATATGAAGTGAATCATTGAAGCGTGTTTTTATTTTCACTTTTCAAATTTCAGTGAAAAAACTGATGCTAAAACCTGATAAACCTGTTCTTCTTATCATCTACCTCCAGACTTAATGTAGTTTATCTCTACAACTACAGGGTTTACTGAATGATCTTGGGTTTAAATAAAGCTAACACCTGTGAGATAGTTGTATCAGTGACAGAATCTATTTAAAATGAACAGTGGTGAAGAACATCCAGATAGAATAAAGCAGAGAAGGGAAATAATTAGCTCCACCTAAAATATTTCAGTGTAAACCCATCAGTAAATCATGTGTTAGTATCTGAATTCATCTATAGATCAGTAAAGTAAAGTCTGATCAGTAATTGCACCAAATGTCAGAATTACAAGGTGAACCAGACCAGTTTTACACATGTTTTAGTTCAGATTTTGTCTTAATATTATCACAAAAAAGCAGAAATCTACAGATTAATGTTTTCTCTATGTTCTCATATTATTGGTTGTGGTATAAATGATGTTTAGTTAATCTAATAATGGTTGATATAGACTTTATAGAACAAGGATTCATTATTAATAACTGTAATAACCGAGGAGGGAACAGGTTAAAACAGCTGATATCAACACGTTTTATATTCTAGGTGAATTATATATTTAAAACTAATTTGTTTTCAGTCACATAAAAGCTGTAAAATCACCAGAAACAGCATGAAAACACAGAGTCTGTTCATAGAAACCTGATGAATGAGGAACATTATTAGTCACTTTGTTGTTTTGCTGTTATTTTATTTATCATGAACACAAAAGTCTTTTATTTTGAAAAGCCACTGTTGGGCTGACTGCAGTTTAATAACTCGTTATTTCCAGCTTCATCTGGATATAATTCAATAATTCATTTGAGGAGATAACAGCAGCAAGGTTTTCATTTTAATTCCATATTTTTATCTGTTTATTCGTGTTTTTCCTGTTTTAGTCGTCATTTCAGTGAGTTTATTGCGTCAAACTGTTTATTCTTTTCATACCAAGTGTTTTCAGCTGTGTTTAACTCAGAGTTTCAGTCCATGCTGATTAAATCCAGTAAATCCACTGAATGAAGCAGCATCGTGTTGAATTATTGTCCAAATAGACGTCAGTTCAGGCTGATTCATGGTCTGGTTTTAGTTCCTGCTCCAGTGTTTTGTTGTTTCAGACGTTGCAGTAGTTCAGTATCGTCCTGCTGTTCCTGCTGTTCCTGCTGTTCCTGCTGTTTCTGCTGTTCCTGCTGTTCCTGCTGTTTCTGCTGTTCCTGCTCTTTCTGCTGTTTCTGCTGTTTCTGCTCTTTCTGCTGTTTCTGCTGTTCCTGCTGTTCCTGCTGTTTCTGCTGTTTCTGCTGTTCCTTCTGTTCCTGCTGTTTCTGCTGTTCCTGCTGTTTCTGCTGTTCCTGCTGTTCCTGCTGTTTCTGCTGTTTCTGCTGTTCCTGCTGTTCCTGCTGTTCCTGCTGTTCCTGCTGTTCCTGCTGTTTCTGCTGTTCCTGCTGCTGCTGTTTCTGCTGTTCCTGCTGCTGCTGTTTCTGCTGTTCCTGCTGCTGCTGCTGCTGTTTCTGCTGTTTCTGCTGTTCCTGCTGCTGCTGCTGCTGTTTCTGCTGTTCCTGCTGTTCCTGCTGTTCCTGCTGTTCCTGCTGTTCCTGCTGTTCCTGCTGTTCCTGCTGCTGCTGTTTCTGCTGTTCCTGCTGCTGCTGTTTCTGCTGTTTCTGCTGTTCCTGCTGTTTCTGCTGTTTCTGCTGTTCCTGCTGTTTCTGCTGTTCCTGCTGTTCCTGCTGCTGCTGTTTCTGCTGTTTCTGCTGTTCCTGCTGTTTCTGCTGTTCCTGCTGTTCCTGCTGTTTCTGCTGTTCCTGCTGTTCCTGCTGCTGCTGTTTCTGCTGTTTCTGCTGTTCCTTCTGTTCCTGCTGTTTCTGCTGTTTCTTCTGTTCCTGCTGTTTCTGCTGTTTCTGCTCTTTCTGCTGTTTCTGCTGTTTCTGCTGTTCCTGCTGTTCCTGCTGTTCCTGCTGTTCCTGCTGTTTCTGCTGTTTCTGCTGTTTCTGCTGTTTCTGCTGTTTCTGCTGTTCCTTCTGTTCCTGCTGTTTCTGCTGTTTCTTCTGTTCCTGCTGTTTCTGCTGTTTCTGCTCTTTCTGCTGTTTCTGCTGTTTCTGCTGTTCCTGCTGTTCCTGCTGTTCCTGCTGTTCCTGCTGTTTCTGCTGTTCCTGCTGTTCCTGCTGTTTCTGCTGTTCCTTCTGTTCCTGCTGTTTCTGCTGTTTCTTCTGTTCCTGCTGTTTCTGCTGTTCCTGCTGTTTCTGCTGTTCCTGCTGTTCCTGCTGTTCCTGCTGCTGCTGTTTCTGCTGTTTCTGCTGTTCCTGCTGTTCCTGCTGTTCCTGCTGTTCCTGCTGCTGCTGTTTCTGCTGTTCCTGCTGTTTCTTCTGTTCCTGCTCTTTCTGCTGTTTCTGCTGTTCCTGCTGTTCCTGCTGTTTCTGCTGTTCCTTCTGTTCCTGCTGTTTCTGCTGTTTCTTCTGTTCCTGCTGTTTCTGCTGTTTCTGCTGTTTCTACTGTTCCTGCTGCTGCTGTTTCTGCTGTTTCTGCTGTTCCTGCTGTTTCTGCTGTTCCTGCTGCTGCTGCTGCTGTTTCTGCTGTTTCTGCTGTTCCTGCTGTTCCTGCTGTTTCTGCTGTTCCTGCTGTTCCTGTTCCTGCTGTTTCTGCTGTTTCTTCTGTTCCTGCTGTTTCTGCTGTTTCTGCTGTTCCTGCTGTTCCTGCTGTTCCTGCTGTTTCTGCTGTTCCTGCTGTTCCTGCTGCTGCTGTTTCTGCTGTTCCTGCTGTTCCTGCTGCTGCTGTTCCTGCTCTTTCTGCTGTTTCTGCTGTTTCTGCTGTTCCTGCTGTTCCTGCTGTTTCTGCTGTTTCTGCTGTTCCTTCTGTTCCTGCTGTTTCTGCTGTTCCTGCTGTTCCTGCTGTTTCTGCTGTTTCTGCTGTTCCTGCTGTTCCTGCTGTTCCTGCTGTTCCTGCTGTTCCTGCTGTTTCTGCTGTTCCTGCTGCTGCTGTTTCTGCTGTTCCTTCTGTTCCTGCTGTTTCTGCTGTTTCTTCTGTTCCTGCTCTTTCTGCTGTTTCTGCTGTTTCTGCTGTTCCTGCTGTTCCTGCTGTTCCTGCTGTTCCTGCTGTTTCTGCTGTTCCTGCTGTTCCTGCTGTTTCTGCTGTTCCTTCTGTTCCTGCTGTTTCTGCTGTTTCTTCTGTTCCTGCTGTTTCTGCTGTTTCTGCTGTTCCTGCTGCTGCTGTTTCTGCTGTTTCTGCTGTTCCTGCTGTTTCTGCTGTTTCTGCTGTTCCTGCTGCTGCTGCTGCTGTTTCTGCTGTTTCTGCTGTTCCTGCTGTTTCTGCTGTTCCTGCTGTTCCTGCTGTTTCTGCTGTTCCTGCTGTTCCTGTTCCTGCTGTTTCTGCTGTTTCTTCTGTTCCTGCTGTTTCTGCTGTTTCTGCTGTTCCTGCTGTTCCTGCTGTTCCTGCTGTTTCTGCTGTTCCTGCTGTTCCTGCTGCTGCTGTTTCTGCTGTTCCTGCTGTTCCTGCTGCTGCTGTTCCTGCTGTTTCTGCTGTTCCTGCTGTTCCTGCTGTTTCTGCTGTTCCTGCTCTTTCTGCTGTTTCTGCTGTTCCTGCTGTTTCTGCTGTTTCTGCTGTTCCTGCTGTTTCTGCTGTTCCTGCTGTTTCTGCTGTTCCTGCTGTTCCTTCTGTTCCTGCTGTTCCTGCTGTTTCTGCTGTTTCTGCTGTTTCTGCTGTTTCTGCTGTTCCTTCTGTTCCTGCTGTTTCTGCTGTTTCTGCTGTTTCTGCTGTTCCTGCTGTTTCTGCTGTTTCTGCTGTTCCTGCTGTTCCTGCTGTTTCTGCTGTTTCTGCTGTTCCTTCTGTTCCTGCTGTTTCTGCTGTTCCTTCTGTTCCTGCTGTTTCTGCTGTTTCTGCTGTTCCTGCTGTTTCTGCTGTTTCTGCTGTTTCTGCTGTTCCTTCTGTTCCTGCTGTTTCTGCTGTTTCTGCTGTTTCTGCTGTTCCTTCTGTTCCTGCTGTTTCTGCTGTTTCTGCTGTTCCTGCTGTTTCTGCTGTTTCTGCTGTTCCTTCTGTTCCTGCTGTTTCTGCTGTTCCTGCTGTTCCTGCTGTTTCTGCTGTTCCTTCTGTTCCTGCTGTTCCTGCTGTTTCTGCTGTTTCTGCTGTTCCTGCTGTTTCTGCTGTTTCTGCTGTTCCTGCTGTTCCTGCTGTTTCTGCTGTTTCTGCTGTTCCTTCTGTTCCTGCTGTTTCTGCTGTTTCTGCTGTTTCTGCTGTTTCTGCTGTTCCTTCTGTTCCTGTTGTTTCTGCTGTTCCTGCTGTTTCTGCTGTTCCTTCTGTTCCTGCTGTTCCTGCTGTTTCTGCTGTTTCTGCTGTTTCTGCTGTTTCTGCTGTTCCTTCTGTTCCTGCTGTTTCTGCTGTTTCTGCTGTTCCTGCTGTTCCTGCTGTTTCTGCTGTTTCTGCTGTTCCTGCTGTTCCTGCTGTTTCTGCTGTTTCTGCTGTTCCTGCTGTTTCTGCTGTTTCTGCTGTTCCTGCTGTTCCTGCTGTTTCTGCTGTTTCTGCTGTTCCTTCTGTTCCTGCTGTTTCTGCTGTTCCTTCTGTTCCTGCTGTTTCTGCTGTTTCTGCTGTTCCTGCTGTTTCTGCTGTTTCTGCTGTTCCTGCTGTTTCTGCTGTTTCTGCTGTTTCTGCTGTTCCTTCTGTTCCTGCTGTTCCTGCTGTTTCTGCTGTTCCTTCTGTTCCTGCTGTTTCTGCTGTTTCTGCTGTTTCTGCTGTTTCTGCTGTTCCTTCTGTTCCTGTTGTTTCTGCTGTTCCTGCTGTTTCTGCTGTTCCTGCTGTTCCTTCTGTTCCTGCTGTTCCTGCTGTTTCTGCTGTTTCTGCTGTTTCTGCTGTTTCTGCTGTTCCTTCTGTTCCTGCTGTTTCTGCTGTTTCTGCTGTTCCTGCTGTTCCTGCTGTTTCTGCTGTTTCTGCTGTTCCTGCTGTTCCTGCTGTTTCTGCTGTTTCTGCTGTTCCTGCTGTTTCTGCTGTTTCTGCTGTTCCTGCTGTTCCTGCTGTTTCTGCTGTTTCTGCTGTTCCTTCTGTTCCTGCTGTTTCTGCTGTTCCTTCTGTTCCTGCTGTTTCTGCTGTTCCTGCTGTTTCTGCTGTTTCTGCTGTTTCTGCTGTTTCTGCTGTTCCTTCTGTTCCTGCTGTTTCTGCTGTTTCTGCTGTTTCTGCTGTTCCTTCTGTTCCTGCTGTTCCTGCTGTTTCTGCTGTTTCTGCTGTTTCTGCTGTTTCTGCTGTTCCTTCTGTTCCTGCTGTTTCTGCTGTTTCTGCTGTTCCTGCTGTTCCTGCTGTTTCTGCTGTTTCTGCTGTTCCTGCTGTTCCTGCTGTTTCTGCTGTTTCTGCTGTTCCTGCTGTTTCTGCTGTTTCTGCTGTTCCTGCTGTTCCTGCTGTTTCTGCTGTTTCTGCTGTTCCTTCTGTTCCTGCTGTTTCTGCTGTTCCTTCTGTTCCTGCTGTTTCTGCTGTTTCTGCTGTTTCTGCTGTTTCTGCTGTTCCTGCTGTTCCTGCTGTTTCTGCTGTTTCTGCTGTTTCTGCTGTTCCTTCTGTTCCTGCTGTTTCTGCTGTTTCTGCTGTTCCTTCTGTTCCTGCTGTTTCTGCTGTTTCTGCTGTTTCTGCTGTTCCTGCTGTTCCTGCTGTTTCTGCTGTTCCTTCTGTTCCTGCTGTTTCTGCTGTTCCTGCTGTTTCTGCTGTTTCTGCTGTTTCTGCTGTTTCTGCTGTTCCTTCTGTTCCTGCTGTTTCTGCTGTTCCTGCTGTTTCTGCTGTTTCTGCTGTTCCTGCTGTTTCTGCTGTTCCTGCTGTTTCTGCTGTTCCTTCTGTTCCTGCTGTTTCTGCTGTTTCTGCTGTTTCTGCTGTTTCTGCTGTTCCTGCTGTTCCTGCTGTTTCTGCTGTTCCTTCTGTTCCTGCTGTTCCTGCTGTTTCTGCTGTTCCTGCTGTTCCTGCTGTTTCTGCTGTTCCTTCTGTTCCTGCTGTTTCTGCTGTTCCTTCTGTTCCTGCTGTTTCTGCTGTTTCTGCTGTTCCTGCTGTTCCTGCTGTTTCTGCTGTTCCTTCTGTTCCTGCTGTTCCTGCTGTTTCTGCTGTTTCTGCTGTTTCTGCTGTTCCTGCTGTTTCTGCTGTTCCTGCTGTTTCTGCTGTTTCTGCTGGTTCTGCTGTTCCTGCTGTTCCTGCTGTTCCTGCTGTTTCTGCTGTTTCTGCTGGTTCTGCTGTTCCTGCTGTTCCTGCTGTTTCTGCTGTTTCTGCTGTTCCTGCTGTTCCTGCTGTTTCTGCTGTTCCTGCTGTTTCTGCTGTTCCTGCTGTTTCTGCTGTTTCTGCTGTTTCTGCTGTTTCTGCTGTTTCTGCTGTTCCTGCTGTTTCTGCTGTTTCTGCTGTTCCTGCTGTTCCTGCTGTTCCTGCTGTTTCTGCTGTTCCTGCTGTTCCTGCTGTTCCTGCTGTTTCTGCTGTTTCTGCTGTTCCTGCTGTTTCTGCTGTTTCTGCTGTTCCTGCTGTTCCTGCTGTTTCTGCTGTTTCTGCTGTTCCTTCTGTTCCTGCTGTTTCTGCTGTTCCTTCTGTTCCTGCTGTTTCTGCTGTTTCTGCTGTTCCTGCTGTTCCTGCTGTTTCTGCTGTTTCTGCTGTTTCTGCTGTTCCTTCTGTTCCTGCTGTTTCTGCTGTTTCTGCTGTTCCTTCTGTTCCTGCTGTTCCTGCTGTTTCTGCTGTTTCTGCTGTTTCTGCTGTTTCTGCTGTTCCTTCTGTTCCTGCTGTTTCTGCTGTTTCTGCTGTTCCTGCTGTTCCTGCTGTTTCTGCTGTTTCTGCTGTTCCTGCTGTTCCTGCTGTTTCTGCTGTTTCTGCTGTTCCTGCTGTTCCTGCTGTTTCTGCTGTTTCTGCTGTTCCTTCTGTTCCTGCTGTTTCTGCTGTTCCTTCTGTTCCTGCTGTTTCTGCTGTTCCTTCTGTTCCTGCTGTTTCTGCTGTTCCTGCTGTTCCTGCTGTTTCTGCTGTTCCTGCTGTTCCTGCTGTTTCTGCTGTTTCTGCTGTTCCTGCTGTTTCTGCTGTTCCTGCTGTTCCTGCTGTTTCTGCTGTTCCTTCTGTTCCTGCTGTTTCTGCTGTTTCTGCTGTTTCTGCTGTTTCTGCTGTTCCTGCTGTTCCTGCTGTTTCTGCTGTTTCTGCTGTTTCTGCTGTTCCTTCTGTTCCTGCTGTTTCTGCTGTTTCTGCTGTTTCTGCTGTTCCTGCTGTTTCTGCTGTTTCTGCTGTTTCTGCTGTTCCTGCTGTTCCTGCTGTTTCTGCTGTTTCTGCTGTTTCTGCTGTTCCTTCTGTTCCTGCTGTTTCTGCTGTTCCTTCTGTTCCTGCTGTTTCTGCTGTTTCTGCTGTTTCTGCTGTTTCTGCTGTTCCTGCTGTTCCTGCTGTTTCTGCTGTTCCTTCTGTTCCTGCTGTTCCTGCTGTTTCTGCTGTTCCTTCTGTTCCTGCTGTTTCTGCTGTTCCTTCTGTTCCTGCTGTTTCTGCTGTTTCTGCTGTTTCTGCTGTTTCTGCTGTTCCTGCTGTTCCTGCTGTTTCTGCTGTTCCTTCTGTTCCTGCTGTTCCTGCTGTTTCTGCTGTTTCTGCTGTTTCTGCTGTTCCTGCTGTTTCTGCTGTTCCTGCTGTTTCTGCTGTTTCTGCTGTTTCTGCTGGTTCTGCTGTTCCTGCTGTTCCTGCTGTTTCTGCTGTTTCTGCTGTTTCTGCTGTTTCTGCTGGTTCTGCTGTTCCTGCTGTTCCTGCTGTTCCTGCTGTTCCTGCTGTTTCTGCTGTTTCTGCTGGTTCTGCTGTTCCTGCTGTTCCTGCTGTTTCTGCTGTTTCTGCTGTTTCTGCTGTTTCTGCTGTTTCTGCTGGTTCTGCTGTTCCTGCTGTTTCTGCTGTTCCTTCTGTTCCTGCTGTTCCTGCTGTTTCTGCTGTTTCTGCTGTTCCTGTTGTTTCTGCTGTTTCTGCTGTTTCTGCTGTTTCTGCTGTTCCTTCTGTTCCTGCTGTTTCTGCTGTTTCTGCTGTTCCTTCTGTTCCTGCTGTTTCTGCTGTTTCTGCTGTTCCTGCTGTTTCTGCTGTTCCTTCTGTTCCTGCTGTTTCTGCTGTTTCTGCTGTTCCTGCTGTTCCTGCTGTTTCTGCTGTTCCTTCTGTTCCTGCTGTTTCTGCTGTTTCTGCTGTTCCTGCTGTTCCTGCTGTTTCTGCTGTTCCTGCTGTTCCTGCTGTTTCTGCTGTTTCTGCTGTTCCTGCTGTTCCTGCTGTTTCTGCTGTTTCTGCTGTTCCTGCTGTTTCTGCTGTTTCTGCTGTTCCTGCTGTTCCTGCTGTTTCTGCTGTTTCTGCTGTTCCTTCTGTTCCTGCTGTTCCTTCTGTTCCTGCTGTTTCTGCTGTTTCTGCTGTTTCTGCTGTTTCTGCTGTTCCTTCTGTTCCTGTTGTTTCTGCTGTTCCTGCTGTTTCTGCTGTTCCTGCTGTTCCTTCTGTTCCTGCTGTTCCTGCTGTTTCTGCTGTTTCTGCTGTTTCTGCTGTTTCTGCTGTTCCTTCTGTTCCTGCTGTTTCTGCTGTTTCTGCTGTTCCTGCTGTTCCTGCTGTTTCTGCTGTTTCTGCTGTTCCTGCTGTTCCTGCTGTTTCTGCTGTTTCTGCTGTTCCTGCTGTTCCTGCTGTTTCTGCTGTTCCTTCTGTTCCTGCTGTTTCTGCTGTTCCTTCTGTTCCTGCTGTTCCTGCTGTTTCTGCTGTTTCTGCTGTTCCTGCTGTTTCTGCTGTTTCTGCTGTTTCTGCTGTTTCTGCTGTTCCTTCTGTTCCTGCTGTTTCTGCTGTTTCTGCTGTTTCTGCTGTTCCTTCTGTTCCTGCTGTTTCTGCTGTTTCTGCTGTTCCTGCTGTTCCTGCTGTTCCTGCTGTTTCTGCTGTTTCTGCTGTTCCTTCTGTTCCTGCTGTTTCTGCTGTTTCTGCTGTTTCTGCTGTTCCTTCTGTTCCTGCTGTTTCTGCTGTTTCTGCTGTTTCTGCTGTTCCTTCTGTTCCTGCTGTTTCTGCTGTTTCTGCTGTTCCTTCTGTTCCTGCTGTTTCTGCTGTTTCTGCTGTTTCTGCTGTTCCTTCTGTTCCTGCTGTTTCTGCTGTTTCTGCTGTTCCTGCTGTTTCTGCTGTTTCTGCTGTTTCTGCTGTTTCTGCTGTTCCTTCTGTTCCTGCTGTTTCTGCTGTTTCTGCTGTTCCTTCTGTTCCTGCTGTTTCTGCTGTTCCTGCTGTTTCTGCTGTTCCTGCTGTTTCTGCTGTTTCTGCTGTTTCTGCTGTTTCTGCTGTTCCTTCTGTTCCTGCTGTTTCTGCTGTTTCTGCTGTTTCTGCTGTTCCTTCTGTTCCTGCTGTTTCTGCTGTTTCTGCTGTTTCTGCTGTTCCTTCTGTTCCTGCTGTTTCTGCTGTTTCTGCTGTTCCTGCTGTTCCTGCTGTTTCTGCTGTTCCTTCTGTTCCTGCTGTTTCTGCTGTTTCTGCTGTTCCTGCTGTTTCTGCTGTTTCTGCTGTTTCTGCTGTTTCTGCTGTTCCTTCTGTTCCTGCTGTTTCTGCTGTTTCTGCTGTTCCTTCTGTTCCTGCTGTTTCTGCTGTTCCTGCTGTTTCTGCTGTTCCTGCTGTTTCTGCTGTTTCTGCTGTTTCTGCTGTTTCTGCTGTTCCTTCTGTTCCTGCTGTTTCTGCTGTTTCTGCTGTTTCTGCTGTTCCTTCTGTTCCTGCTGTTTCTGCTGTTTCTGCTGTTTCTGCTGTTCCTTCTGTTCCTGCTGTTTCTGCTGTTTCTGCTGTTCCTGCTGTTCCTGCTGTTTCTGCTGTTCCTTCTGTTCCTGCTGTTTCTGCTGTTTCTGCTGTTCCTGCTGTTCCTGCTGTTTCTGCTGTTCCTGCTGTTTCTGCTGTTTCTGCTGTTCCTTCTGTTCCTGTTGTTTCTGCTGTTCCTGCTGTTTCTGCTGTTCCTGCTGTTTCTGCTGTTTCTGCTGTTTCTGCTGTTTCTGCTGTTCCTTCTGTTCCTGCTGTTTCTGCTGTTTCTGCTGTTCCTGCTGTTCCTGCTGTTTCTGCTGTTTCTGCTGTTCCTGCTGTTCCTGCTGTTTCTGCTGTTTCTGCTGTTCCTGCTGTTTCTGCTGTTTCTGCTGTTCCTGCTGTTCCTGCTGTTTCTGCTGTTTCTGCTGTTCCTTCTGTTCCTGCTGTTTCTGCTGTTTCTGCTGTTCCTGCTGTTTCTGCTGTTTCTGCTGTTCCTTCTGTTCCTGCTGTTTCTGCTGTTCCTTCTGTTCCTGCTGTTTCTGCTGTTTCTGCTGTTCCTGCTGTTTCTGCTGTTTCTGCTGTTCCTGCTGTTTCTGCTGTTTCTGCTGTTTCTGCTGTTCCTTCTGTTCCTGCTGTTCCTGCTGTTTCTGCTGTTCCTTCTGTTCCTGCTGTTTCTGCTGTTTCTGCTGTTTCTGCTGTTTCTGCTGTTCCTTCTGTTCCTGTTGTTTCTGCTGTTCCTGCTGTTTCTGCTGTTCCTGCTGTTCCTTCTGTTCCTGCTGTTCCTGCTGTTTCTGCTGTTTCTGCTGTTTCTGCTGTTTCTGCTGTTCCTTCTGTTCCTGCTGTTTCTGCTGTTTCTGCTGTTCCTGCTGTTCCTGCTGTTTCTGCTGTTTCTGCTGTTCCTGCTGTTCCTGCTGTTTCTGCTGTTTCTGCTGTTCCTGCTGTTTCTGCTGTTTCTGCTGTTCCTGCTGTTCCTGCTGTTTCTGCTGTTTCTGCTGTTCCTTCTGTTCCTGCTGTTTCTGCTGTTCCTTCTGTTCCTGCTGTTTCTGCTGTTTCTGCTGTTCCTGCTGTTTCTGCTGTTTCTGCTGTTTCTGCTGTTTCTGCTGTTCCTTCTGTTCCTGCTGTTTCTGCTGTTTCTGCTGTTTCTGCTGTTTCTGCTGTTTCTGCTGTTTCTGCTGTTTCTGCTGTTTCTGCTGTTCCTTCTGTTCCTGCTGTTCCTGCTGTTTCTGCTGTTTCTGCTGTTTCTGCTGTTTCTGCTGTTCCTTCTGTTCCTGCTGTTTCTGCTGTTTCTGCTGTTTCTGCTGTTCCTGCTGTTTCTGCTGTTTCTGCTGTTCCTGCTGTTCCTGCTGTTCCTGCTGTTTCTGCTGTTTCTGCTGTTTCTGCTGTTCCTTCTGTTCCTGCTGTTTCTGCTGTTTCTGCTGTTTCTGCTGTTCCTGCTGTTTCTGCTGTTTCTGCTGTTTCTGCTGTTCCTGCTGTTTCTGCTGTTTCTGCTGTTTCTGCTGTTTCTGCTGTTCCTGCTGTTTCTGCTGTTTCTGCTGTTTCTGCTGTTCCTTCTGTTCCTGCTGTTCCTGCTGTTTCTGCTGTTCCTGCTGTTCCTGCTGTTTCTGCTGTTCCTTCTGTTCCTGCTGTTTCTGCTGTTCCTTCTGTTCCTGCTGTTTCTGCTGTTTCTGCTGTTTCTGCTGTTTCTGCTGTTCCTGCTGTTTCTGCTGTTCCTTCTGTTCCTGCTGTTCCTGCTGTTTCTGCTGTTTCTGCTGTTTCTGCTGTTCCTGCTGTTTCTGCTGTTCCTGCTGTTTCTGCTGTTTCTGCTGTTTCTGCTGGTTCTGCTGTTCCTGCTGTTCCTGCTGTTTCTGCTGTTTCTGCTGTTCCTGCTGTTCCTGCTGTTTCTGCTGTTTCTGCTGTTCCTGCTGTTCCTGCTGTTCCTGCTGTTCCTGCTGTTTCTGCTGTTTCTGCTGTTTCTGCTGTTCCTGCTGTTTCTGCTGTTTCTGCTGTTTCTGCTGTTTCTGCTGTTCCTGCTGTTCCTGCTGTTCCTGCTGTTCCTGCTGTTTCTGCTGTTCCTGCTGTTCCTGCTGTTTCTGCTGTTCCTTCTGTTCCTGCTGTTTCTGCTGTTCCTTCTGTTCCTGCTGTTCCTGCTGTTTCTGCTGTTTCTGCTGTTTCTGCTGTTCCTTCTGTTCCTGCTGTTCCTGCTGTTTCTGCTGTTCCTGCTGTTCCTGCTGTTTCTGCTGTTCCTTCTGTTCCTGCTGTTTCTGCTGTTCCTTCTGTTCCTGCTGTTTCTGCTGTTTCTGCTGTTTCTGCTGTTTCTGCTGTTCCTGCTGTTCCTGCTGTTTCTGCTGTTCCTTCTGTTCCTGCTGTTTCTGCTGTTTCTGCTGTTTCTGCTGTTCCTGCTGTTTCTGCTGTTCCTGCTGTTTCTGCTGTTTCTGCTGTTTCTGCTGGTTCTGCTGTTCCTGCTGTTCCTGCTGTTTCTGCTGTTTCTGCTGTTCCTGCTGTTCCTGCTGTTTCTGCTGTTTCTGCTGTTCCTGCTGTTCCTGCTGTTCCTGCTGTTCCTGCTGTTTCTGCTGTTCCTGCTGTTTCTGCTGTTTCTGCTGTTTCTGCTGTTTCTGCTGTTTCTGCTGTTCCTTCTGTTCCTGCTGTTTCTGCTGTTTCTGCTGTTTCTGCTGTTCCTTCTGTTCCTGCTGTTCCTGCTGTTTCTGCTGTTTCTGCTGTTTCTGCTGTTTCTGCTGTTCCTTCTGTTCCTGCTGTTTCTGCTGTTTCTGCTGTTCCTGCTGTTCCTGCTGTTTCTGCTGTTCCTGCTGTTCCTGCTGTTTCTGCTGTTTCTGCTGTTCCTGCTGTTTCTGCTGTTTCTGCTGTTCCTGCTGTTCCTGCTGTTTCTGCTGTTTCTGCTGTTCCTTCTGTTCCTGCTGTTTCTGCTGTTCCTTCTGTTCCTGCTGTTTCTGCTGTTTCTGCTGTTTCTGCTGTTTCTGCTGTTCCTGCTGTTCCTGCTGTTTCTGCTGTTTCTGCTGTTTCTGCTGTTCCTTCTGTTCCTGCTGTTTCTGCTGTTTCTGCTGTTTCTGCTGTTCCTGCTGTTTCTGCTGTTTCTGCTGTTTCTGCTGTTTCTGCTGTTCCTGCTGTTCCTGCTGTTTCTGCTGTTTCTGCTGTTTCTGCTGTTCCTTCTGTTCCTGCTGTTTCTGCTGTTCCTTCTGTTCCTGCTGTTCCTGCTGTTTCTGCTGTTCCTTCTGTTCCTGCTGTTTCTGCTGTTCCTTCTGTTCCTGCTGTTTCTGCTGTTTCTGCTGTTTCTGCTGTTTCTGCTGTTCCTGCTGTTCCTGCTGTTTCTGCTGTTCCTTCTGTTCCTGCTGTTCCTGCTGTTTCTGCTGTTTCTGCTGTTTCTGCTGTTCCTGCTGTTTCTGCTGTTCCTGCTGTTTCTGCTGTTTCTGCTGTTTCTGCTGGTTCTGCTGTTCCTGCTGTTCCTGCTGTTTCTGCTGTTCCTGCTGTTCCTTCTGTTCCTGCTGTTTCTGCTGTTTCTGCTGTTCCTTCTGTTTCTGCTGTTTCTGCTGTTTCTGCTGTTTCTGCTGTTTCTGCTGTTCCTGCTGTTCCTGCTGTTTCTGCTGTTTCTGCTGTTTCTGCTGTTTCTGCTGTTCCTGCTGCTGCTGTTTCTGCTGTTTCTGCTGTTTCTGCTGTTTCTGCTGTTCCTGCTGCTGCTGTTTCTGCTGTTCCTGCTGCTGCTGTTTCTGCTGTTCCTGCTGTTCCTGCTGTTTCTGCTGTTCCTGCTGTTTCTGCTGTTTCTGCTGTTTCTGCTGTTTCTGCTGTTCCTGCTGTTTCTGCTGTTTCTGCTGTTCCTGCTGTTCCTGCTGTTTCTGCTGTTCCTGCTGCTGCTGTTCCTGCTGTTCCTGCTGTTTCTGCTGTTTCTGCTGTTCCTGCTGCTGCTGTTTCTGCTGTTCCTGCTGTTCCTGCTGTTTCTGCTGTTCCTGCTGTTCCTGCTGTTTCTGCTGTTCCTTCTGTTCCTGCTGTACCTGCTGTTTCTGCTGTTCCTTCTGTTTCTGCTGTTTCTGCTGTTTCTGCTGTTTCTGCTGTTTCTGCTGTTCCTGCTGTTCCTGCTGTTTCTGCTGTTTCTGCTGTTTCTGCTGTTCCTGCTGCTGCTGTTTCTGCTGTTCCTGCTGTTCCTGCTGTTTCTGCTGTTTCTGCTGTTTCTGCTGTTTCTGCTGTTTCTGCTGTTCCTGCTGCTGCTGTTTCTGCTGTTCCTGCTGTTTCTGCTGTTTCTGCTGTTTCTGCTGTTCCTGCTGTTTCTGCTGTTTCTGCTGTTTCTGCTGTTCCTGCTGTTTCTGCTGTTTCTGCTGTTCCTGCTGTTCCTGCTGTTTCTGCTGTTCCTGCTGTTCCTGCTGTTTCTGCTGTTCCTGCTGTTTCTGCTGTTTCTGCTGTTTCTGCTGTTCCTGCTGTTTCTGCTGTTCCTCCAATTTATGTATAAAAGGTGTTTAAAGATTATTATTATAATAATTAATGTATGAGATGTTAATTCATTTATAAATAGCTCCAGAGACTAATAACAGGGAGTCAGTGCTGTTTTATTAGCCTCTAATTGGCTCTTTAAAATTCAAATTCAAATTCAAATTCAAATTCAATTAAATTAAATTAAATTAAATTAAATTAAATTAAATTAAAATTAAAATTAAAATTAAAATTAAATTAAATTAAATTTAAATTAATTAAATTAAATTAAATTAAATTAAATTAAATTAAATTAAATTAAAATTAAAATTTAAATTAATTAAAATAAAATAAAAATCTAAATAAAAATAAAATAAAAATAAAACACTTTAATTCCTGGCTGCTCTGAGATGGAGTGAACCATTAGGTGAGTTTATTATTATTATTATTATTATTATTATTATTATTATTATTATTATGTTTTAAAACGTTATATATTTAAAATATTTATTATTATCATTTTTAAATGTTTATTAGTATTTTGTTTTTAAACGTTTTTTTATTTAAAAATGTTTATTATTAATATGTTTTTAAACGTTATATATTTAAAATGTTTATTATTATATTATCATTATTATTATTATTATAAAATGTTTATTATTATTTAGTTTTAAAACATTTTTATTTAAAATGTTTTATTATCATTTATTTTTTTAATTATTTGTATTTTTTCTTACTAATATCTACATTATAGAACATTAGTAAATGAATTTATATTCTACTGGTTCATTAACCCCAGAAACATAAAACTCTACATTATTATAGATTCATTTAATGTATAATATATATTATATAAAATATAGAATAAAACGGTGATATACTGTAATAAAGTGTACTATAATACATATAACAAAGCTGTGATATTAATAGATAATGATATTATAGTGACTTCAGTGCAGATGTAACACGCTGGATGATGTGACATCTGCACCTTAACAGTAAAAGTCACTTCCTGTTGTTTCGTGAGGAGTTTCCACTGATTTGATCAGATTCTCAGAAATGGCTTCCTGTCGCTTTGACTTACATGAACCAGCACATAAAACCAGCATATAATATAATAATAATATCTAAATGTCTGAATACGAGACTCTGACGTTCTGCTGCTTCTACGCCACATTATCACACTTTGAATAAATCAACCATTTATTTATCTTTATCTCTTATTGTGGCCACTTTTATCTGTACTGTATTTCTGTCTATGTGATATAAATAAAGATTAGTGTTATTATTCTAACATTTACAAATGTCTCCACTGACTAATAACAGAGATTATTACTATACTCTACTATTCTAGTAGCTGAGGAACCAACAAAAATAATAAAAAATCATAATAAACAGTCATTGTCTGCAGCTAAAATACACTTTAGATATATTTTTATAATAATTCAACATTAAATCTTGTGTATTTAATGGATTTTTAATTATAAATTCGGGTATTTCCACCTATAAAATATGCTATAATAGTGTAGTTTTATGTAAAATCATCTTCTATATTATTCTATATGTGCTGTAATAATCACTCAGCAGCATTTTTATTGCTGATAAATGAGGAATTGCCTCAGATTTCCATTCATAGCAACAATAAATCATCCAATATATTTATTTATTCTTACAGTTCAGGACTGAAATTCTCCAAACTACTGGTTGTTTATTGAATAGTTTCACAGGAACATCAGCTGTAAAACAGCAGCCTGATGGATTTAATCTGTTTTTCCAGCATTCAAGGAGCCATAAATGATGATTATACAGTTTGTGCAGCATCAGTTATTAGAATATAAACACATGATTTTGCCATTTAGAGCAACAGAAGAGGCTTTAAACACATATATTTAATGAAGAACTCTCTTTTTTAGCTCTGGTTTGGTCTCATCCACGCTGCCATCATCAGAAACGTGTGAATGTTTCAGACTAAATAAAGTTTTTTTGTATGTTGCCGTGCAGTGAATCACATGGAGGGTAAAGGGTGAAACGCGTTGCCACATCCCAACATCACAAGCCTCTGCTGCTGCTTCCTGACCTCAGCGCCGGCCTGACCCGCTTCTCTCCGCTCCGTTCCCGAGCGGCAGGAAGTGACGGGACAGAGCATCGATGTTTACAGAGGCTGGTCTCAGTTTACTGAACGGCTGCGAGGACGTCCTCGTGTCCCAGTGGAGCCTCCGTGGGCGGAAACACCAACCAGCTGCTGACAAAGACTGGAAAGATGATGTGTTCATCCTCCTCTTCCTCATCAGGCCTTTAAGATGAAGAAATGATGAAGAAATAGAGAAGATGTTGACTTAAAACTGTCCTGGTTTCACTCAAAGGGCCAATTACACAGATATGAATGTGTTATCAGGGGTGAAAATCCCATTCCACTTTATTTAAAGCAGTGTTTTATATTGATTTATATTTATACATAAGACAAATGAGTTTAGGATGAATGAGGTAAAAGGAGGACCACGTCCTTCTCTGTGTTCACTTCTTCTTATGTATTTTATTAATATACCATTTATTTATGCCAGTTTAATTCATAAAAACATTAAGTAATATTCCATGAAGTAGAGGGTTAACAAACACATGGTTTTACATTTATCAGACGTTTTATTTAATATTTCTTTAATATTCCTGTAAAATCACCACATTTATTTAACCCTCCTGTCGTGTTACTGGTCTTTCTGGGATTTTTATTCATTTTTATTAATTTAACTGTTTTAAACTAAATGTTTTAATGTTATAGAAAACTATTGTGTTTCATACGTTGGTATTAAACGTAATCGAGTGATGAACATTATTTAATATTTATGAATTATCCTCTAATGAACCCACTCTCAGTTAGAGGTCAGGAACACCACTGCTTTAAATATCAATAGAATATTTATTATAATGAAATATTAACAATGGTTGTTTGTTCTCAGTAAATCACATGATCTCTGGAGGAGCCACAGGAAATGAGGTGGCGGCCCAGATTTGGCCCCCGGGCCTCGGGTTGGACACCTGTGATCTATAGTGTTGCCATAGAGCAGGAATTACTTTAGTTTTCTAAAGAGCTGTGATATAAAATCTACGTTTTTACAGTTAGGTGTGAAAAGGGGGCTTTTACTTTGAAAGGCTGAGGTCACATGACCAGGACATGTTTTCATTCAGCTGCTGATTCTGTTCAGTTTGTTTAATAGAAAACAGCCTGTGTGTGTAGATATTTGACAGTTATGTGTAAACAGAGTGAGAGACAACACACACACACACACACACACACACACAGTGAGTGGAATGTCTTAAAGGCCTAAAACAACCTCTGACCCTATGATATAACCAGTCCATCCATATCCAGCCTGAATTATTAAGACCTATGAGTTTGTCAGATTCTCTCAAACACACAATCGAGGCTATTTTAGGTTTTGTTTTAGTTAAAATACCAAATTAGAAAAGTGGACATTAGGGCCAGTTCCTGTCATTAACTAAGAATAAACATTCACTGCCCTGAAATAACCATAAAAGGGAGAAAACAACATTATATTAAACATTATATGAGTTGAAATGAAGATAAATCATCATCAGTCTATGGATAAACATCTATAGTTAGGATTTAATAGTAGATTAATGTAATGATAAGAATAAAATAAAGAAAACTCACTGTACAGAATCTAAAATATGCTGCATGTAAAGGAGTACACACACACACACACACACACACACACACACACACACACACAGAGAAACACAGAAACACACACACACACACACACAGAAACACACACACACAGAAACACACACACACACACACAGAAACACACACACACACACACACACACACAGAAACACACACACACACACACAGAAACACACACACACACACACAGAAACACACACACACACACAGAGAAACACAGAAACACACACACACACACACACAGAAACACACACACACACACACAGAAACACACACACACAGACACACACAGAAACACACACACACACACACACACACAGAAACACACACACACAGAAACACACACACACACACACACACAGAAACACACACACACACACACACAGAAACACACACACACACAGAGGTCAGAGGTCAGGGGTTTTGTTTCAATAGTAATCATAACGTGTGACTCAGGCTGAAATGCAGAATGAACCAACATGAGAAACAATCGTTTCTAATCGTGGAAACAGTTTGACTCTAATCCTCATGACTTTTATAGAATAAAAAGGAAAAGAGCAGTTTTCTACAACAGGTCACATTCACCAATTATTAAAGCCCAGAATGTGTATTAAAACGGTTTCTTTACAGAAACAGATGTATTTTCACCTCATTTGTAAAGTCACACTGACTCCATCACTGCTAGAAAAGGACAATTACTGATGTGCTATTGGTTTTACCTGGTTAACAGCTGTTAGTTCTCATTAGTCCTTATAAGTTATTACTAAATACAAGTTAGATTATTAACACCCTGAAACAGGATGGAATTCTATTAACTGGTGAGGTTTTATGCTTTAATGCTGATTTAATTGGTCATATGTTATGAAATACGTGTTAATTCAATGGTGCTGTGAATTCTTTTTAAATTAAATAGTGTGGTGTGCTGCAGGCCTTCACATCATATTCTACTGACTCTTATTCTACAGAAAATAAACAATTCCCTGCAACACTCACATCCTAATTAACATTTTATCATTATTAAATCATGAATTATCTATAAATATAAATATACATTTATAAATAATACACCCATGATAGATAATCTATATATTTATCCACTGTGCACAATCTGCTGCATCACTTTATTAAAACATGCACAAATATTCATCATACTGTGTTTATTTAATTAAATACCTCCACCTCAACCATAATGCATGCTGCATACTCTGTATGCTTATACTGGTACATTTATACTATCTGTATATAATGTATATAATGTGTATAATGTATATAATGTGTATAATGTATATAATGTATATAATGTGTATAATGTGTATAATGTGTATAATGTATATAATGTGTATATAATGTGTATAATGTGTATAATGTATATAATGTGTATATAATGTGTATAATGTGTATATAATGTGTATAATGTGTATAATGTGTATATAATGTGTATAATGTGTATATAATGTATATAATGTGTATAATGTGTATAATGTGTATAATGTGTATATAATGTGTATAATGTGTATATAATGTATATAATGTGTATAATGTGTATATAATGTGTATAATGTGTATATAATGTGTATAATGTGTATATAATGTATATAATGTGTATAATGTGTATATAATGTGTACAATGTGTATATAATGTGTATATAATGTGTATAATGTGTATAATGTGTATAATGTGTATATAATGTGTATATAATGTGTATAATGTGTATATAATGTGTATATAATGTGTATATAATGTGTATATAATGTGTATATAATGTGTATAATGTGTATATAATGTGTATAATGTATATAATGTGTATAATGTGTATATAATGTGTATAATGTGTATATAATGTGTATATAATGTGTATATAATGTGTATATAATGTGTATAATGTGTATATAATGTGTATATAATGTGTATAATGTGTATAATGTGTATATAATGTGTATATAATGTGTATAATGTGTATAATGTGTATATAATGTGTATAATGTGTATATAATGTGTATAATGTGTATATAATGTATATAATGTGTATAATGTGTATATAATGTATATAATGTGTATAATGTGTATATAATGTGTATATAATGTGTATAATGTGTATATAATGTGTATATAATGTGTATAATGTGTATATAATGTGTATAATGTGTATATAATGTGTATATAATGTGTATATAATGTGTATAATGTGTATATAATGTGTATATAATGTGTATATCATGTGTATAATGTGTATATAATGTGTATAATGTGTATATAATGTGTATAATGTGTATATAATGTGTATAATGTGTATATAATGTGTATATAATGTGTATAATGTGTATATAATGTGTATAATGTGTATATAATGTGTATAATGTGTATATAATGTGTATAATGTGTATATAATGTGTATATAATGTGTATAATGTGTATATAATGTGTATATAATGTGTATATAATGTGTATAATGTGTATATAATGTGTATATAATGTGTATATAATGTGTATAATGTGTATATAATGTGTATATAATGTGTATATAATGTGTATATAATGTGTATAATGTGTATATAATGTGTATATAATGTGTATAATGTGTATATAATGTGTATATAATGTGTATAATGTGTATATAATGTGTATAATGTGTATATAATGTGTATATAATGTGTATAATGTGTATATAATGTGTATATAATGTGTATAATGTGTATATAATGTGTATAATGTGTATATAATGTGTATATAATGTGTATATAATGTGTATAATGTGTATATAATGTGTATATAATGTGTATAATGTGTATAATGTGTATATAATGTGTATAATGTGTATATAATGTGTATATAATGTGTATAATGTGTATATAATGTGTATAATGTGTATATAATGTGTATATAATGTATATAATGTGTATATAATGTGTATAATGAGTATATAATGTGTATAATGTGTATATAATGTGTATAATGTGTATATAATGTGTATATAATGTGTATATAATGTGTATAATGTGTATATAATGTGTATATAATGTGTATATAATGTGTATAATGTGTATATAATGTGTATATAATGTGTATAATGTGTATATAATGTGTATATAATGTGTATAATGTGTATATAATGTGTATAATGTGTATATAATGTGTATATAATGTGTATATAATGTGTATAATGTGTATATAATGTGTATATAATGTGTATAATGTGTATAATGTGTATATAATGTGTATAATGTGTATATAATGTGTATATAATGTGTATAATGTGTATATAATGTGTATAATGTGTATATAATGTGTATAATGTGTATATAATGTGTATATAATG
Organism: Lepturacanthus savala; assembly: GCA_030544235.1. Taxonomy (NCBI): domain Eukaryota; kingdom Metazoa; phylum Chordata; class Actinopteri; order Scombriformes; family Trichiuridae; genus Lepturacanthus; species Lepturacanthus savala. The sequence goes on along the minus strand of CM060477.1, from coordinate 29,405,209 downwards.
TGTATATAATGTGTATAATGTGTATATAATGTGTATATAATGTGTATAATGTGTATAATGTGTATATAATGTGTATAATGTGTATATAATGTGTATATAATGTATATAATGTGTATATAATGTATATAATGTGTATATAATGTGTATAATGAGTATATAATGTGTATAATGTGTATATAATGTGTATATAATGTGTATAATGTGTATAATGTGTATATAATGTGTATAATGAGTATATAATGTGTATAATGTGTATATAATGTGTATAATGAGTATTTAATGTGTATAATGTGTATAATGTGTATATAATGTGTATAATGTGTATATAATGTGTATAATGTATATAATGTGTATAATGTGTATAATGTGTATAATGTGTATATAATGTGTATAATGTGTATAATGTGTATATAATGTGTATATAATGTATATAATGTGTATATAATGTGTATAATGAGTATATAATGTGTATAATGTGTATATAATGTGTATAATGAGTATATAATGTGTATAATGTGTATATAATGTGTATAATGAGTATATAATGTGTATAATGTGTATATAATGTGTATAATGAGTATTTAATGTGTATAATGTGTATAATGTGTATATAATGTGTATAATGTGTATAATGTGTATATAATGTGTATATAATGTGTATAATGAGTATTTAATGTGTATAATGTGTATATAATGTGTATAATGTGTATAATGTGTATAATGTGTATATAATGTGTATATAATGTGTATAATGTGTATATAATGTGTATAATGTGTATATAATGTGTATAATGTGTATATAATGTGTATAATGTGTATAATGTGTATATAATGTGTATAATGAGTATATAATGTGTATAATGTGTATATAATGTGTATAATGTGTATATAATGTGTATAATGTGTATATAATGTGTATAATGTGTATATAATGTGTATAATGAGTATATAATGTGTATAATGTGTATATAATGTGTATAATGAGTATTTAATGTGTATAATGTGTATAATGTGTATATAATGTGTATAATGTGTATAATGTGTATATAATGTGTATAATGAGTATATAATGTGTATAATGTGTATAATGTGTGTATAATGAGTATTTAATGTGTATAATGTGTATATAATGTGTATAATGTGTATAATGTGTATATAATGTGTATATAATGTGTATATAATGTGTATAATGTGTATATAATGTGTATAATGTGTATATAATGTGTATAATGTGTATATAATGTTATAATGTGTATAATGTTGTATATAATGTGTATAATGTGTATAATGTGTATAATGTGTATATAATGTGTATATAATGTGTATAATGTGTATAATGTGTATAATGTGTATATAATGTGTATAATGTGTATATAATGTGTATATTAATGTGTATAATGTGTATAATGTGTATAATGTGTATAATGGTAGTATATTATAATGTGTATAATGTGTATAATGTGTATAATGTGTATATAATGTGTATATAAGTGTATAATGGTATAATGTGTATATAATGTGTATTAATGTGTATAATGTGTATATAATGTAGTATAATGTGTATAATGTGTATAATTAATGTGTATATAATGTGTATAATGTGTATAATGTGTATAATGTGTATAATGTGTATAATGTGTATATAATGTGTATAATGTGTATATAATGTGTATAATGTGTATATAATGTGTATAATGTGTATATAATGTGTATATTAATGTGTATATAATGTGTATAATGTGTATATAATGTGTATAATGTGTATATAATGTGTATAATGTGTATATAATGTGTATATAATGTGTATATAATGTGTATATAATGTGTATAATGTGTATATAATGTGTATAATGTGTATATAATGTGTATAATGTGTATATAATGTGTATATAATGTGTATAATGTGTATATAATGTGTATAATTGTGTATATAATGTGTATAATGTGTATATAATGTGTATAATGTGTATATAATGTGTATATAATGTGTATATTATAATGTGTATAATGTGTATATAATGTGTATAATGTGTATATAATGTGTATAATGTGTATAATGTGTATATAATGTGTATATAATGTTGTATATAATGTGTATAATGTGTATATAATGTGTATAATGTGTATATAATGTGTATAATGTGTATATAATGTGTATATAATGTGTATAATGTGTATATAATGTGTATATAATGTTTATAATGTGTATATAATGTGTATAATGTGTATAATGTATATAATGTGTATAATGTGTATATAATGTGTATATAATGTATATAATGTGTATAATGTGTATAATGTGTATATAATGTGTATAATGTGTGTATAATGTGTATATTAATGTGTATAATGTTGTATATAATGTGTATAAATGTGTATATAATGTGTATATAATGTGTATAATGTGTATAATGTGTATATAATGTTGTATAATGTGTATATAATGTGTATTAATGTGTATATAATGTGTATATAATGTGTATAATGTGTATAATGTGTATATAATGTGTATATAATGTGTATAATGTGTATAATGTGTATATAATGTGTATAATGTGTATAATGTGTATATAATGTATATAATGTGTATAATGTGTATATAATGTGTATAATGTGTATAATGTGTATATAATGTGTATAATGTGTATATAATGTGTATATAATGTGTATATAATGTGTATATAATGTGTATAATGTGTATATAATGTGTATATAATGTGTATAATGTGTATATAATGTGTATAATGTGTGTATAATGTGTATATAATGTGTATAATGTGTATAATGTGTATATAATGTGTATAATGTGTATAATGTGTATAATGTGTATATAATGTGTATAATGTGTATATAATGTGTATAATGTGTATATAATGTGTATAATGTATATAATGTGTATAATGTGTATATAATGTGTATAATGTGTATATAATGTGTATATAATGTGTTATAATGTGTATATAATGTATATAATGTGTATATAATGTGTATAATGTGTATATAATGTGTATAATGTGTATATAATGTATATAATGTGTATAATGTGTATATAATGTGTATATAATGTGTATAATGTGTATATAATGTGTATAATGTGTATATAATGTGTATATAATGTGTATATAATGTGTATAATGTGTATATAATGTGTATATAATGTGTATAATGTGTATATAATGTGTATAATGTGTATAATGTGTATATAATGTGTATATAATGTGTATATAATGTGTATATAATGTGTATATAATGTGTATATAATGTGTATAATGTGTATATAATGTATATAATGTGTATAATGTGTATATAATGTGTATATAATGTGTATAATGTGTGTATAATGTGTATATAATGTGTATAATGTGTATATAATGTGTATATAATGTGTATATAATGTGTATATAATGTGTATAATGTGTATATATTGTGTATATAATGTGTATAATGTGTATATAATGTGTATAATGTGTGTATAATGTGTATATAATGTGTATAATGTGTATAATGTGTATATAATGTGTATAATGTGTATTAATGTGTATAATGTGTATATAATGTGTATAATGTGTATATAATGTGTATAATGTGTATATAATGTGTATAATGTATATAATGTGTATATAATGTGTATAATGTGTATATAATGTGTATAATGTGTATATAATGTGTATATAATGTGTATAATGTGTATATAATGTATATAATGTGTATATAATGTGTATAATGTGTATATAATGTGTATAATGTGTATATAATGTATATAATGTGTATAATGTGTATATAATGTGTATATAATGTGTATAATGTGTATATAATGTGTATAATGTGTATATAATGTGTATATAATGTGTATATAATGTGTATAATGTGTATAATGTGTATATAATGTGTATAATGTGTATATAATGTGTATAATGTGTATAATGTGTATATAATGTGTATATAATGTGTATATAATGTGTATAATGTGTATAATGTGTATATAATGTGTATAATGAGTATAAAATGTGTATAATGTGTATATAATGTGTATAATGAGTATTTAATGTGTATAATGTGTATAATGTGTATATAATGTGTATAATGTGTATAATGTGTATATAATGTGTATATAATGTGTATAATGTGTATATAATGTGTATAATGTGTATATAATGTGTATAATGTGTATATAATGTGTATAATGTGTATATAATGTGTATAATGAGTATATAATGTGTATATAATGTGTATATAATGTGTATAATGTGTATATAATGTGTATAATGTGTATATAATGTGTATAATGTGTATATAATGTGTATATAATGTGTATAATGTGTATATAATGTGTATATAATGTGTATAATGTGTATATAATGTGTATAATGTGTATATTAATGTGTATAATGTGTATATAATGTGTATATAATGTGTATAATGTGTATATAATGTGTATAATGTGTATATAATGTGTATAATGTATATAATGTGTATAATGTGTATAATGTGTATATAATGTGTATAATGTATATAATGTTTATAATGTGTATATAATGTGTATAATGTGTATATAATGTGTATAATGTGTATATAATGTGTATATAATGTGTATAATGTGTATATAATGTGTATATTGTATATAATGTTTATAATGTGTATATAATGTGTATAATGTGTATATAATGTATATAATGTGTATAATGTGTATATAATGTGTATATAATGTATATAATGTGTATAATGTGTATATAATGTGTATATAATGTGTATAATGTGTGTATAATGTGTATATAATGTGTATAATGTGTATATAATGTGTATATAATGTGTATATAATGTGTATATAATGTGTATAATGTGTATATATTGTGTATATAATGTGTATAATGTGTATATAATGTGTATAATGTGTGTATAATGTGTATATAATGTGTATAATGTGTATAATGTGTATATAATGTGTATATAATGTGTATAATGTGTATAATGTGTATATAATGTGTATAATGTGTATAATGTGTATATAATGTATATAATGTGTATAATGTGTATAATGTGATATAATGTGTATAATGTGTATATAATGTGTATAATGTGTATAATGTGTATATAATGTATATAATGTGTATAATGTGTATATAATGTGTATATAATGTGTATATAATGTGTATATAATGTGTATAATGTGTATATATTGTGTATATAATGTGTATAATGTGTATATAATGTGTATAATGTGTGTATAATGTGTATATAATGTGTATAATGTGTATAATGTGTATATAATGTGTATAATGTGTATAATGTGTATATAATGTGTATAATGTGTATATAATGTGTATAATGTGTATATAATGTGTATAATGTATATAATGTGTATATAATGTGTATAATGTGTATATAATGTGTATAATGTGTATATAATGTGTATATAATGTGTATAATGTGTATATATGTATATAATGTGTATATAATGTGTATAATGTGTATATAATGTGTATAATGTGTATATAATGTATATAATGTGTATAATGTGTATAATGTGTATATAATGTGTATAATGTGTATATAATGTGTATAATGTGTATATAATGTGTATATAATGTGTATATAATGTGTATAATGTGTATATAATGTGTATATAATGTGTATAATGTGTATATAATGTGTATAATGTGTATAATGTGTATATAATGTGTATATAATGTGTATAATGTGTATAATGTGTATATAATGTGTATAATGTGTATAATGTATATAATGAGTATATAATGTGTATAATGTGTATATAATGTGTATATAATGTGTATATAATGTGTATAATGTGTATAATGTGTATATAATGTGTATAATGTATAATGAGTATATAATGTATATAATGTGTATAATGTGTATATAATGTGTATATAATGTGTATATAATGTGTATATAATGTATATAATGTGTATAATGTGTATATAATGTATATAATGTGTATATAATGTGTATAATGTGTATAATGTGTATATAATGTGTATATAATGTGTATATAATGTATATAATGTGTATAATGTGTATATAATGTATATAATGTGTATATAATGTGTATAATGTGTATATATGTGTATATAATGTGTATATAATGTGTATATAATGTATATAATGTGTATAATGTGTATATAATGTGTATAATGTGTATATAATGTGTATATAATGTGTATATAATGTGTATATAATGTGTATAATGTGTATATAATGTGTATATAATGTGTATAATGTGTATATAATGTGTATAATGTGTATATAATGTGTATATAATGTGTATATAATGTGTATAATGTGTATATAATGTGTATATAATGTGTATAATGTGTATATAATGTGTATAATGTGTATAATGTGTATATAATGTGTATATAATGTGTATAATGTGTATAATGTGTATATAATGTGTATAATGTGTATAATGTATATAATGAGTATATAATGTGTATAATGTGTATATAATGTGTATATAATGTGTATATAATGTGTATAATGTGTACATAATGTGTATATAATGTGTATATAATGTGTATAATGTGTATAATGTGTATATAATGTGTATAATGTGTATAATGTATATAATGAGTATATAATGTATATAATGTGTATAATGTGTATATAATGTGTATATAATGTGTATATAATGTGTATATAATGTATATAATGTGTATAATGTGTATATAATGTATATAATGTGTATATAATGTGTATAATGTGTATAATGTGTATATAATGTGTATATAATGTGTATATAATGTATATAATGTGTATAATGTGTATATAATGTATATAATGTGTATATAATGTGTATAATGTGTATATAATGTGTATATAATGTGTATATAATGTGTATATAATGTATATAATGTGTATAATGTGTATATAATGTGTATAATGTGTATATAATGTGTATATAATGTGTATATAATGTGTATAATGTATATAATGTGTATATAATGTGTATAATGTGTATATAATGTGTATATAATGTGTATAATGTGTATAATGTGTATATAATGTGTATAATGTGTATAATGTATATAATGAGTATATAATGTGTATAATGTGTATATAATGTGTATATAATGTGTATAATGTGTATATAATGTGTATATAATGTGTATATAATGTGTATAATGTGTATAATGTGTATATAATGTGTATAATGTGTATAATGTATATAATGAGTATATAATGTATATAATGTGTATAATGTGTATATAATGTGTATATAATGTGTATATAATGTGTATATAATGTATATAATGTGTATAATGTGTATATAATGTATATAATGTGTATATAATGTGTATAATGTGTATAATGTGTATATAATGTGTATATAATGTGTATATAATGTATATAATGTGTATAATGTGTATATAATGTATATAATGTGTATATAATGTGTATAATGTGTATATAATGTGTATATAATGTGTATATAATGTGTATATAATGTATATAATGTGTATAATGTGTATATAATGTGTATAATGTGTATATAATGTGTATATAATGTGTATATAATGTGTATAATGTATATAATGTGTATATAATGTGTATAATGTGTATATAATGTGTATAATGTGTATATAATGTGTATATAATGTGTATAATGTGTATATAATGTATATAATGTGTATATAATGTGTATAATGTGTATATAATGTGTATAATGTGTATATAATGTATATAATGTGTATAATGTGTATATAATGTGTATATAATGTGTATAATGTGTATATAATGTGTATAATGTGTATATAATGTGTATATAATGTGTATAATGTGTATATAATGTGTATATAATGTGTATAATGTGTATATAATGTGTATAATGTGTATAATGTGTATATAATGTGTATATAATGTGTATATAATGTGTATAATGTGTATAATGTGTATATAATGTGTATAATGTGTATAATGTATATAATGAGTATATAATGTGTATATAATGTGTATATAATGTGTGTATAATGTGTACAATGTGTATAATGTGTATATAATGTATATAATGTGTATATAATGTGTATAATGTATATAATGAGTATATAATGTGTATAATGTATATAATGAGTATATAATGTGTATATAATGTGTATATAATGTGTATAATGTGTATAATGTGTATATAATGTGTATAATGTGTATAATGTGTATATAATGTGTATAATGTGTATAATGTATATAATGAGTATATAATGTGTATATAATGTGTATATAATGTGTGTATAATGTGTACAATGTGTATAATGTGTATAATGTGTATAATGTGTATATAATGTGTGTATAATGTGTACAATGTGTATAATGTGTATATAATGTATATAATGTGTATATAATGTGTATAATGTATATAATGAGTATATAATGTGTATTATACACAAAAACAACTGTTACTGCATCAGTATAATAATTTATCATGTGCAGTAATCTATCCTACTCACTGCAGTTATCTATCTTGTACATATGGTGCATCTATCCTTTATTATATTGTATTTATTTTTTATATATAGTCTGTGTGCCATCGTTTCCTTTTCCTTACATGTCTACTGCTGCTACTAATGCATAGTTCACAAATAAATGATGATCGTATCTTCTTTCTTTTTCTGCCTCTAGATATTTCCTCTATTTTTATAAAACTGTTAACTTCTACGTCATTGCTTACGCACAAAATTCCCCTGATGTGGGATCAATAAAGTTTCTAATCTAATCTAATCATCTAATAAAATCTAATTTACAACAATAATAGTGTTGTTACAGCTGCGGGGGGCGGGGCTCTGACGGCAGAGCAGCGTGATGACGTAGGGTAGTGACGCAGCAGTGACGCAGCGTTCAGTAGAGCATCATGGCGGACGGCAGGGAAAAAGCGTTGCAGGATTACAGGAAGAAATTACTGGAACACAAAGAAGTGGACGGGCGGTTAAAAGAACGTGAGGACTGAGAAGTTAAATGTGACTCGGGTTGTTGTGGAAGAAACGCTAAGTGTTTGTTTTACGTCCACGTGAACGCTGTCGGACAATCAGCGGGAGCTAGCTGCCGGCTAGCTAGTGCTTTGTCATCGCAGTAGAAAACCGGCTACAAGTTAACATGCTAAGTAGAATGCTAACTAAGCTAACAGGAGTAGACCGGAGTTTTGCTTTAAAAACATTAAACTGGTTATAAAGGCCTCAGACAGTCGGTCATCCAAAACCTGTGGTACTTTTAATTTGCTATACATAATATGTCGTTTGTTATCTTAACAGAACGTGATGCTAAGCTAACGATAGCATTGAGCTAACGTCTTGTTGATGTGTTTTAACAACAACTGCAGTAACATGGCAGCTCTGTGTGTGTTTTTCAGTGAGAGAACAGCTCCGAGAACAAACTAAACAGTACGAGAAGTCAGAGAACGACCTGAAGGCTCTGCAGAGTGTGGGTCAGGTAAGAACCGACGGACCCGTCTCACCTCTAGACCTGAAACATCCAGTGACCAGTAGGAGAGTCAGTAATGACCAGGACTAGACTTTATTAGCAAAACCAGTCCGTAACAACACAGAATACACATGTTCGACTGATTTAAAATGAGACATGAGGGCTGATACACACTACTAATATTACACTATATTACTGGCGATGCAGCTGCAATGATTAGTCGATTAACCGATTAGTTGCCGACTGTTAGATTAATTATTTTGAGAATTGATTGATCCGTTGAAGTCATTTTTAAAATAGAAATTAACTCAAATCTGATTCTTTTAGCTTATTTTATATACTATAACACACTCACAACATCTTTGATTCCATTTCAATATTAATAGAGTATTAATATTATATAGTAATAATATAGAGTATTGCATGTATGTACTAATGTTAATGTGTTGTTCAGTTCTTTAGTTTGATATTTTCATAACATTTAATTATAGTTTCTTATAATTATCTACATTATTGTAATAGAACAGAGTGTGAGGGTAGGAATTAATGTATTTTACTTCTTCCTATTCCTTTTAGAACATGTTAGTATTAATATATTATATAATATATTAATATTATTCCTTTAATAATTAGGGGACAGATGCTATAGATACTGTATTTAAAAGGAGGAAAAGAGGATGGATTTTATTTCTGTTTCTTACTTCCTGTCTCCCTCTGCCCTTTTATTTATCTATTTATTTTATTTCTAAACTGTTCAGTTGGAATTAAAGATTCAATATACACATACCTGCAGTAGTATGACACTCAACATGTTTATCAGCCATCACATATTTACTCTGCAGCAGATTAACTTGTCATTTTATACTGAAAATAGAAAATGTAAATGTTGCTCATACAGATTTTTTGGTCTTTTCTAATAACTTTTGATAGTAGACAACTTAGATGAAGGTTTTAAGCAAAATAATTAAATTTCCAACTGCTTCCAAGTCTCATGACGTTAACTTCCTCCCAAGAACATGAACAAACCCTTTACATTATGATCAAGTCTCTACAATAATCCCCCAAAATTATAAATAGGTTTTGTTTATTGGCGTCCAAAATGGAAAAATAGATGGCTAACATGAATGTAATTGACTGTAGTGTATAATTCTGGTCATGAAATGGTTTAACTACTAATAGATGATGGTGTTGACGGCAGCAGCTGTGATTTCTTTGTGTCTGTGTGTTTTCAGATCGTTGGAGAAGTCCTCAAACAGCTGACTGAGGAGAAATGTAAGTGTCTCTCATTCGTATGTAAACCTGTACCGTGACGTGCTGCTAACGTGTTTTTATCGTTTGATTCCAGTCATCGTCAAGGCAACCAACGGCCCTCGGTATGTGGTCGGATGCCGCAGACAGGTACGTGCTGAACAGGAGGATTCCACTGTAATAACATCAGCTTCTGCAGGTTTCTGAGCCCTGACACAACTTTAAAGGCTAGAATAGGTTGTTTAGCACCATCATGGACAACAGACCATTGAACCTTTATTAACTATTGATCGATAAATCACAGCTCTCTGCACCGTTCTGATGCTGCATTCATCCACCATGGAACTCATGTCTCTTTAGAGGAAGTTTATAACATAAATATATATCAGTAGATCTGATATTAAGCCTTTTATTGTCCGTATTTTATCAATTATTGTTCATATATTGCAGCTAGCATCGACACTAACAGCTGTATTTTGACCAATCAGAGGCTGATCCAGCCAGAAATAACTCTTCTTTTTACCAAACCCTGATTATTCAGCAACAAGAGAGTGTGTTTTAGTCTAAAGTGTAAAGAATTAAATAACTTCTGATCTAAATTAGTTGTTTTTCCTGTTTTACTTCCCAGATCTTGGACAATAATTTAATTTTTAATTCCTAAAAAGCATGTTTATTATTTGTGTTGAGTGTTCTTTGGTCGCCTCACTTCTCCTTCAAATGGAATGGCTGCATCATAACTATTCAAACAGTCCATGTTGTCACAGGATTAACAATACAGAACAAACCAGGTCAGACAGAAACAGCAGTTACTATGCTGGGAACAGTGCTGTCTGTTTCATTAACGTCTCTGAGGTCACATTACTGCTTCATTATTAGTATTATTCTATATTATTTATTACAGTATATCCTCCTCTGTTGGTCTTAACACCAGTCAAGCTTCTTTTACTTTGGCCAAACTATTTTATTTCCGTTTTAAATCCAAATGATTCCATGACAGTCAGTGAATGTAGCGTTTCCTCTTTTAAAGTGTGATTCTAATGTTTTCCTCCAGCTGGATAAGTCCCAGCTGAAGCCTGGTACCAGGGTGGCTCTGGACATGACCACGCTCACTATAATGAGGTACGATGGAGCTGCACTCACTATGGATGTAATAAAAAACAACCTTCAACACTTAGACACTCGTGGTGTCTCTACATCAGTGGTTCTTAACCTTGTTGGAGGTAGTGAACCATGAGCCACACGACCTACAACTAGTCACGCTAACTACAGCATCAATAACACGCTAAGAAGTTTAACTATAGCATCAATAACATGCTAAAAGTTTAACTACAGCATCAATAACACGCTAAGAAGTTTAACTATAGCATCAATAACACGCTAAGAAGTTTAACTATAGCATCAATAACATGCTAAGAAGTTTAACTATAGCATCAATAACATGCTAAGAAGTTTAACTACAGCATCAATAACACGCTAAGAAGTTTAACTATAGCATCAATAACACGCTAAGAAGTTTAACTATAGCATCAATAACACGCTAAGAAGTTTAACTATAGCATCAATAACATGCTAAGAAGTTTAACTATAGCATCAATAACATGCTAAGAAGTTTAACTACAGCATCAATAACATGCTAAGAAGTTTAACTACAGCATCAATAACACGCTAAGAAGTTTAACTATAGCATCAATAACATGTTAAGAAGTTTAACTATAGCATCAATAACATGCTAAGAAGTTTAACTACAGCATCAATAACACGCTAAGAAGTTTAACTACAGCATCAATAACATGCTAAGAAGTTTAACTATAGCATCAATAACACGCTAAGAAGTTTAACTACAGCATCAATAACACGCTAAGAAGTTTAACTATAGCATCAATAACATGCTAAGAAGTTTAACTACAGCATCAATAACATGCTAAGAAGTTTAACTATAGTATCAATAACATGCTAAGAAGTTTAACTATAGCATCAATAACATGCTAAGAAGTTTAACTATAGCATCAATAACATGCTAAGAAGTTTAACTATAGCATCAATAACATGCTAAGAAGTTTAACTACAGCATCAATAACACGCTAAGAAGTTTAACTATAGCATCAATAACATGCTAAGAAGTTTAACTACAGCATCAATAACATGCTAAGAAGTTTAACTATAGCATCAATAACATGCTAAGAAGTTTAACTACAGCATCAATAACATGATAAGAAGTTTAACTATAGCATCAATAACATGCTAAGAAGTTTAACTATAGCATCAATAACATGCTAAGAAGTTTAACTATAGCATCAATAACATGCTAAGAAGTTTAACTATAGCATCAATAACATGCTAAGAAGTTTAACTATAGCATCAATAACATGCTAAGAAGTTTAACTATAGCATCAATAACATGCTAAGAAGTTTAACTATAGCATCAATAACACGCTAAGAAGTTTAACTATAGCATCAATAACATGCTAAGAAGTTTAACTACAGCATCAATAACATGCTAAGAAGTTTAACTATAGCATCAATAACATGCTAAGAAGTTTAACTATAGCATCAATAACACGCTAAGAAGTTTAACTATAGCATCAATAACACGCTAAGAAGTTTAACTATAGCATCAATAACATGCTAAGAAGTTTAACTATAGCATCAATAACATGCTAAGAAGTTTAACTATAGCATCAATAACACGCTAAGAAGTTTAACTATAGCATCAATAACACGCTAAGAAGTTTAACTACAGCATCAATAACACGCTAAGAAGTTTAACTACAGCATCAATAACACGCTAAGAAGTTTAACTACAGCATCAATAACACGCTAAGAAGTTTAACTATAGCATCAATAACACGCTAAGAAGTTTAACTACAGCATCAATAACATGCTAAGAAGTTTAACTATAGCATCAATAACACGCTAAGAAGTTTAACTACAGCATCAATAACACGCTAAGAAGTTTAACTATAGCATCAATAACATGCTAAGAAGTTTAACTATAGCATCAATAACACGCTAAGAAGTTTAACTACAGCATCAATAACATGCTAAGAAGTTTAACTATAGCATCAATAACACGCTAAGAAGTTTAACTACAGCATCAATAACATGCTAAGAAGTTTAACTATAGCATCAATAACATGCTAAGAAGTTTAACTATAGCATCAATAACACGCTAAGAAGTTTAACTACAGCATCAATAACATGCTAAGAAGTTTAACTATAGCATCAATAACATGCTAAGAAGTTTAACTACAGCATCAATAACATGCTAAGAAATTTAACTATAGCATCAATAACATGCTAAGAAGTTTAACTACAGCATCAATAACACTTTTCATCAACTCCTCTAACTCCGGAGGTAGAACATGTGTCTCTTCCTCTTCTACGTCGATGACGTCATGTTTTACTATGATTTTCTGTTCGCTGCTGTTTTTGTTCACTTCTTCTCAGTTGTTGTTAAAAGTTACCGACAATGTTGAAGTTATCAACACCAGCCTAGAGCGCCCTCTGGAGGTTTAGTGTGAAAATGTAAATGATATACTGGTAATAATGTGTTAATAATTTCAGAGTATAAGACGCAGACTAACTATGAATAAAACGTGACTTCTAGTCCAGAGAATACGGTAATGTCTCCCTCTCTGCTTTACATGGTGGTGTATTCACCATATCATATAACAGGATGTTGAATTAAATATGACAAATAAAACATTTATTTAGACTCTTTATTGTGTCGGAAAATCCCACTTTGAATAAACTTTATTAAAACACTCCAGACCGCCATCACGTTATTTAGCACCACGAGATTCACAAGGGAAAAAATCACCTTCCAAGTTGTTGTGAGCCGTTTATTCATCGTCTCTGCTTTGGATTAGAACAGAGAAACATCCATTAAAAACTTATGGAGGAAGGAATCTGTCTGCTGCACGTTAGCTTAGCATCAATCAATCTATGGTGAGATGTTGTGATGACAAAAATCTGTTGATTATTTTATAATTAGCAGGAAAAACAGGGTCAAAACCTTGAGTCTCTATGATATTTATTACTTTTAAATGGTAACAGACTAACAGTCTCATGCTCTAACAGGAAATAGTGAAATAAGGGAGTGGTTTAGTGGCAGGTGATGATCCAGGTGTGTTGTCCTGCTCGTTGCCAGGTACCTGCCCAGGGAGGTGGACCCTCTGGTCTACAACATGTCCCACGAGGACCCCGGCAGCGTCTCCTACTCCGAGATCGGAGGCCTGTCTGAACAGATCCGGGAGCTGAGAGAGGTGAGTTTGAGCTCCGGTTAAAAACGACACGTAGAACCAACAGCGAGACTAAAACCTGCTGCTGCTGCAGGTGATCGAGCTGCCGCTGACCAACCCTGAGCTGTTCCAGAGAGTCGGCATCATCCCTCCTAAAGGCTGCCTGCTGTACGGGCCTCCAGGTCAGCCTTCTATTTGTTATATCTGTTATTATTAGTGTGGGATGAATGAGCTGCCAGTCAGTCACTGTAAATATAACGTATTCTAAGCTGTTTAAGCCCATCAGTAACTGTAGTAATCAGTGTCCATGTCCTCGTTTCTACTCAAAAACAATCCAACTTTACTCATAGAGGCTTGTCCAGTATTAAAAGATGATAAACTCATTCAATTCTGTAGAATAATTGGATTTAGGATGAATATTTGTTGTTTAAGGGCAGATTTGTCATTAAGTCATTAAAAGTCCAGATAACAAAAATAAAAATAATAGAGATGTGTATTTATATGTATAAAACCTTTAATTTGGTCTCGTTTAATAAAACATGAATAACAAGATAAAAACAATATAAAATATAAATTATCTGCCAATAGAATAAAATACTTCGACTCTATATTCATAGTGTTAGCTGTGAAAAGGAGGCTTTTATTTTGAAGGAGTCACATGACCAGGATATTGCTGATGGATATTTAACATGTGACGGTTTTAACTAATAAAAACGTTCAAAGTAAAGTTCGTACTATTTCATGCAATAGAGGGTTAAATCGATTAGTTTCATTATTTTAGTAAATGATCAGAGTCATTGATTAATCAGTAAATGTGTAAATTCTCTGGTTCCAGCTTCTCTTCTCTGATTATTTCCTGGTTTCTTTAGTCTCTATAATAATAAACTGATGATCTTTGGACTAAAAAGACATTTTAGGTTGAATCTGCAGCTTTGATCCACATTTACTGAACCAAACCTGATTTATTATCCGTTATAATATTGAAATATCAAAAAATTAAAAACAACAAATCAAGTTTAAAATTGTTTTTTCTCCTGATTGTTAATTAAAACTATAAAATTAAAACATGATCAATAATCATTGTTATTGACTGTTTGTATTCTTCTCATTCATCTTCATTTACCTGTTAAAAGCAGGTCATTAAGTATAATAATAATTTATTATACTTATAATTAAGTATAAAGAATAATTCCCTACAAATATTTAAAACAAAATGACACGTTTCAGTAATTGATGGTTTAATCAACTATCAAAGCAGTGAGTTTCCTACAGGTTTCATTGAATTAATTAGTTTATTGATGTAAATCACAGCCTCTAATTGACTGACTGATTGAATCCAGTTGATCAGGTATTGATTGGATCTTCTCTCTAACAGGAACTGGGAAAACTCTCCTGGCCAGAGCCGTGGCCAGTCAGCTGGACTGTAACTTCCTGAAGGTAAACCTTTCTATCAGGGAAACTGGAGAAAAGACGTCCACACACCCTCAGTCACTGATTAATGAATGAATTGATGTGAGGACGTTTCAGAGACACGACGCCGTTGTTGTCACTACAAAACAGACATTTAAACACGTAGAGTCACCATCAGAGACGTGAAAATGCCCAAAAATGGAAACATCATTATTAATAAATGCAAATAAAAGATGAATAATAGAAAAAGGTGTAACAAGAAAACATAGAAACAGCTTTTAGTTAAATTATATCAGACAATGATGTTAAACTCAGTTTATTCCCACAGTCACATCAGAGGTCTGGTTTCACTCAGATCATATATTAACTATTAGTATTATACATGTTATTATATCAGATAATTATCTCTCCACTCAGAATAGAACTGGTGACAATTTACTAAGATTTTTAACCAGAATTAATAAATAATGTTGTATTGTTGTTAGTGTCTAATTATTAACATCATCCCAGATATGTAGAGACTCAGACCAGAATCTGCTGATAACCACTATTAACTATTGATTTATTTCATGAATCTCTGGTTTAGTGTTGCTATGCTAAATATTAAAGAATAGAAAGTAGCAGAAAGTAATGACAGATGTACTTCAACAAAGGAAAAGAAGGAAAAACATTTATTCACTGTAAATAAATCACACCAGTCTGTGAAGCTCTGGAGGGACCACAGGAAATGAGCTGGAGACCAGATCTGGGCCCCGGACCTCGGGTTGGACACCTAAAATAATCATGAATGCATCAATAGAATGATTAAATATAGTAAACTATAGGTTTTAGATAAACAGTGATAGGGACAGTGGGTGGAGTTCTCACATCATAGAAAACTGTCTCTGCTGCTGTTTTTACAGTTAGGTGTGAAAAGGAGGCTTTTATTTTGAAGGACTCATAATTAATGAGGTCAAACTATCCTCAGACTATATTTACTGCTGTTTATTCCATATTTCCTTTAATATATCTATAATTTAGACCATTTTAAGTAATAAACCCACATCTAAGTCGTGTAGATTAGTTTCCATACCTCCAGTCAATGATTGTCCGTTAAATGACTACTAATTAATACTGATTAATCAGCGTATTGATTATTGATGCTGCTGCAGGTGGTTTCCAGCTCCATCGTAGATAAATACATCGGTGAAAGTGCTCGACTCATCAGAGAAATGTTCAACTACGCCAGAGACCATCAGCCCTGCATCATCTTCATGGACGAGATCGACGCCATCGGTGAGGGGCTACCTCTGTCAACGCTTTTATTGTGAAGGAGCTACAGCTTCCTGTGGCCTGTGCTGAGTCTGACTATATTTCCTCCTTATTTCCTCCTTATTTCTCCGTGTGTGTGTGTGTGTGTGTCTGTGTGTCTGTCTGTGTGTCTGTGTGTGTGTGTGTGTTTCTCTGTGTGTGTGTCTGTGTGTCTGTGTGTCTGTGTGTCTGTGTGTGTTTCTCTGTGTGTCTGTGTGTCTGTGTGTCTGTGTGTCTGTGTGTGTTTCTCTGTGTGTCTGTGTGTCTGTGTGTCTGTGTGTCTGTGTGTGTTTCTCTGTGTGTCTGTGTGTCTGTGTGTGTTTCTGTGTGCGTGCGTGCGTGCGTGCGTGCGTGTGTGTGTGTAGGCGGCAGACGTTTCTCAGAGGGAACCTCTGCTGACAGAGAGATCCAGAGGACTCTGATGGAGGTAACACACTGTCATTTATTGATAAAGTGTGTGTGTGTGGTGTCATTTATTGATAAAGTGTGTGTGTGTGTGGTGTCATTTATTGATAAAGTGTGTGTGTGTGGTGTCATTTATTGATAAAGTGTGTGTGTGTGGTGTCATTTATTGATAAAGTGTGTGTGTGTGTGTGTGGTGTCATTTATTGATAAAGTGTGTGTGTGGTGTCATTTATTGATAAAGTGTGTGTGTGGTGTCATTTATTGATAAAGTGTGTGTGTGTGTGTGTGTGGTGTCATTTATTGATAAAGTGTGTGTGTGGTGTCATTTATTGATAAAGTGTGTGTGTGGTGTCATTTATTGATAAAGTGTGTGTGTGGTGTCATTTATTGATAAAGTGTGTGTGTGGTGTCATTTTATTGATAAAGTGTGTGTGTGTTAATAATTATTCACACTTTGAATTCATCACAAATTCCTTAAAAGGACCTGGAAAAGTCTTGACTTCTCTCTGGCTGTTAAATGTGTTGAGTTGATTTAGTTCATCGATTATTCTGATTAAATAATAAAATGATAAGATCAATAAAAAGTAGTGGAAGTGTCTAAAAGTTGTAGAATCCTCTGCTGGTTAATTAACCTCAGGAAGAACCAGAGAATAAAATCATATAGAACATCAGTGTATCATCATTAGAACTGATGCTTCACTATGAAGTTATTATTATTATTTATACAAATATATTCACCACAAACTACATGACTTTCCTTCTGTTTGATGTTCATCATTCACTATTAACACACACACACACACACACACGTATATGACTGAACAATTAAAACGTGTGAAATAGAATTTATCTGAACTTCAAATCACTTTCCTATAAAGTATTAATATTGTAGTTGCTGCTTGTGGTTCCTAGAAATAACACCAGGAGTCGTTCTGTAGCACCTTGTAGTTTGCAGAGCTGCAGTAAAGTATTGATGATGGATCAGTGCTGTGCTTCCTCTCAGCTGCTGAACCAGATGGACGGCTTCGACACGCTCCACCGGGTCAAGATGATCATGGCGACCAACCGACCCGACACCCTGGACCCGGCCCTGCTGAGACCCGGCAGACTGGACCGCAAGATCCGTAAGAACCAGTTATTAAAGACAACGTTTTAATTAATGTGCAGTCAAACACACGACCATCATCAAAAACCAGGAAAAGCACCGAGAAGAAGCTGCGTCAGCGTAAAATACAGATAAAATGTTTTTAACCAGTTTCAGCTCAGATTTCATCTGCTGAGTCATTAACAGTCATGTTATTATCTGTTTTAATTAGAACCCTCGATGCTGCACTGGGTAGAAATAAAATGTCCAATATGAGTCATTTATCAGGGATCATGTTCATCCTCTGATGTATGAATCATTACACAGACTATATATATATTATATTATTATATTATTATACAAACACAGTATTATTCATTTATTAGTATTTATTTTATTATTTATTCATGTATTAGTGTTATGTATTCATTATTATATTATTATTATTTATCTTTAATAATGTATTTATTATTTATTTTTAGCATTATTATTTATTAGTATTATGTATTTATTATTATATTATTTATTTTTAGTATTATATTTATTTATTACTATTATTTATTTTTAGCATTATTATTTATTAGTATTATGTATTTATTATATATTATTTATTTTTAGTATTATATTTATTTATTACTATTATTTATTTTTAGCATTATTATTTATTAGTATTATGTATTTATTATATATTATTTATTTTTAGTATTATATTTATTTATTACTATTATTTATTTTTAGCATTATATTTATTATTTATTCATTAGTATTTATTTATTAGTATTTATTTAATAATTTATTCATTTATCAGTATTATGTATTTATTATTATTTATTTTTAGTATTATATTTATTTATTAGTATTATTATTTATTAGTATTCATTTATCAGTATTATGTATTATATTATTATTTATTTTTAGTATATTTATTTATTAGTATTATTATTTATTAATTATTCATTTATCAGTATTATGTATTATATTATTATTTATTTTTAGTATATTTATTTATTAGTATTATTATTTATTAATTATTCATTTATCAGTATTATGTATTATATTATTTATTTTTAGTATTATATTTATTTATTATTATTATTATTTTAGTATTTATTCATTTATCAGTATTATGTATTATATTATTTATTTTTAGTATTATATTTATTATTATTATTATTTTAGTATTTATTCATTTATCAGTATTATGTATTATATTATTTATTTTTAGTATTATATTTATTTATTATTATTATTATTTTAGTATTTATTCATTTATCAGTATTATGTATTATATTATTTATTTTTAGTATTATATTTATTTATTAGTATTATTATTTATTAATTATTCATTTATCAGTATTATGTATTATATTATTTATTTTTAGTATTATATTTATTTATTAGTATTATTATTAATTTGATCAGTTTCATTCCTCCATCTTTGCTTCTTTCTGTTCTAATCAGCTGTTTCTGAGTCAAATCTCTAGTTTTATACAACGATGTATAATTAAAATATTAATTGTAATCCTGTTGTGAATTTAATATTTAATAATCTATTTATTATAAATCCAAATGAAGTGTGTTGTTTATGTAAAGGACTAAAAGAACAGAAATAACAATAGATGTTTGATATCAGTCGCTGTGTTTCAGCACAGATAATTATCTTCTTCATCATCATCTTCATCATCTCCTCCTCCTCCTCCTCCAGACATCGAGCTGCCTAATGAACAGGCCCGTCTGGACATCCTGAAGATCCACTCCAGCCCCATCACCAAACACGGGGAGATCGGTGAGTGGCTCCTGGAGCCTGCGTGGAAAATAAACACTGATATTTATACTTTAATGATACTATTATCACATTTGTTACTGTCCCAGGTGATTCACCTGATAATAAATTATTATAAATATTACCTGAATGAATCCACAGTGATGTTCCAGCAGGTCAAAGGTCGATAAAATCACGGTTCTGTTTTTTTTAGATTTTGAAGCCATCGTGAAGTTGTCGGACGGTTTTAACGGAGCTGATCTGAGGAACGTTTGCACGGAAGCAGGTTGGTCAACAACAAAAACCATTAATGGATCAGTAGTTCTGTTCATTAGATGTAGATCAGTAGTTCTGTTCATTAGATGTAGATCAGTAGTTCTGTTCATTAGATGTAGATCAGTAGTTCTGTTCATTAGATGTAGATCAGTAGTTCTGTTCATTAGATGTAGATCAGTAGTTGGGTTCATTAGATGTAGATCAGTAGTTCTGTTCATTAGATGTCGATCAGTAGTTGGGTTCATTAGATGTAGATCAGTAGTTCTGTTCATTAGATGTAGATCAGTAGTTCTGTTCATTAGATGTAGATCAGTAGTTGGGTTCATTAGATGTAGATCAGTAGTTCTGTTCATTAGATGTAGATCAGTAGTTCTGTTCATTAGATGTAGATCAGTAGTTCTGTTCATTAGATGTAGATCAGTAGTTCTGTTCATTAGATGTAGATCAGTAGTTCTGTTCATTAGATGTAGATCAGTAGTTCTGTTCATTAGATGTAGATCAGTAGTTCTGTTCATTAGATGTAGATCAGTAGTTGGGTTCATTAGATGTAGATCAGTAGTTCTGTTCATTAGATGTAGATCAGTAGTTCTGTTCATTAGATGTAGATCAGTAGTTCTGTTCATTAGATGTAGATCAGTAGTTGGGTTCATTAGATGTAGATCAGTAGTTCTGTTCATTAGATGTAGATCAGTAGTTGGGTTCATTAGATGTAGATCAGTAGTTCTGTTCATTAGATGTAGATCAGTAGTTCTGTTCATTAGATGTAGATCAGTAGTTGGGTTCATTAGATGTAGATCAGTAGTTCTGTTCATTAGATGTAGATCAGTAGTTCTGTTCATTAGATGTAGATCAGTTCATCAGTTTATTATTATAGAGACTAAAGAAACCAGGAAATAACCAGAGAAGAGAAGCTGGAACCAGAGAATCAGACATTTTCTCCTTGAATCTATTATCAGAATCCTTTTAGGTTCATTTAATAATCGTCGTTTTTGTTTTCAGGCCTGTTTGCCATCCGAGCCGACCGAGAATACGTCACCCAGGAGGATTTTATGAAAGCTGTTAGGAAAGTGGCTGATTCCAAGAAGCTGGAGTCCAAACTGGACTACAAGCCTGTATAAACCTGTTGCCATGGTTTCCAGCCGATGGTTTATAAACCCGTCGTCATGGTTTCCAGCCGATGGTTTATAAACCCGTCGTCATGGTTTCCAGCCGATGCTTTATAAACCCGTCGTCATGGTTTCCAGCCGATGCTTTATAAACCCGTCGTCATGGTTTATAAACCCGTTGTCATGGTTTCCAGCCGATGCTTTTCATTCTTTTTCATGGATTTGCTGTGTTGTGACCTGAAGGACGATTTCTTTCTTTGTTTGTGGGATTTAAAACGTTGTCTTTGCCACCAAGTGACTTTGATTTATTAAACTCCTGTTTCCACTCGTTAGTCGGACCCGCCTCAGTAATTAGACTGGATCAACGAGGCTGGTCACCTGTATAAAATACCTTCATACTGAAATAAACCCTCATGTCTAAACTGGGACTCGTTGGTTTTATTTCACCTTTTACAGCCGAAGTACTGATGTTTACCAGTGGAACAACGTAAGAAACTCTGTTTACTCAGAGTACACTTAATAAAACTATTCAGAGGTACTTTACTATTAATGTCGTCTGAATTAATCAACCATTATTTTACAGCTTTAGCTTCTTTTATCAGTGTTTTATTCATAAAACTGAAAATTCAACCATTGAAAAGCAAATTATTTAAACTTCAGCTTTAAGAATCATTCATCAGGTCAATAAATGTACATTTTATGTTGGTTTCTTATTATTTAAAAGTCCATTTGTGCCTTTTTTTCCCACAAAATGGCAAAAAATATTAAATTTTAAATATTAATCCAGCTAAAATATAAAACTGTTTTATTTCTTAATTTTTCAAGCTTTTATAAGAGAATTAAATCTGGTGTCACAACATTTTTGACTAATTCATGGAAAATAATAGACCACAGTAAAATGATGATTTGTCTGATTTCACTACTTCTATGTCTGTGTTTGGACTAAAGGAACATTTTAGTTTGAGTCTAGAAACTACTGACAACATTTACCACTAATTACAATTAAAATATGATCATTTACAGCATTTATTTATAGAAAATGACAAAAAAGATCCAAAGAAACTAGATCAAATTCATTTAAAACATAAAACTAATGTTTAGACTTAAGAAGAGTTCAGAAATCAATATTTGGTGCAATAACCTTTATTTTTAATCCCCTTTACCATCAGGTTTCACCTCATCAGCTCCTCTTTAAGCTGATTTAAAAATATATATATATATATATATATATATATATGTACGGGTGATATCAGTAAAACCAAGTTTAATGTCTTAAATCTACTGAAAATGAATGTAAATCTAAAATTACTGAAAATCTACTGATCCCAGCTTTCATATATATATATATATATATATATATATATATATATATATATATATATATATATATATATATATATATATATATATATATATATATATATATATATATATATATATATATATATATATAAAGTTCTTGGTATTAGAGACTTTTAAATATGTTTTATTTCTGTATTTTTCCTTAAAGCTGCAGTGCATTTTCAATAATTAGCATTAACATTAATAAATGTGAAGTTATAAGAAATAAAAGCTTTAAACATCTGTGTGTAATGAATCTGAGTTTTACTTTGTAGAATGATTGAAAACACACACACATATATATATATATATATATACATATATATATACATATATATATATACATATATATATATATATATATACATATATATATACATATATATATATACATATATATATATATATATATATATATATATATATATATATCTAAATGATCAGTGACACTAGTGTGATTCCTCCTGTTGAAGTCATTTAACTGTTGACTATAAATAATCAGTCAAATCCTTTGCAGCTGCAGTGTTTTACAGAGACAGAAACGCTGCTTTGCTGCCTTCAGAGTTTTAATGAAACTTTTATATTTTTTAATTGTAATCTTGCTGTTTTTATTAAAGTAAGAGTTCAGAGTGCACCTCTCCTCCTGCTGGATGTGAATGTTTGCATCGAATTCTCTGAAAATCATCTTTTTCCTCGGTTCCAGACCCACTTCCTGTCTGTTTCCATGACAACCTGAAACTTCAGTTAAAAGTCAGTAAAGTGGACTTTTAAGTATTAATATATGTATTATATATTAGTGATGTCACAAATCCTGCTCCAATTTTCAACGAGCTCAGAGAAACGTCATGAAAAACATCAGAATATAGGAACAAGAAGAATAAAGTGTTTGAGTTTTAAATGATTATTGATGGATAATTGGTAGAAATTAATTCATCTGTTCTTCATGGTTCAACTTCATTTACAGACAGTTACAGATGTGAAATAAACACCAAACTGACATAATCTAATCTTCTAAAAACAAATACATTCATAGAATAAAGATAAATAATCTGTACATTAAAATATGACTATACATTCTTTACAAATATGGAAACGTCCTCTGAACAGAACGTTGCAGCATCACATTCAGTGATTACATCTTTACTGTTCATCTCAACATTTCATGCAGCAGAGGATTAGAATTAAATCCTCCACATGTTGCTGAAGGTGATTTCTCAGGTTCCTGCAGGTGTTGTTTATGGGCGGGGCCTGGTCCAGGCTCCGCCCCCCTGGTCCAGGGCGAAGGACTCCATGATGAAGGCCCTGCAGATGGGGCAGTGCTGCAGGTGGAAGCTGCAGCTGTGGCAGAGACAGGCGTGTCTGCAGGGCAGCAGAACCCGGGTCACGGCTGCATTCTGACACACCACGCAGTCCCTGCCCTCCCACCAGCCACGCCCACCCTGCTCCTCCTGCTGCTCCTGCTGCTCCTGCTCCTCCTGCTGCTCCTCCTGCTGCTCCTCCTGCTGCTCCTCCTCTCTGGGTTCAGCAGGTCGGGTCCGGTCCGGTTCTGGAGGTTCAGACGTCGCCTCGCTGCCGGCTGACATGAAGAGAGGCTGAGAGGAAAAAGGAAGAAAGGTTGATCAATCAGTCAATCAATCAATCAGTCAATCAATCAATCTGTCAATCCATCAATCAGTCAATCAATCAGTCAATCAATCAATAAGTCAATCAATCTGTCAATCAGTCAATAAATCAATCAATCAGTCTTTATTTATAAAGCAGTTTTCAAACGTTTATAAATAGAACACAAAGTGATTCACAAAAGAAAAAAACAGAAAAACTACATCTACAAACTACATACACTTTATACATATAGACACACACACACACACACATATATACATATATATACATATATATACATATATATACATATTTCATGCAGTAGAGGGTCATTTGTAACAAACAGGACATTTTCACCTGATCTCATTGGAAGATTCCTCCTTTAAAACCATATTCTTCAAATTCCTGTGAATCACTGATTTCAGTCAAAGTGAGTAGAAGTAGACGTAACACACCTTTAACTCAAACATGTTTCCCTGTGATGTGAGCAGGTACTGGAAGAGAATCCTGGAGGATAGACTGTAGCTGTCATCAGGAACATGAAGAACCGTCACACTGGAAACCTGAGAAAACACACACGGGACCATAGTTTACACTGGAAAACACACACGGGACCATAGTTTACACTGGAAAACACACACGGGACCATAGTTTACACACTAAAACACACACGGGACCATAGTTTACACTGGAAAACACACACGGGACCATAGTTTACACACTAAAACACACACGGGACCATAGTTTACACACTAAAACACACACGGGACCATAGTTTACACTGGAAAACACACACGGGACCATAGTTTACACTGGAAAACACACACGGGACCATAGTTTACACTGGAAAACACACACGGGACCATAGTTTACACTGGAAAACACACACGGGACCATAGTTTACACTGGAAAACACACACGGGACCATAGTTTACACTGGAAAACACACACGGGACCATAGTTTACACACTAAAACACACACGGGACCATAGTTTACACTGGAAAACACACACGGGACCATAGTTTACACACTAAAACACACACGGGACCATAGTTTACACACTAAAACACACACGGGACCATAGTTTACACTGGAAAACACACACGGGACCATAGTTTACACTGGAAAACACACACGGGACCATAGTTTACACACTAAAACACACACGGGACCATAGTTTACACAGGAAAACACACACGGGACCATAGTTTACACAGGAAAACACACACGGGACCATAGTTTACACTGGAAAACACACACGGGACCATAGTTTACACACTAAAACACACACGGGACCATAGTTTACACAGGAAACCACACACGGGACCATAGTTTACACAGGAAAACACACACGGGACCATAGTTTACACTGGAAAACACACACGGGACCATAGTTTACACTGGAAACCACACACGGGACCATAGTTTACACTGGAAACCACACACGGGACCATAGTTTACACACTAAAACACACACGGGACCATAGTTTACACTGGAAAACACACACGGGACCATAGTTTACACTGGAAAACACACACGGGACCATAGTTTACACACTAAAACACACACGGGACCATAGTTTACACTGGAAAACACACACGGGACCATAGTTTACACTGGAAAACACACACGGGACCATAGTTTACACTGGAAAACACACACGGGACCATAGTTTACACTGGAAAACACACACGGGACCATAGTTTACACTGGAAAACACACACAGGACCATAGTTTACACACTAAAACACACACGGGACCATAGTTTACACACTAAAACACACACGGGACCATAGTTTACACTGGAAAACACACACGGGACCATAGTTTACACTGGAAAACACACACAGGACCATAGTTTACACTGGAAAACACACACGGGACCATAGTTTACACACTAAAACACACACGGGACCATAGTTTACACACTAAAACACACACGGGACCATAGTTTACACTGGAAAACACACACGGGACCATAGTTTACACTGGAAAACACACACGGGACCATAGTTTACACAGGAAAACACACACGGGACCATAGTTCACACACTAAAACACACACGGGACCATAGTTTACACTGGAAAACACACACGGGACCATAGTTTACACACTAAAACACACACGGGACCATAGTTTACACTGGAAAACACACACGGGACCATAGTTTACACACTAAAACACACACGGGACCATAGTTTACACTGGAAAACACACACGGGACCATAGTTTACACTGGAAAACACACACGGGACCATAGTTTACACACTAAAACACACACGGGACCATAGTTTACACAGGAAAACACACACGGGACCATAGTTTACACAGGAAAACACACACGGGACCATAGTTTACACACTAAAACACACACGGGACCATAGTTTACACTGGAAAACACACACGGGACCATAGTTTACACACTAAAACACACACGGGACCATAGTTTACACTGGAAAACACACACGGGACCATAGTTTACACAGGAAAACACACACACGGGACCATAATTTACACACTAAAACACACACGGGACCATAGTTTACACTGGAAAACACACACGGGACCATAGTTTACACAGGAAAACACACACGGGACCATAGTTTACACACTAAAACACACACGGGACCATAGTTTACACTGGAAAACACACACGGGACCATAGTTTACACTGGAAAACACACACGGGACCATAGTTTACACTGGAAAACACACAAGGGACCATAGTTTACACAGGAAAACACACACGGGACCATAGTTTACACTGGAAAACACACACGGGACCATAGTTTACACAGGAAAACACACACGGGACCATAGTTTACACACTAAAACACACACGGGACCATAGTTTACACTGGAAAACACACAAGGGACCATAGTTTACACAGGAAAACACACACGGGACCATAGTTTACACTGGAAAACACACAAGGGACCATAGTTTACACAGGAAAACACACACGGGACCATAGTTTACACTGGAAAACACACACAGGACCATAGTTTACACACTAAAACACACACAGGACATAGTTTACACACTAAAACACACACGGGACCATAGTTTACACTGGAAAACACACACGGGACCATAGTTTACACACTAAAACACACACAGGACATAGTTTACACACTAAAACACACACAGGACATAGTTTACACTCTAAAACTTACGATGTTGTAGAACTCTCTGGCTGCTGGTTCCGCCAGCGTCAGAACCGCCACCAGAGGGTACCGGGTCCTGGGCAGAGGTCCGAAGTCCCGGATCCCCCGATCCGCTGGGATCTGTGTGTGGATGGATTCTTCACTGCTGATACTGGAGAGAGGAGTCAAAGACTGGATATCTCTAATAAACATGGAATTACTTCATTATTATTTATTATTCCAGCAGAAAATAATTATAGAATATACATTAATGTCTCTCTGTGTTTGAGCTACTGTTAAAAACACTGTAAATTTGACTCATTTAAACATTGAAGCTTCATATTAACTTCAATACAGAGAAGATCTGTGGATGTTTCATGAAGCATCTTCTACTGGATATATATAAATATACAGACCCATGAATGGATCAGACATCCGTTTATAGAGGTGCGTCTCTAATAATTAGTATATCATGAATATTTCCATCATTTATTTCTTGTAATTTTTTAATTGACAGATAATAAAAAGCCAAAACCTTCATGGTTATTAATGCTAATACTAAATTTGTAATAATAATCATAGTACGTAGTATTTTTTATATTTTCTGTCTTATATTGAGCAGTAAAACATGTTAATGTTGATTGAATAGAAATAAAAGTATTTATAATAAAACAGTCAACAACAAAAGTCTCATTAAAATGTAAAATAAAAGCATGAAGGATTATCGAGGCCACTGAAAACAGTCAATTTGTTTATTCATTCTAGAAAATGTGACCAAACAAAAACACATTGACTAATTATGATAATTATGCCTGAAACTAATGGCTCATTACAGCTGATGACTCTTCATATTAGCTGTGTGTAAGGCTGTGGATGATCAGGCTGAAGGATACTGGAAGCTCTGGTAGCAGCAGGACAGGGACTGCAGGGCCTCCTGGAAGCTTCGGGGGCAGCTGAGTCCTGGTCCACGCTGGTGGGTCTGCAGCGCCCCCTGCAGGGCGACCACCTCACAGCCCCAGAAACAGCTGAGGACGCAGGGCTCCAGGCAGCGAGGCCTCAGCCCCACGCCGTCTGAAACAGGAGGAAGCTGCTGATGACGACTGCTGTAAATTAATCATTACATGCTGCACATGCTGTATATGCTGTATATGATGCTATAGATGCTGTAGATGCTGCACATGATGCTGTATATGCTGTATATGATGCTGTA
This sequence comes from Lepturacanthus savala, assembly GCA_030544235.1. Taxonomy (NCBI): domain Eukaryota; kingdom Metazoa; phylum Chordata; class Actinopteri; order Scombriformes; family Trichiuridae; genus Lepturacanthus; species Lepturacanthus savala. The sequence goes on along the minus strand of CM060477.1, from coordinate 29,375,658 downwards.
TATGATGTAGATGCTGTATATGCTGTATATGATGCTGTATATGCTGTATATGATGCTATAGATGCTGTAGATGATGTAGATGCTGTATATGCTGTATATGATGCTGTATATGCTGTATATGATGCTATAGATGCTGTAGATGATGTAGATGCTGTATATGCTGTATATGATGCTGTATATGATGTAGATGCTGTATATGATGTAGATGCTGTATATGATGTAGATGATGTATATGATGTAGATGCTGTATATGATGTAGATGATGTATATGATGTAGATGATGTATATGATGTAGATGATGTATATGATGTAGATGCTGTATATGATGTAGATGCTGTAGATGCTGTATATGATGTATATGATGTATATGATGTAGATGCTGTATATGATGTATATGATGTAGATGCTGTAGATGCTGTATATGATGTAGATGCTGTATATGATGTAGATGCTGTATATGATGTAGATGCTGTATATGATGTAGATGATGTATATGATGTAGATGCTGTATATGATGTAGATGCTGTAGATGCTGTATATGATGTATATGATGTATATGATGTAGATGCTGTATATGATGTATATGATGTAGATGCTGTAGATGCTGTATATGATGTAGATGCTGTATATGATGTAGATGCTGTATATGATGTAGATGCTGTATATGATGTAGATGCTGTATATGATGTAGATGCTGTAGATGCTGTATATGATGTATATGATGTAGATGCTGTATATGATGTATATGATGTAGATGCTGTAGATGCTGTATATGATGTATATGATGTAGATGCTGTATATGATGTATATGATGTAGATGCTGCACATGATGCTGTATATGATGTAGATGCTGCACATGATGCTGTATATGATGTAGATGCTGTAGATGCTGTATATGATGTAGATGCTGTATATGATGTAGATGCTGTATATGATGTAGATGCTGTATATGATGTAGATGCTGTATATGATGTAGATGCTGTATATGATGTAGATGCTGTAGATGCTGTATATGATGTATATGATGTAGATGCTGTATATGATGTATATGATGTAGATGCTGTATATGATGTATATGATGTAGATGCTGCACATGATGCTGTATATGATGTAGATGCTGCACATGATGCTGTATATGATGTAGATGCTGTATATGATGTAGATGCTGTATATGATGTAGATGCTGTAGATGCTGTATATGATGTATATGATGTAGATGCTGTATATGATGTATATGATGTAGATGCTGTAGATGCTGTATATGATGTAGATGCTGTATATGATGTAGATGCTGTATATGATGTATATGATGTAGATGCTGCACATGATGCTGTATATGATGTAGATGCTGTAGATGCTGTATATGATGTAGATGCTGTATATGATGTAGATGCTGTATATGATGTAGATGCTGTATATGATGTAGATGCTGTATATGATGTAGATGCTGTATATGATGTAGATGCTGTATATGATGTAGATGCTGTAGATGCTGTATATGATGTATATGATGTAGATGCTGTATATGATGTATATGATGTAGATGCTGTAGATGCTGTATATGATGTAGATGCTGTATATGATGTAGATGCTGTATATGATGTATATGATGTAGATGCTGCACATGATGCTGTATATGATGTAGATGCTGTAGATGCTGTATATGATGTAGATGCTGTATATGATGTAGATGCTGTATATGATGTAGATGCTGTATATGATGTAGATGCTGTAGATGCTGTATATGATGTAGATGCTATAGATGCTGTATATGATGTAGATGCTGTATATGATGTAGATGCTGTATATGATGTAGATGCTGTATATGATGTAGATGCTATAGATGCTGTAGATGATGTAGATGCTGTAGATGCTGTATATGATGCTGTATATGATGTAGATGCTGTATATGATGTAGATGCTGTATATGATGTAGATGCTGTATATGATGTAGATGCTGTATATGATGTAGATGCTGTAGATGCTGTATATGATGTATATGATGTAGATGCTGTATATGATGTATATGATGTAGATGCTGTAGATGCTGTATATGATGTATATGATGTAGATGCTGTATATGATGTATATGATGTAGATGCTGTATATGATGTATATGATGTAGATGCTGTATATGATGTATATGATGTAGATGCTGTATATGATGTATATGATGTAGATGCTGCACATGATGCTGTATATGATGTAGATGCTGCACATGATGCTGTATATGATGTAGATGCTGTAGATGCTGTATATGATGTAGATGCTGTATATGATGTAGATGCTGTATATGATGTAGATGCTGTATATGATGTAGATGCTGTAGATGCTGTATATGATGTATATGATGTAGATGCTGTATATGATGTATATGATGTAGATGCTGTAGATGCTGTATATGATGTATATGATGTAGATGCTGTATATGATGTATATGATGTAGATGCTGCACATGATGCTGTATATGATGTAGATGCTGCACATGATGCTGTATATGATGTAGATGCTGTAGATGCTGTATATGATGTAGATGCTGTATATGATGTAGATGCTGTATATGATGTAGATGCTGTATATGATGTAGATGCTGTATATGATGTAGATGCTGTATATGATGTAGATGCTGTATATGATGTAGATGCTGTAGATGCTGTATATGATGTATATGATGTAGATGCTGTATATGATGTATATGATGTAGATGCTGTATATGATGTAGATGCTGTATATGATGTAGATGCTGTATATGATGTAGATGCTGTATATGATGTATATGATGTAGATGCTGTATATGATGTATATGATGTAGATGCTGTATATGATGTAGATGCTGTAGATGCTGTATATGATGTAGATGCTGTATATGATGTAGATGCTGTATATGATGTATATGATGTAGATGCTGCACATGATGCTGTATATGATGTAGATGCTGTAGATGCTGTATATGATGTAGATGCTGTATATGATGTAGATGCTGTATATGATGTAGATGCTGTATATGATGTAGATGCTGTAGATGCTGTATATGATGTAGATGCTGTATATGATGTAGATGCTGTATATGATGTATATGATGTAGATGCTGCACATGATGCTGTATATGATGTAGATGCTGTAGATGCTGTATATGATGTAGATGCTGTATATGATGTAGATGCTGTATATGATGTAGATGCTGTATATGATGTAGATGCTGTAGATGCTGTATATGATGTAGATGCTATAGATGCTGTATATGATGTAGATGCTGTATATGATGTAGATGCTGTATATGATGTAGATGCTGTATATGATGTAGATGCTATAGATGCTGTAGATGATGTAGATGCTGTATATGCTGTATATGATGCTGTATATGATGTAGATGCTGTATATGATGTAGATGCTGTATATGATGTAGATGCTGTATATGATGTAGATGCTGTATATGATGTAGATGCTGTATATGATGTAGATGCTGTAGATGCTGTATATGATGTATATGATGTAGATGCTGTATATGATGTATATGATGTAGATGCTGTAGATGCTGTATATGATGTATATGATGTAGATGCTGTATATGATGTATATGATGTAGATGCTGCACATGATGCTGTATATGATGTAGATGCTGCACATGATGCTGTATATGATGTAGATGCTGTAGATGCTGTATATGATGTAGATGCTGTATATGATGTAGATGCTGTATATGATGTAGATGCTGTATATGATGTAGATGCTGTAGATGCTGTATATGATGTATATGATGTAGATGCTGTATATGATGTATATGATGTAGATGCTGTAGATGCTGTATATGATGTATATGATGTAGATGCTGTATATGATGTATATGATGTAGATGCTGCACATGATGCTGTATATGATGTAGATGCTGTAGATGCTGTATATGATGTAGATGCTGTATATGATGTAGATGCTGTATATGATGTAGATGCTGTATATGATGTAGATGCTGTAGATGCTGTATATGATGTAGATGCTGTATATGATGTAGATGCTGTAGATGCTGTATATGATGTAGATGCTATAGATGCTGTATATGATGTAGATGCTGTATATGATGTAGATGCTGTATATGATGTAGATGCTGTATATGATGTAGATGCTGTATATGATGTAGATGCTATAGATGCTGTATATGATGTAGATGCTGTATATGATGTAGATGCTGTATATGATGTAGATGCTGTATATGATGTAGATGCTGTAGATGCTGCACATGATGCTGTATATGATGTAGATGCTGTATATGATGCTGCACATGATGCTGTATATGATGTAGATGCTGTAGATGCTGTATATGATGTAGATGCTATAGATGCTGTATATGATGTAGATGCTGTATATGATGCTGCACATGATGCTGTATATGATGTAGATGCTGTATATGATGTAGATGCTGTATATGATGTAGATGCTGTATATGATGTAGATGCTGTATATGATGTAGATGCTGTAGATGCTGTATATGATGTAGATGCTGTATATGATGTAGATGCTGTAGATGCTGCACATGATGCTGTATATGATGTAGATGCTGTAGATGCTGTATATGATGTAGATGCTGGACATGATGCTGCACATGATGCTGTATATGATGTAGATGCTGTATATGATGTAGATGCTGTAGATGCTGTATATGATGTAGATGCTGTAGATGCTGTATATGATGTAGATGCTGTATATGATGTAGATGCTGTATATGATGTAGATGCTGTAGATGCTGTAGATGCTGCACATGATGCTGTATATGATGTAGATGCTGGACATGATGCTGCACATGATGCTGTATATGATGTAGATGCTGTATATGATGCTGTATATGATGTAGATGCTGTAGATGCTGTATATGATGTAGATGCTGTATATGATGTAGATGCTGTAGATGCTGTATATGATGTAGATGCTGTAGATGCTGTATATGATGTAGATGCTGTAGATGCTGCACATGATGCTGTATATGATGTAGATGCTGTAGATGCTGTATATGATGTAGATGCTGTATATGATGTAGATGCTATAGATGCTGTATATGATGTAGATGCTGTATATGATGTAGATGCTGTATATGATGTAGATGCTGTATATGATGTAGATGCTGTATATGATGTAGATGCTGTATATGATGTAGATGCTGTATATGATGTAGATGCTGTATATGATGTAGATGCTGTAGATGCTGTATATGATGTATATGATGTAGATGCTGTATATGATGTATATGATGTAGATGCTGTAGATGCTGTAGATGCTGTATATGATGTATATGATGTAGATGCTGTATATGATGTAGATGCTGTATATGATGTAGATGCTGTAGATGCTGTATATGATGTAGATGCTGTAGATGCTGTATATGATGTAGATGCTGTATATGATGTAGATGCTGTATATGATGTAGATGCTGTATATGATGTAGATGCTGTATATGATGTATATGATGTAGATGCTGTATATGATGTAGATGCTGTATATGATGTAGATGCTGTATATGATGTAGATGCTGTATATGATGTAGATGCTGTAGATGCTGTATATGATGTATATGATGTAGATGCTGTATATGATGTATATGATGTAGATGCTGTAGATGCTGTAGATGCTGTATATGATGTATATGATGTAGATGCTGTATATGATGTAGATGCTGTATATGATGTAGATGCTGTAGATGCTGTATATGATGTAGATGCTGTAGATGCTGTATATGATGTAGATGCTGTATATGATGTAGATGCTGTATATGATGTAGATGCTGTATATGATGTAGATGCTGTATATGATGTATATGATGTAGATGCTGTATATGATGTAGATGCTGTAGATGCTGTATATGATGTAGATGCTGTATATGATGTAGATGCTGTATATGATGTAGATGCTGTAGATGATGTAGATGCTGTAGATGCTGTATATGATGTAGATGATGTAGATGCTGTAGATGCTGTATATGATGTAGATGCTGTATATGATGTAGATGCTGTATATGATGTAGATGCTGTATATGATGTAGATGATGTAGATGCTGTAGATGCTGTATATGATGTAGATGCTGTATATGATGTAGATGCTGTATATGATGTAGATGCTGTATATGATGTAGATGCTGTATATGATGTAGATGCTGTATATGATGTAGATGCTGTAGATGCTGTATATGATGTATATGATGTAGATGCTGTATATGATGTAGATGCTGTAGATGCTGCACATGATGCTGTATATGATGTAGATGCTGTATATGATGTAGATGCTGTATATGATGTAGATGCTGTAGATGCTGTATATGATGTATATGATGTAGATGCTGTATATGATGCTGTATATGATGTAGATGCTGTAGATGCTGTATATGATGTAGATGCTGTAGATGCTGTATATGATGTAGATGCTGTATATGATGTAGATGCTGTAGATGCTGTATATGATGTAGATGATGTAGATGCTGTAGATGCTGTATATGATGTAGATGATGTAGATGCTGTAGATGCTGTATATGATGTAGATGCTGTATATGATGTAGATGCTGTATATGATGTATATGATGTAGATGCTGTATATGATGTAGATGCTGTATATGATGTAGATGCTGTATATGATGTAGATGCTGTAGATGATGTAGATGATGTAGATGCTGTATATGATGTAGATGCTGTATATGATGTAGATGCTGTATATGATGTAGATGCTGTATATGATGTAGATGCTGTATATGATGTAGATGCTGTATATGATGTATATGATGTAGATGCTGTATATGATGTAGATGCTGTATATGATGTAGATGATGTAGATGCTGTAGATGATGTAGATGCTGTAGATGCTGTAGATGCTGTATATGATGTAGATGCTGTATATGATGTAGATGCTGTATATGATGTAGATGCTGTATATGATGTAGATGCTGTATATGATGTAGATGATGTATATGATGTATATGATGTAGATGCTGTATATGATGTAGATGCTGTATATGATGTATATGATGTATATGATGTAGATGCTGTATATGATGTATATGATGTATATGATGTAGATGCTGTATATGATGTAGATGCTGTATATGATGTAGATGCTGTATATGATGTATATGATGTAGATGCTGTATATGATGTATATGATGTAGATGCTGTATATGATGTAGATGCTGTATATGATGTAGATGCTGTATATGATGTATATGATGTAGATGCTGTAGATGCTGTATATGATGTAGATGCTGTATATGATGTAGATGCTGTATATGATGTAGATGCTGTATATGATGTAGATGCTGTATATGATGTAGATGCTGTATATGATGTAGATGCTGTAGATGCTGTATATGATGCTGTATATGATGTAGATGCTGTAGATGCTGTATATGATGTAGATGCTGTATATGATGTAGATGCTGTAGATGCTGTATATGATGCTGTAGATGCTGTAGATGCTGCACATGATGCTGCACATGATGCTGTATATGATGTATATGATGTAGATGCTGTATATGATGCTGTATATGATGTAGATGCTGTAGATGCTGTATATGATGTAGATGCTGTATATGATGTAGATGCTGTAGATGCTGTATATGATGTAGATGCTGTAGATGCTGTATATGATGTAGATGCTGTATATGATGTAGATGCTGTAGATGCTGTATATGATGCTGTATATGATGTAGATGCTGTAGATGCTGTATATGATGTAGATGCTGTATATGATGTAGATGCTGTAGATGCTGTATATGATGCTGTAGATGCTGTAGATGCTGCACATGATGCTGCACATGATGCTGTATATGATGTATATGATGTAGATGCTGTATATGATGCTGTATATGATGTAGATGCTGTAGATGCTGTATATGATGTAGATGCTGGACATGATGCTGCACATGATGCTGTATATGATGTAGATGCTGTATATGATGTAGATGCTGTAGATGCTGTATATGATGTAGATGCTGTAGATGCTGTATATGATGTAGATGCTGTAGATGCTGTATATGATGCTGTAGATGCTGTAGATGCTGCACATGATGCTGTATATGATGCTGCACATGATGCTGTATATGATGTAGATGCTGTAGATGTTAGGATCTGTTCAAACAGATCATGCTGCATCATCTACTGACACCAACACAGAATAAAACTCTGAATATAATAATATAATGGACAAACAGTCAGGTACCATCTATAATTCACTAAGCTGAATACTGTGGAGAGAGTGAGTGAATGTTTTAGATCATATATAAACTATATATATATATATGTGTGTGTGTGTGTGTGTGTGTGTGTGTGTGTGTGTGTGTGTGTGTGTGTGTGTGTGTGTGTGTGGCTGTGCAATTAATTGAATTTTAATCATTATATTTTATTTTTGTTTTATGTACTCTGACATATAGTGGAGTATGAAGTAGCATCACATCAAAATTGTACTAAAGTACATTAATAAATGTAGTTTCCTTCCACCACTGCCTAAACTTATTGTTACCTATTATTTTATATTTAATAAATAAATATATGTAATGGAAACTGCCTTTTTCTTTAGTAGAAGAGGTGTAATAAAATTAAGTTGTGTATATATATATAGTACATAACATGCAATATTTGCTATCTTTAATCTCTACATGAGAAAACAACAAATCTCGTTAAACATCTCAAACATAACATTCATTCATGCTGAATAAATTCATTGTGGAACTAAAAAAATAAACGTAATTAAATTAAATAATCATGATAATGATTTGTTTCCATAATGGAGCAGCCATATACACATACACATGCATATAGCATGTGTATGTGTTATATGTATTTTAAATTGTGATTCATCTCTTATATTGTACATTTTATATTGTGCTGTAATGTTGTAGAGAATTATCACCCAGCTATAAACTCATTATTCATCACATCAGCTGCATTCATGGAACTACTTAAATAACTGAATAAATGGTGGTGGTCTCACCGGTGACCGAGGCTGGACCAGGACACATGTCCAGGGAGAAGGGGTTGGTCACCTGGACCATCTGCTTCTCAGGGGTCGGGAGGATGGACTCAGGTTCATCGGTGCTGCGTAGGATCACTGGAACATCAAAACCAAACCTGACCAACAACAGCAGGACATTAAATACAGGATTAGACCTGTTAACAGGACAGGTAATAAAATAAACTGATGGAGGCAGCATCGACGTATATTACATGAGAAAACATAACGGTATTAGTAAACTGTTATGTTACTATTATACTGTCATATTATCCTATATTATAGCATATTACTATTATTATACTATACTATCATATTATCCTATATTATAGCATATTACTATTATTATACTATACTATCATATTATCCTATATTATAGCATATTACTATTATTATACTAAAACTGCAATGCTCTTTCAAATACTGCTATTAGTATACTGATATTATTACTATTACTGTACTATTATATTATTATTATTACTATTATACAACATAAAAGTCCCGTTTTACTTGACCTAACAACATAATTTATACTGATATATAGATTAACGTCCACACTTTCAACATAAATTGCAGCCGTTTTATTACAATATCTATATTTTTATGTCTCTCCTTATTTCACTGACTGTTCATGTATTAACCGATGTATAATTAGTCTATTAAGATGATAAACAGTCCAACACACGTCATTTAAACATGAACTATAGCGTTGTGATAAGAGGGACATATGTTTAAATGCTGTTTAGCAGTTATTAGCATTAATAATAACATGTAGATCCACATATAAATGATCTTTATGATTGATCCTTTGAGTGAAACCAGAACACTGATGTGACCCGGGATCAAACTGAGTTTAACTCCCTGCGTCACAGTAACGTTACTGTAACGTTACTGTAACGTTACAGTAACGTTACAGTAACGTTACAGTAACGTCACAGTAACGTTACAGTAACGTCACAGTAACGTCAACGTAGCGCAGCTGACCCGCTGACGTCACTCACCAACCGAGCACCATGGCGGCGGTAACGACGAAGCAGAGAAAAACGACGCTGATGTAGAACAGCGGCGAGTACTCGTAGAGGGTCACCAGGAAAACCGCGGCCATGACCTCTGCCTTACACCGCAGGATCCAACCGCTGATCCTCCAGCCATGTGGTAAACACCGCCATGACGGCCATGACAGCGACTTCCTGTCTACGGCGGCTTCGAAGGTCCAAAAGTACGAACGCGATTTTAGCCGTAAATACGCAAATGTGACTGATTTAACTTCTTCAAACAAAAGAGTCGTTGTTCGTTACGTTATGATGTGTTTATATATATATATATATATATATATATATATATATATATATATATATATATATATATATATATATATATATATATATATATATATGCAGTGCAGTTAGAATAATAATGGTAATGTTCTATAATATAGTATAATATGATAGTATAGTATAATAATAGTAATGTTCTATAATATAGTATAATATGATAGTATAGTATAATAATACTAATGTTCTATAATATAGTATAATATGATAGTATAGTATAATAATAGTAATGTTCTATAATATAGTATAATATGATAGTATAGTATAATAATACTAATGTTCTATAATATAGTATAATATGATAGTATAGTATAATAATACTAATGTTCTATAATATAGTATAATATGATAGTATAGTATAATAATACTAATGTTCTATAATATAGTATAATATGATAGTATAGTATAATAATACTAATGTTCTATAATATAGTATAATATGATAGTATAGTATAATAATACTAATGTTCTATAATATAGTATAATATGATAGTATAGTATAATAATGGTAATGTTCTATAATATAGTATAATATGATAGTATAGTATAATAATACTAATGTTCTATAATATAGTATAATATGATAGTATAGTATAATAATACTAATGTTCTATAATATAGTATAATATGATAGTATAGTATAATAATACTAATGTTCTATAATATAGTATAATATGATAGTATAGTATAATAATACTAATGTTCTATAATATAGTATAATATGATAGTATAGTATAATAATGGTAATGTTCTATAATATAGTATAATATGATAGTATAGTATAATAATACTAATGTTCTATAATATAGTATAATATGATAGTGTAGTATAATAATAGTAATGTTCTATAATATAGTATAATATGATAGTATAGTATAATAATAGTAATGTTCTATAATATAGTATAATATGATAGTATAGTATAATAATAGTAATGTTCTATAATATAGTATAATATGATAGTATAGTATAATAATGGTAATGTTCTATAATATAGTATAATATGATAGTGTAGTATAATAATAGTAATGTTCTATAATATAGTATAATATGATAGTATAGTATAATAATACTAATGTTCTATAATATAGTATAATATGATAGTGTAGTATAATAATAGTAACGTTCTATAATATAGTATAATATGATAGTATAGTATAATAATAGTAATGTTCTATAATATAGTATAATATGATAGTATAGTATAATAATACTAATGTTCTATAACATAACAATATGTTCTAGAACATAGTTTATATATCAGTTTATAAATTATGTTGATAGGCCAAGCAAAACGGGACTTTTATTATTTTATTATTTAGTATAATAGTAGTAGTAGTAATAATAATAATAATAATAATAATAGTATAGTATAGTGCAGTAATAGTAATAATAGCAGGATACTAATAACAATATATAAAAGAGCAGTGCAGTTGTTATTATTATTAGTATAATAATAATAGTAATATTATATAACATAGTATAATATATATATATATATATATATATATATATATATATATATATATATATATATATATATATATATATATATATATATATATATATATATATATATATATATATGTTCTTTGTCTTTTATTATTAAAGTTTAAAAACTAAACTTTAAATAAGTTTAATTTTAATTTCAAGGTAAACTTCGTCCAGGCCGTACTCTCAGTCTCTTTATGTAGTAAAGTTCACAGTAAATAATTCTACTTCCGGTTTGAGCCTTTAAGGTTTCGTGTTTAAAAGGCTCAAACCGGAAGTAGAATTAAATGCCGTGAACTTTACACCGTACAGCGGCTGAGATTACATCCTCTCTAGTAACGGAACCGATCAGCGGGTCTCCCGGTAGTCGGAGGAGGGAGGAGAGGGGGGGAACGGGCAAACTAACGGGAGGAAATGTGTCGGTTAGCCGGTGGGAGCTAACGATGGTAAACGTGGAGCTAACATGCTCAGAGAACGCTGCTGTCCGGTATACAGATGTTTCCATCCCGTTAATCCGGTGTGACGTTAATTTACAGCTGTAATCCGGTGTATACCGACGCGTTTTCGTTAATTTCAGTCTCTATCCATGGTTTAGTCCAACGACCAGAACCATGAGCAGCAGGAAGGACGCTCCCCGCCAGCAGAGCTCGGAGAACAACTCGGTCAGCAGCAGTGAATGGGACATGGCCAGCGACGTGTTCGGGTCCGGGTACGACGACAACCCGGTGGGGGACGGTTCCGCCGCCGGGGACCCGGACCGGGACCTGGACATCCACCTGCCGCTGGAGGACGGCATGATGCTGGGCCTGGACTACCCCGCCTCGTCCTACCTGGACCCGAACTACACCGAGAGCGACGGGAACGCGCCGCCGACCAGGAAACGCGTCCGGTCCAGCAGCTCCCGGCACCGGGGAGAGGTGGTAACGGAGCTGGGACCGGAGGAGGTCCGGTGGTTCTACAAGGAGGACAAGCGGACCTGGAAGCCCTTCGTCGGACACGACTCGCTGAAAATAGAGGTCCTGTACCGGAGGTACCGCTGTCCGGACGTACCGGATAACGGGGCCGGGGACGGGGGGAGCGACCGGGGCGGAGGGCACCGCGGCTCGGTGTCGGAGGACCGGAGACTCCCGGAGGGCAGCATCGAGGCGGTGTGTGTCCGCGGCGGACTGTACGAGGTGGACATCCGGGAGAAGGAGTGCTACCCGGTGTACTGGAACCGTGAGGAACACCCTACCTTACTAATACACTACAAAATATAATACAATATAATACTAATATACTACAAAATATACATATGTAATACAAAATAATACTAATATAATACAATATAATACTAATATAATACTAATATCATACAAATATAACACTAATATACTACAAAATATAATACTAATATACTACAAACTATAATACAAATATAATACTAATATAATACTAATATCATACAAAATATACATATGTAATACAATATAATACTAATATAATACTAATATAATACTAATATAATACTAATATAATACTAATATAATACAATATAATACTAATATACTACAAACTATAATACAAATATAATACTAATATAATACTAATATCATACAAAATATACATATGTAATACAATATAATACTAATATAATACAAATATAATACAAATATAATACTAATATAATACTAATATAATACAATATAATACTAATATAATACAAAATATACATATGTAATACAATATAATACTAATATAATTCTAATATAATACAATATAATACAATATAATACAAATATAATACAATATACTACAATATAATACTAATATAATACAATATAATACAATATAATACAAATATAATACAAATATAATACAAATATAATACAATATAATACAATATAATACTAATATAATACAATATAATACAAATATAATACCATATAATACAATATAATACAAATATAATACCATATAATAACAATATAATACAAATATAATACAATATAATAAAAGATATTAAAAATACACAAAAATATAATGAAAATACACCAAAATATAATAAAAATACACAAAAATATAATAAACATACACAAAAATATAATGAAAATACACCAAAATATAATAAAAATACACCAAAATATAATAAGACATCAAAATATAATGAAAATACACCAAAATATAATAAAACACATCAAAATATAATGAAAATACACCAAAATATAATGAAAATACACCAAAATATAATAAAAATACACCAAAATACTATGAAAATACACTGTACTATGTTGTAGAATATTACTACTATTATACAATACTATCATATTATATTATGTTATAGAATATTACTACTATTATTGTTACGACCAGCTCGGTAGAGGGGGAAGGGAAGTAACACAAAATACCCCAGGTCTTATAAGGTTTAAGTATAAAGTTGTTTTTAATTAAAGAAAAGAGCTTGTTTCCAAGATATCAACCAAGGTAGGTTCCAGGGGTGCAGTAAGTAAAATAAGGTACAACTAAAGAAGGACTCTAACAGAGTTGTTCAAAATTTACCAAAATAAATCCCACTACAACAGAAGAAACACTCCATCAAAACTTAAGTAGCACCCACTAATAAGGTTATTAGTAGCACCCACTAATAACCTTATTAGTGGGTGCTACTTAAGTAGCACCCACTAATAAGGTTACAAAACTAAGGGAGATGGAAATACCAAAATAAATCTAGTGCCTCGCAGGTCACAATACACACACATTCAATACAGATATCTAGCAAAGCAGGCACAGGAGCTGGGCTGGCTACAGCTGGCTGGGGAGTGTTGGGTCCACTGGCTTTTTATACGGCAGCTTGGGCTGATTGGCTGAGGGTGGGCTGTCATCTGACCAATCAGGGTCCACAAGCACAGGTGCTCCTGATCTGTTGATTGGCCTGGAAACTCAGCAGATGCACACACAAGGAGAGAGAGAGAGAGAGAGAGACACTCCAAAACAGCCTGTAACAATTATTATACTATACTATCATATTATACTATATTATAGAACATTAGTATTATTATACTATACTATCATATTATACTATATTATAGAACATTACTATTATTATACTATACTATCATATTATACTATATTATAGAACATTACTATTATTATACTATACTATCATATTATACTATATTATAGAACATTACTATTATTATACTATACTATCATATTATACTATATTATAGAACATTACTATTATTATACTATACTATCATATTATACTATATTATAGAACATTACTATTATTATACTATACTATCATATTATACTATATTATAGAACATTACTATTATTATACTATACTATCATATTATACTATATTATAGAACATTACTATTATTATACTATACTATCATATTATACTATATTATAGAACATTACTATTATTATACTATACTATCATATTATACTATATTATAGAACATTAGTATTATTATACTATACTATCATATTATACTATATTATAGAACATTAGTATTATTATACTATACTATCATATTATACTATATTATAGAACATTACTATTATTATACTATACTATCATATTATACTATATTATAGAACATTACTATTATTATACTATACTATCATATTATACTATATTATAGAACATTAGTATTATTATACTATACTATCATATTATACTATATTATAGAACATTACTATTATTATACTATACTATCATATTATACTATATTATAGAACATTAGTATTATTATACTATACTATCATATTATACTATATTATAGAACATTACTATTATTATACTATACTATCATATTATACTATATTATAGAACATTAGTATTATTATACTATACTATCATATTATACTATATTATAGAACATTAGTATTATTATACTATACTATCATATTATACTATATTATAGAACATTAGTATTATTATACTATACTATCATATTATACTATATTATAGAACATTAGTATTATTATACTATACTATCATATTATACTATATTATAGAACATTACTATTATTATACTATACTATCATATTATACTATATTATAGAACATTACTATTATTATACTATACTATCATATTATACTATATTATAGAACATTACTATTATTATACTATACTATCATATTATACTATATTATAGAACATTACTATTATTATTATACTATACTATCATATTATACTATATTATAGAACATTAGTATTATTATACTATACTATCATATTATACTATATTATAGAACATTACCATTATTATACTATACTATCATATTATACTATATTATAGAACATTACTATTATTATACTATACTATCATATTATACTATATTATAGAACATTACTATTATTATACTATACTATCATATTATACTATATTATAGAACATTAGTATTATTATACTATACTATCATATTATACTATATTATAGAACATTACTATTATTATACTATACTATCATATTATACTATATTATAGAACATTACTATTATTATACTATACTATCATATTATACTATATTATAGAACATTACTATTATTATACTATACTATCATATTATACTATATTATAGAACATTACTATTATTATACTATACTATCATATTATACTATATTATAGAACATCCATACTGTCATATAATACTGTCATATTATAGAATATTACTATTATTATTATACTACAACTGCACTGCTCTTTTATATACTGTTATTAGTATACTGCTATTATTACTGTACTATACTATTATATTATTATTACTATTATACTACATAAAAGTCCCGTTTTACTTGGCCTAACAACATCATTTATACTGATATGTAGATTAACGTCCACACTTTCAACATAAATTGCAGCCGTTTTCTTTCAATACCTGTAATGTCCAGGTATTAACAAATATTAACCAACAAATAATATAAGCATATAATATTATATAATAGAACGGCACAATTAGTACTTATGCTTCTTAAGTACATTTAATGACATTTAGCTGATAATACATCTGCATTGAATTTTACTTACCTGAGTATTTTTAAACAACAGTAAGTACTAAAGTAAATATTAATATATATCTTTAGTAAATATTGCCAGTTTAATAAATGATTAAATAATTAATCTAACACTTTTCTGCAGCTTTTTCTCACACACAGCTGCTATAATGTTGTTATACTACATAGAGAACATCCAAACTAGCCTCACCATCAGTTTTTTCTTCTTCTTCCATTTGAAAATCACCCAATGAAAGAGGGTTTAGACACATGAAATATAAAAGCATCGTCTAATAGAGTTAAACATCATGTCCTCTTCCCTCAGAACAAGACCGGATTCCTGTGATGAGGGGTCAGTGGTTCATCGATGGGACCTGGCTGCCGCTGGAGGAGGATGAGAGTGACCTCATCGAGCTGGAGCACCTGGCCCGTTTCCGGGGGCAACAGATGAGGGACACCTACGAGATGGAGACGGTGACCACCACAGTGGACAGCAAGGACATCAAGGAGTGTAAGAGCAACCGTGAAAGAAGGAAAGATGCAAATGTCTGCAGTAGAGTTCAGTATAACAGCAGTGTGGGTAAAAACAGGAGTCAAGATGAAGTTCTTATAATAAGTTTTATTTTGAAGCATTGACAACACTGAAGTTTATATCCTGAATCAAAATGTGAAGAAGAATGTGTCAACATGACCTCTACAAGTATTCTGATATAAACTGATCCATGATCCATTGTCTTTGTGCTGAAGAGGAAACAAGAAACATTTAAAAAAAAAGGTAAAATAGAAACTGAAGCTTTAATAATATAGATTTCCACCAGTTGAAGAGAGACCAAACACAAAGATTATAGTGTTTATTGATTATAGATCGTTATAGATCCTCATTGTTGTTTCCAGGAATATTAAACATTACATTTCCAGATTAATTTAAAACCAACATATAAAACACAATAGTTTTCTATAACATTAAAACATTTACATTTAGTTTTACATAAAAACAGAAATAAACATATATGTGAAATGAACTATTTTAATATTATATGTTGATTAAAGGAAGGTAAATTTATTAGTATAGAACATTACAAGTGCTTTATATAAAACATTAAAAGCATCAAGATACAATATTTAAAAGGGGAAAGATTTAAATTAATACAAATTAAATAAGATTAAACACTAATACTATTTAAATACTACTTTTTCCTACTTTAAAACAGGTCAATATGACGTGTAACACAACAGGAGGGTTAAATAAATCACATATCAGCAGATTCTGGTCTGAGTCTCTACATATCTGTGATGATGTTAATGTTTAACAACAATACAACATTATTTCTGCAGCAGCTGATTTTAACTTCTGGTTAAATCTTAGTAAATTATCAGCAGCTCTATTCTGAGTGTAGAGTTAATTATCTGATATAACAACAGGTAGAAACATATAAATGATCTTTATAATTGTCTCTTAGAGTGAAACCAGATCACTGACGTGTCCCGGGAACAAACAGAGTTTAACTCTGTGTCAGAAGCTGCTAAATCAGAGAGAAGTCAACGTGTTTCAGTTGGAATGTTGAAGCTTCTCTCATGTTTCCAGCACAAATACACGCATGTTCCAGCCTCCAGAATACTTAATAAACATCAATCTGACTTTCATCAGTCCACAAAATGTTTCTCCATTTCTCTTTAGACCAGTTGATGTGTTCTTTGGTGAATTGTTTCCTCTTCAGCACAAAGACAATGGATCATGGATCAGTTTATATCAGAATACTTGTAGAGGTCATGTTGTCTGATGCTGAAGAGGAAACACACTTGAAATGTGAGTTTCAACAAGACAACGAGCCCAAACACAGCAGTAAACCAGCAGCATGTTGGTTCCAGACCAACAAATTAAAGTAGTGGAGTGGCCAACCCAATCCCTGGACCTGAATCCATTAAAAACTAGTGGCTGACATCAGAAATGCTGGTTCTGAGTTTCTGAGACTAAACCAATGAATTCAGATGAATTGTGAGGCTGAAACACCTGTTGATAGGAACCAGAAGTTGGTGGAGTCCATCAACACAGATGTGAAGCAGGTCTCAGAAACCATGGTCATAACAACTAAATATTACTGGAGTGATTCACAGGAGGAGAAATACTCAACATTTATCACTTCATACAGCAAATATTGGAGTTTGTGAAGAAAAATGCTGACACTGATATTTATATGAACAGAATAATATTCATTTTTATTTAAAATAATTAAAAAACTGACACATTTTTCTTCACATTTTGATTCAGGATATAAAATGCAGAGTTAACAATGCATAGAAATAAAAATTATTATAAGGACTCTGACTTTACTCATGTTTTCAAACACACTGCTGTTATATTAAAATCTGCTGTATGTGTGTGTGACAAAGAAGGTACAGGTGTGTGTGTGTGTGTGTGTATGTGTGTGTGTGTGTGTGTGTGTGTGTGACAAAGAAGGTACAGGTGTGTGTGTGTGTGTGTGTGTGTGTATGTGTGTGTGTGTGTGTGTGTGTGTGTGACAAAGAAGGTACAGGTGTGTGTGTGTGTGTGTGACAAAGAAGGTACAGGTGTGTGTAGAGTGTGTTATAGAAACCAGATCGACAGGTAAAAATAGAAGAACGAGACAAAGTGTGTAACGTTTAATTCAGGACACAACACACACACACTGCTCATCCTCACAGGGACTGGTGAGTTAATGAAGCTGGATTTAATGTAATTGTAATTAGGCTGTTGTTAATTACTGTGATTCTGTCCCAGCCGTCCACAGCCTGAAGCTGAGCCGGAGTCATGTGGACTGGCACAGCGTGGATGAGGTCTATCTGTACAGCGATGCCACCACCTCCAAGATCGCACGCACCGTCACTCAGAAACTGGGCTTCTCTAAAGGTTTGTAGACAGCTGATAACCACTTCTGCTGTTCTGTGGCTTTACTGCTTTATTATGTTGATTTCAGACATGTCTATTCATTTAATTTTCTTTATCACCAGCTTCCAGCAGCGGGACCCGCCTCCATCGAGGCTACGTGGAGGAGGCAGCGCCCGAGGACGCCCCGCCTGAAACCACCCACATCGTGTTCGTGGTGCACGGCATCGGCCAGAAGATGGACCAGGGCCGCATCATCAGGAACACCAGCATGTGGGTTAAAGGAGTTAATAATAGAGTGGGTTAACACCAACATGTGGGTTAAAGGAGTTAATAATAGAGTGGGTTAACACCAACATGTAGGTTAAAGGAGTTAATAACAGAGTGGGTTAACACCAACATGTAGGTTAAAGGAGTTAATAACAGAGTGGGTTAACACCAACATGTAGGTTAAAGGAGTTAATAACAGAGTGGGTTAACACCAACATGTAGGTTAAAGGAGTTAATAACAGAGTGGGTTAACACCAACATGTAGGTTAAAGGAGTTAATAACAGAGTGGGTTAACACCAACATGTAGGTTAAAGGAGTTAATAACAGAGTGTGGGTTAACACCAACATGTAGGTTAAAGGAGTTAATAACAGAGTGGGTTAACACCAACATGTAGGTTAAAGGAGTTAATAACAGAGTGTGGGTTAACACCAACATGTAGGTTAAAGGAGTTAATAACAGTGGGTTAACACCAACATGTAGGTTAAAGGAGTTAATAACAGAGTGGGTTAACACCAACATGTAGGTTAAAGGAGTTAATAACAGAGTGGGTTAACACCAACATGTGGGTTAAAGGAGTTAATAACAGAGTGGGTTAACACCAACATGTGGGTTAAAGGAGTTAATAACAGAGTGGGTTAACACCAACATGTGGGTTAAAGGAGTTAATAACAGAGTGGGTTAACACCAACATGTGGGTTAAAGGAGTTAATAACAGAGTGGGTTAACACCAACATGTAGGTTAAAGGAGTTAATAACAGAGTGTGGATTAACACATCACTCTGTTCTACAGAACTAATTAACCCAACAAGATGCTGCACTGAATAAAACAGCAGATTTAGTCAAAAAGAGAAAGAGCAGAATCAACATTAACCCTCTACTGCATGAAATATTACTGAGAAAAAACATTTATGAGTGTTTTAATTACTTGAAATGACCTAAATAATTGATATATTAAAATAAATATATAAGAAAATGTAGTAAACATAGTCTGGGGATAGTTTCATACTATGTAAGTAAAGATTTTCCCAAATTCTGAATAAAAGACATGTCAAATGTCCATCAGCAATAGGGATATCCTGGTCATGTGACCTCATAAACTGTATATCCTTCAAAATAAAAGCCTCCTTTTCACATTTAGCTGTAAAAACATAGATTTTATATCACAGCTTTTTATAAAAATGAAGATAAAGTACTTTGCAGTAGAAGGTTAGTAGAAGTTTCTTATTCTATTGGCAGATAATTAGTTGGGGCTGGCGTAGCACAGTCCAACTCACCCCCAGAGCATTGAACAATGCACTGGGGGTGAGTTGTGTAGGGTGTAATCCTACACCTATATTATTTATATGTTTATATCTTCTTCCGTAAAAAGTTTGGCTCGCTTCTCAGAGATTCCCGTTACTATGGCGACGTAGTCGCAGTTTTTGTTCGGAATTTTGTCCCCATTCATTCCGGATGGGAGGCTAGAGTGGGTGATGTCATCGTTAGAGTGTAGAGGGAGAGAAAAGGCCCCTGAAAAATAAATTTATAAATTGCCGGTGTAGCCACAATTTTAACCGCACATCAATATTTTTTACATCAAAACGTAGGCCCGACCGCCCTGATCGCTCCAATACTACTATCCAAGCTGAAAGTTCAGCAGTTTTCTCGCTATGAGCCTCCAAGCGCAGCTTGGTCCCCCTTTTGCTCCCATTCAGTCCCATATTAAATTTGAATTTGAAAAACCTGGATTTTCCAAATGTTCCTACTTTTGAAACTGCTTCCGTGGGCACATTTTTCAAGTTACAGAAATAAAAATTATATCACTACGACCGGGCGAGGGTTTGCTCTCAGAAAATCTGATCATTTTTTCTCAATCTTTCACGGTTTTCGAATTATGAGCATTTGTTCGGCATGTGGTCCGACCAGTGATAGCCTTTCTGCCTCCCCAGATTTTGTCGGTTAGTCATGAATTCAAATGCAGCAGAGCAGTTAGTCACCATGGTAACAGCCCAGCTGCTGCAGAAAGCTGCTCAGCAACTCAGCTGAAAGCTGATTGGCTCATGATGTCAGGCTGAAAGCTGATTGGCTGAATGGTTTTCATCAATAACTTTGGATCTAAACCTCCTACAACCATATAACTTGGTGGAGATCATGTTGAAGACCAATCAAACTGATTACATAATATTGGGACCCCCGCCTCCTCAAAGCTGATTGGCTCATAGGTTTCTTTTAATAACGTTGGATCTAAAGGTCGCAGGGTCACCAAACTTTCTGAGATTGATAATACTGACACCCCGAACCATCCTAAGCCACATGGAGGTCACCACGGCGACGTAGTCGCCATTTCGGCGCAATTGATTCCCACGCACCGACCCCGACACCCCCAGAGCCCAGCCCCAACTTTCCGCAAGAATTGTCTAGTTTATATATAGTTTTTATTTTCTTGATTTTAGTCAATTTTTTTTAACTAAATTAACCCAAATCAGGAATGAAAAAGCTTAACCTATTGAAGCTAAATTTATTTCTAAGTTTTCATGCATATAAATGTATATACTTTCCTTAAATTTATTTTTAGATAGATAGATTTTAGGCAAAAAGAAGATAAATTAATTGTTGCCACGGCAACACTATGTAATAAAGAGTTAAAATATGTGGCATGTCATGAATATTCATATATAAATGTAATCTCTACATAAACTTTGGGTCGTCCTTTATATTTCTCTAATTTACAGAAAGTCTCTGTCTCTGATCACTTGTCAGTTACAGACGTTTGAAATGAAGACGTTAAAATCAAAGGTTTTATAAATAACTGGCTCCTAAAGGGTTAACAGTGTTTTATGTGTCTGCTGGTCACAGGATGAGAGACGCTGCCAGGAAGATGGAGGAGAAACGCTTCTCTGACCGAACCACGGAGCACGTGGAGTTCCTCCCTGTGGAGTGGAGGTCAAAGCTGGCTCTGGATGGAGGTATGGAGTACGTTCTCACCCTGAGACGCTGTAAAATAAAGGAAAAGAACACGTTCACCTCTACTGAATTAGCTTCAAAATACAAAGACCCTCACTGGGGTTAACCCAGACTTTGTCCAGGCTGAGAGTGTGAGGAAAATAAAAGAACCTAAACATCTTTAATTTAACCCTCCTTCTGTTCATTTCTCAGCAGCAGCAATGGTTGAAAACACCAATAAAATCCCAACTATCATAGTTAATATTTCATTATTAACTCCATTATTAACTATTCTACCAGTGTTTACCAGTGTTTGAGCTGTAACAGCTGAAGGGTTAATGAGGATAAATCACTAGTAAATGTTTAAACCTTTTCTTGATGTTTCACCACTCAATTACCATCAATCACATGTTTCAGCATATGTTACATGTAGCTGTAGAAGATGAATGAATCATCTGATATTTAGCCTTTATTATCCTTTATTATCCTGTATTATCCTTTATTATCCTTTATTATCCTGTATTATCCTTTATTATCCTGTATTATCCTTTATTATCCTTTATTATCCTTTATTATCCTGTATTATCCTTTATTATCCTTTATTATCCTGTATTATCCTTTATTATCCTGTATTATCCTTTATTATCCTTTATTATCCTTTATTATCCTTTATTATCCTTTATTATCCTGTATTATCCTTTATTATCCTGTATTATCCTTTATTATCCTGTATTATCCTTTATTATCCTTTATTATCCTTTATTATCCTGTATTATCATTTATTATCCTTTATTATCCTTTATTATCCTTTATTATCCTGTATTATCCTTTATTATCCTGTATTATCCTTTATTATCCTGTATTATCCTTTATTATCCTTTATTATCCTTTATTATCCTTTATTATCCTGTATTATCATTTATTATCCTTTATTATCCTTTATTATCCTGTATTATCCTTTATTATCCTTTATTATCCTTTATTATCCTTTATTATCCTTTATTATCCTTTATTATCCTGTATTATCCTTTATTATCCTTTATTATCCTTTATTATCCTGTATTATCCTTTATTATCCTGTATTATCCTTTATTATCCTTTATTATCCTTTATTATCCTTTATTATCCTTTATTATCCTGTATTATCCTTTATTATCCTTTATTATCATTTATTATCCTTTATTATCCTTTATTATCCTGTATTATCCTTTATTATCCTTTATTATCCTTTATTATCCTTTATTATCCTGTATTATCCTTTATTATCCTTTATTATCCTTTATTATCCTTTATTATCCTTTATTATCCTGTATTATCATTTATTATCCTTTATTATCCTTTATTATCCTTTATTATCCTGTATTATCCTGTATTATCCTTTATTATCCTTTATTATCCTTTATTATCCTTTATTATCCTTTATTATCCTGTATTATCATTTATTATCCTTTATTATCCTTTATTATCCTTTATTATCCTTTATTATCCTTTATTATCCTTTATTATCCTGTATTATCATTTATTATCCTTTATTATCCTTTATTATCCTTTATTATCCTTTATTATCCTTTATTATCCTTTATTATCCTTTATTATCCTTTATTATCCTGTATTATCCTTTATTATCCTGTATTATCCTTTATTATCCTTTATTATCCTTTATTATTCTTTATTATCCTGTATTATCCTTTATTATCCTTTATTATCCTGTATTATCATTTATTATCCTTTATTATCCTGTATTATCCTTTATTATCCTTTATTATCCTTTATTATCCTTTATTATCCTTTATTATCCTTTATTATCCTGTATTATCCTTTATTATCCTTTATTATCCTTTATTATCCTGTATTATCATTTAGTATCCTTTATTATCCTTTATTATCCTTTATTATCCTGTATTATCCTTTATTATCCTTTATTATCCTGTATTATCCTTTATTATCCTTTATTATCCTTTATTATCAGTTATTATCCTTTATTATCCTTTATTATCCTTTATTATCCTTTATTATCCTGTATTATCCTTTATTATCCTTTATTATCCTTTATTATCCTTTATTATCCTGTATTATCCTTTATTATCCTTTATTATCCTGAATTATCCTTTATTATCCTGTATTATCCTGTATTATCCTGAATTATCCTTTATTATCCTTTATTATCCTGTATTATCCTTTATTATCCTGTATTATCCTGTATTATCCTTTATTATCCTTTATTATCCTGTATTATCCTTTATTATCCTTTATTATCCTTTATTATCCTTTATTATCCTTTATTATCCTGTATTATCCTTTATTATCCTTTATTATCCTTTATTATCCTGTATTATCCTGTATTATCCTTTATTATCCTTTATTATCCTTTATTATCCTGTATTATCATTTATTATCCTTTATTATCCTGAATTATCCTTTATTATCCTTTATTATCCTGTATTATCCTTTATTATCCTGTATTATCCTTTATTATCCTGTATTATCCTTTATTATCCTTTATTATCCTGTATTATCATTTATTATCCTTTATTATCCTTTATTATCCTTTATTATCCTTTATTATCCTTTATTATCCTTTATTATCCTTTATTATCCTTTATTATCCTGGATTATCCTTTATTATCCTGTATTATCCTTTATTATCCTTTATTATCCTTTATTATTCTTTATTATCCTGTATTATCCTTTATTATCCTTTATTATCCTGTATTATCATTTATTATCCTTTATTATCCTGTATTATCCTTTATTATCCTTTATTATCCTTTATTATCCTTTATTATCCTTTATTATCCTTTATTATCCTTTATTATCCTGTATTATCATTTATTATCCTTTATTATCCTTTATTATCCTTTATTATCCTTTATTATCCTTTATTATCCTTTATTATCCTTTATTATCCTTTATTATCCTGTATTATCCTTTATTATCCTGTATTATCCTTTATTATCCTTTATTATCCTTTATTATTCTTTATTATCCTGTATTATCCTTTATTATCCTTTATTATCCTGTATTATCATTTATTATCCTTTATTATCCTGTATTATCCTTTATTATCCTTTATTATCCTTTATTATCCTTTATTATCCTTTATTATCCTTTATTATCCTGTATTATCCTTTATTATCCTTTATTATCCTTTATTATCCTGTATTATCATTTAGTATCCTTTATTATCCTTTATTATCCTTTATTATCCTGTATTATCCTTTATTATCCTTTATTATCCTGTATTATCCTTTATTATCCTTTATTATCCTTTATTATCAGTTATTATCCTTTATTATCCTTTATTATCCTTTATTATCCTTTATTATCCTGTATTATCCTTTATTATCCTTTATTATCCTTTATTATCCTTTATTATCCTGTATTATCCTTTATTATCCTTTATTATCCTGAATTATCCTTTATTATCCTGTATTATCCTGTATTATCCTGAATTATCCTTTATTATCCTTTATTATCCTGTATTATCCTTTATTATCCTGAATTATCCTTTATTATCCTGTATTATCCTGTATTATCCTTTATTATCCTGTATTATCCTGTATTATCCTTTATTATCCTTTATTATCCTGTATTATCCTTTATTATCCTTTATTATCCTTTATTATCCTTTATTATCCTTTATTATCCTGTATTATCCTTTATTATCCTTTATTATCCTTTATTATCCTGTATTATCCTGTATTATCCTTTATTATCCTTTATTATCCTTTATTATCCTGTATTATCATTTATTATCCTTTATTATCCTGAATTATCCTTTATTATCCTGTATTATCATTTATTATCCTTTATTATCCTGTATTATCCTTTATTATCCTGTATTATCCTTTATTATCCTGTATTATCCTTTATTATCCTTTATTATCCTGTATTATCATTTATTATCCTTTATTATCCTTTATTATCCTTTATTATCCTTTATTATCCTTTATTATCCTTTATTATCCTTTATTATCCTTTATTATCCTGGATTATCCTTTATTATCCTGTATTATCCTTTATTATCCTTTATTATCCTTTATTATTCTTTATTATCCTGTATTATCCTTTATTATCCTTTATTATCCTGTATTATCATTTATTATCCTTTATTATCCTGTATTATCCTTTATTATCCTTTATTATCCTTTATTATCCTTTATTATCCTTTATTATCCTGTATTATCCTTTATTATCCTTTATTATCCTTTATTATCCTGTATTATCATTTAGTATCCTTTATTATCCTTTATTATCCTTTATTATCCTGTATTATCCTTTATTATCCTTTATTATCCTGTATTATCCTTTATTATCCTGTATTATCCTTTATTATCCTTTATTATCCTTTATTATCCTTTATTATCCTTTATTATCCTGTATTATCATTTATTATCCTTTATTATCCTTTATTATCCTTTATTATCCTGTATTATCCTTTATTATCCTGTATTATCCTTTATTATCCTGTATTATCCTTTATTATCCTTTATTATCCTTTATTATCCTTTATTATCCTGTATTATCATTTATTATCCTTTAT
Source organism: Lepturacanthus savala (assembly GCA_030544235.1). NCBI lineage: Eukaryota > Metazoa > Chordata > Actinopteri > Scombriformes > Trichiuridae > Lepturacanthus > Lepturacanthus savala. The sequence goes on along the minus strand of CM060477.1, from coordinate 29,348,267 downwards.
TATCCTTTATTATCCTGTATTATCCTTTATTATCCTTTATTATCCTTTATTATCCTTTATTATCCTTTATTATCCTTTATTATCCTGTATTATCCTTTATTATCCTTTATTATCCTTTATTATCCTGTATTATCCTTTATTATCCTGTATTATCCTTTATTATCCTTTATTATCCTTTATTATCCTTTATTATCCTTTATTATCCTGTATTATCCTTTATTATCCTTTATTATCATTTATTATCCTTTATTATCCTTTATTATCCTGTATTATCCTTTATTATCCTTTATTATCCTTTATTATCCTTTATTATCCTTTATTATCCTGTATTATCCTTTATTATCCTTTATTATCCTTTATTATCCTTTATTATCCTGTATTATCATTTATTATCCTTTATTATCCTTTATTATCCTTTATTATCCTGTATTATCCTGTATTATCCTTTATTATCCTTTATTATCCTTTATTATCCTGTATTATCCTTTATTATCCTGTATTATCATTTATTATCCTTTATTATCCTGTATTATCCTTTATTATCCTGTATTATCCTTTATTATCCTGTATTATCCTTTATTATCCTTTATTATCCTGTATTATCATTTATTATCCTTTATTATCCTTTATTATCCTTTATTATCCTTTATTATCCTGTATTATCCTTTATTATCCTTTATTATCCTTTATTATCCTGTATTATCCTTTATTATCCTGTATTATCCTTTATTATCCTTTATTATCCTTTATTATTCTTTATTATCCTGTATTATCCTTTATTATCCTTTATTATCCTGTATTATCATTTATTATCCTTTATTATCCTGTATTATCCTTTATTATCCTTTATTATCCTTTATTATCCTTTATTATCCTTTATTATCCTTTATTATCCTGTATTATCCTTTATTATCCTTTATTATCCTTTATTATCCTGTATTATCATTTAGTATCCTTTATTATCCTTTATTATCCTGTATTATCCTTTATTATCCTTTATTATCCTGTATTATCCTTTATTATCCTTTATTATCCTTTATTATCAGTTATTATCCTTTATTATCCTTTATTATCCTTTATTATCCTTTATTATCCTGTATTATCCTTTATTATCCTTTATTATCCTTTATTATCCTTTATTATCCTGTATTATCCTTTATTATCCTTTATTATCCTGTATTATCATTTATTATCCTTTATTATCCTGAATTATCCTTTATTATCCTGTATTATCCTTTATTATCCTTTATTATCCTGTATTATCATTTATTATCCTTTATTATCCTGAATTATCCTTTATTATCCTGTATTATCCTGTATTATCCTTTATTATCCTGTATTATCCTTTATTATCCTGTATTATCCTTTATTATCCTTTATTATCCTGTATTATCATTTATTATCCTTTATTATCCTTTATTATCCTTTATTATCCTTTATTATCCTGTATTATCCTTTATTATCCTTTATTATCCTTTATTATCCTGTATTATCATTTAGTATCCTTTATTATCCTTTATTATCCTGTATTATCCTTTATTATCCTTTATTATCCTGTATTATCCTTTATTATCCTTTATTATCCTTTATTATCAGTTATTATCCTTTATTATCCTTTATTATCCTTTATTATCCTTTATTATCCTGTATTATCCTTTATTATCCTTTATTATCCTTTATTATCCTTTATTATCCTGTATTATCCTTTATTATCCTTTATTATCCTGTATTATCATTTATTATCCTTTATTATCCTGAATTATCCTTTATTATCCTGTATTATCCTTTATTATCCTTTATTATCCTGTATTATCATTTATTATCCTTTATTATCCTGAATTATCCTTTATTATCCTGTATTATCCTGTATTATCCTTTATTATCCTGTATTATCCTTTATTATCCTGTATTATCCTTTATTATCCTTTATTATCCTGTATTATCATTTATTATCCTTTATTATCCTTTATTATCCTTTATTATCCTTTATTATCCTGTATTATCCTTTATTATCCTTTATTATCCTTTATTATCCTGTATTATCCTTTATTATCCTGTATTATCCTTTATTATCCTTTATTATCCTTTATTATTCTTTATTATCCTGTATTATCCTTTATTATCCTTTATTATCCTGTATTATCATTTATTATCCTTTATTATCCTGTATTATCCTTTATTATCCTTTATTATCCTTTATTATCCTTTATTATCCTTTATTATCCTTTATTATCCTGTATTATCCTTTATTATCCTTTATTATCCTTTATTATCCTGTATTATCATTTAGTATCCTTTATTATCCTTTATTATCCTGTATTATCCTTTATTATCCTTTATTATCCTGTATTATCCTTTATTATCCTTTATTATCCTTTATTATCAGTTATTATCCTTTATTATCCTTTATTATCCTTTATTATCCTTTATTATCCTGTATTATCCTTTATTATCCTTTATTATCCTTTATTATCCTTTATTATCCTGTATTATCCTGTATTATCCTTTATTATCCTTTATTATCCTTTATTATCCTGTATTATCATTTATTATCCTTTATTATCCTGAATTATCCTTTATTATCCTTTATTATCCTGTATTATCCTTTATTATCCTTTATTATCCTGTATTATCATTTATTATCCTTTATTATCCTGAATTATCCTTTATTATCCTTTATTATCCTGTATTATCATTTATTATCCTTTATTATCCTGTATTATCCTTTATTATCCTGTATTATCCTTTATTATCCTGTATTATCCTTTATTATCCTTTATTATCCTGTATTATCATTTATTATCCTTTATTATCCTTTATTATCCTGTATTATCCTTTATTATCCTTTATTATCCTTTATTATCCTTTATTATCCTTTATTATCCTGTATTATCCTTTATTATCCTGTATTATCCTTTATTATCCTTTATTATCCTTTATTATCCTGTATTATCCTTTATTATCCTTTATTATCCTTTATTATCCTTTATTATCCTTTATTATCCTGTATTATCCTGTATTATCCTGTATTATCCTTTATTATCCTTTATTATCCTTTATTATCCTTTATTATCCTTTATTATCCTGTATTATCCTGTATTATCCTGTATTATCCTTTATTATCCTTTATTATCCTGTATTATCCTGTATTATCCTGTATTATCCTTTATTATCCTTTATTATCCTTTATTATCCTGTATTATCCTGTATTATCCTTTATTATCCTGTATTATCCTTTATTATCCTGTATTATCCTGTATTATCCTGTATTATCCTGTATTATCCTTTATTATCCTGTATTATCCTGTATTATCCTGTATTAACTCATGTAAAATAGTGATCTTGGTCTTAATACTGTCTGGTCTTGGTAGAGTCTTGATCCTGGTCCAGGTGGTCTAGACTACAGGTCTAACACACAGCTGTGATGCTGGTGTGTAGTAACTTAAGTCAGTGTAAACTAAAACCTGGACCCAGACCAGTCCTCCAGGACCAGGACCAGGACTGGTGACCCCTGCTGTGTGTGTTTAATAGTGGATCAGTATCAGGAACTGGTTTATATATTATATATTATATGTTATATATTATATGTTATATGTTATATATTATATGTTATATATTATGTATTATATGTTATATATTATATGTTATATGTTATATATTATATGTTATATATTATATATTATATATGTGTGTGTTGCAGACACAGTAGATTCCATCACTCCTGATAAAGTTCGAGGTCTTAGAGACATGTTGAACAGCAGCGCCATGGACATCATGTACTACACTAGTCCTCTGTACCGAGATGAGGTGAGACACACACACACACATGCACACACACACACACACACATGCACACACACACACACACACACACATACACACACACACACACACACACACACGTGCACACTCACACACACGCACACACACACACACACACACACATGCACACACACACACATACACACACACACGTAGACACACATGCACACTCACACACATGCACACGCACACACACACATAGACACACACACACACACACACACACACACACATAGACACACACACACACACACACATACACACACACACATACATGTAGACGCACACACACGTAGACACACATGCACACACACACACTTGCACACGCACGTACACACACACACAGACACTCACACACGTACAGAAACGCAAACACGCGCACATGCACACACACGCACAAACACACACACATGCACACGTGCACTTCACGTGCACTAAGGACTTCACTAAAGTTTAACTGTGGTTTCTACAGTAAATATTTTAGAGACTGGTTTAAAACAGAGGTTCATTCTGATTCTGTCTGATAGTCTTTGTATCAGAGTCATTGAGGAGCAGAGACAGACGTGGTCTCACTGAGAGGCTGATCATTCACATTCAGTAACCACTATAATTTACTGTGTGTGTGTGTGTGTGTGTGTGTGTGTGTGTGTGTGTGTGTGTGTGTGTGTGTAGATCAACAGGGGCCTGACTCTGGAGCTGAACCGTCTCTACTCACTGTTCTGCACTCGGAACCCAGACTTCGAGAGGAACGGGAAGGTTTCCATCGTGTCCCACTCGCTGGGCTGCGTCATCACCTTCGACATCATGACGGGCTGGGACCCCGTCCGCTTCCACCACCAGGAGATGCCCGACCCCGAGGAGACCGAGGCCCGCTGGCCCAGTGAGGAGGAGCGCCACCTGCAGGAGCAGCTGAGGCTGACGCACCTCAGGTAGTGGACAGCCTGGGAGCTGGATTCACTCAGGGTACACGGTTAACGAGTAAGAGGAATAAAATCAAAAAATCAACGATTTATCAGGTTTAAGGACGAGTCAGTCTCTGCTGCTGGTAGAGAGAAGCCATTAGGACGTTAGGATTCATGTTTTTAGTATTATCTAGTTTATTTATTGCATGAAAGAAATGTTTTCTGTATATATTATATATATTTCTGTGTGTATATTTTGGACTTTAAATTGTGTTTTAAAGTGTGTGTAAAGGAAGACGCGTCAAACTGAAACCAGAGCCAGAAGATTCTAGTAGAGCTCAGATATCTGTAGTTTTATGACCGTGAAACTTTAGAAAGAAGGAAATTGTATTTGAAGACATTTTCCTTTATTAATAGATAAAGAATCTGCTGCTATAACAACAGGCAGCAGATTCTTTGAACTCTTCAGTCTGGAACATGTGTTTTTGTCTGTTTTTATGTTTTGTGCTGGTATGTTGTAGTTTTTTTGCCTGGCGTTCTGTTTCCTCTGTAAAACTATGATATTTAGATTCTTAGAAAAGGATTTCACCTGCAATACCTGCGCTGTCCACCAGAGGGCCGCGGCCCATAGGTTGAATATCACTGGTGTAGAGGTTAATCTGACTCAACACAACTGTAAAAATATGGTAATTTACTCAAATTCCTGTATTAAACCAGTGTTTCTACCCTATAATTTACAATCTTCACAGCTCTGTAGTTAAACAGCTGCTTATTTTACCATAAAGGTTAAATTTCATGTCCTACTTTTTATTTTTCTCTGCATTAGAACCACGATGATCAACAATAATCATTTTCTTTAACGTCATTAATGAATAGAAAGAATAAAACAGTCTCTTTTCTTGATTCTTTCTCCTTTTTAATAAATTACACTCAGCATTTATTTATATTCAGTCTGATAATCATCTGTATTTGTTCATATTGGAGATGTTTTTTATTTTCAGACATAGAAAAACTATTGGATTATTTATAGTTTAACGATGATTCACTGTTTTATTATACTCATGTTGATTAGGATTAGAATAAGATCATATTTTAGGTTAAATCACACACAATGACAGTAGTAAATGTTGTATGAAGTGTGTGAATCACGTTTCTCCTGCAGCTTTTCCAACTCTGGTCCATGAATCAAGGATTAAACCATAAACTCAAGCATCAATCATCCTCCTGTTAATGTTGTACATCACTATAAATACAGACACATTAACCTTTGTATTAGTCCTAAAGTGGCTCCAGAGAGTTTGTTGCTGCTGTCACATGTTGGGACTGAGAATAAGTTGGTAAAATAAGCTCCTTTCAAAGTAAAATGCATATATTTAGTATAAATGTTTGTGTTCTGTCCGTCTGGTGTAGGTTAAGGGACCTGGAGGATCAGTTCCAGGGTCTGAAGACCTCGTCCTGTAAGGCAGCACCAGCCTTGAGATTCAAGGTAATCAGAATAAAAAGCATGTTTTAATGATCCTTAATGAATAAAATACAAACCTGCTGAATTAAACTGCAGATATTCTGCATGGAAGCATCACAAGCAGCTGTGGTGGATGTTAAATCTGCTGAAAATGACTTTTTTCCCTGAATGCTTTAGTTTAAACATGTCATATTCTACATCACTCATTAGAATCTTTAGATATTTACATGTTGTTTCCATGACAACAAATCTATTTTAGCAGTTTAGAAAAAAACAATTATTAGTTTAATTAATTTCAAGTTAAATTATTTTATTTGGTAAAAATTTTCCAAATTCTGAATAAAAGACAACAGTGATGCTCACATGTTAAATGTCCATCAGCAATAGGGATATCCTGGTCATGTGACCTCAGAAATTATATGTCCTTCAAAATAAAAGCTCCATTTTCACACCTAATGTTAAAAGCATAGATATTAAATCACAGCTTTTTAGAAAAATGAAGATAAATATGTGACATGTCATGATTATATAATCTGCCCTATGACGTCATAATATGCAAATTAGATGGTGAATTTAATCTCTACATAAAGTTTGGGTCGTCATTAATATTTCTCTAATTTACAGAAAGTCTCTGATCACTTTTTAGTTCTAGACTTTTGAAATTAAGACGTTAAAATCAAACATTTTATAAAAACAAGTCCTTTGGCTCCTAAAGCTTCATTAAAGTATAAATAAATTAATTAATAAATTAATAAATTAATAAATTAATAAAGGTTTTCCTGACAATATTTATATATATTGATATTCAGGCCTTTTACTTGTATTTCATTTATAAATAGTATTATTTATTATTATTAAGGTGGAAAATGTGAGATTATTATATAGAACATTTCAACAACAAGGAAATTCACATTAAAATAGAGATACGACTTAAAAACAACATCTGTTTTATTCATTTATATAAAAACGACTCCCTTCTTTATTTAATTTAGCTTTATTTAAATTAACAGGATTTTTGGATGAAAAAAATCTCTATATATATTTCATTTTGTGGAGAGAGTCATTTATATAAGAGCTGTTTAATTATGAAATAAAAATGCTACCAGATAGTTAAAGTCTTTAAAAACAATTCAAACCACATGATTCTAGTGGATTATATATGTAAGATTTATCATTCTTCTTTGTCTTTTACACCATTTAACATTTTATGTCAAAAATCACACAAAATCATGATTTTTCTGTTAAATAACATATTTAATGCCTTTAAAAGAACCTTTAAAATCCCAGTAACAGATTAATTTACAGTCTAATTCTCTAAAAACTAAACATTTAAAACACTTTTTATACTCCAGGTGGATTAAATATTTAAAATGTATTATTATTTTTTAGTTGCACTATTTCAAATCATGAAAAAATAATAGAAATTGACTTTTAAATAACCAATTTTAATTTTTTAAATAACACGACCACTAGATGTACATTTATAGACATTATTTCTATAGATAGATTGTTTGATATCACGATTAAACTCCAATTAATTGCACTAATTGATATCTTGATTTATTCATTCTGGGCCTGCTCCATAGCCTCAGCTTGTCTTCATTCGTGTTGTTTCCTGTGTTCCAGGTGGAGAACTTCTTCTGTATGGGTTCTCCTCTGGCCGTTTTCCTGGCGTTGCGTGGAATTCGTCCCGGTAACAACGGCCTGCAGGACCACATCCTCCCCTCCTCCATCTGCAAACGCCTCTTCAACATCTTCCACCCCACAGACCCTGTGGTGAGACACAAACATCACTTCAAACTCACCGGAGACACAATCAGCTCTGCTGCTGATGGATTAATAACGCTTTATACAAAACATTAAAAGCATCAAGATACGTTTTAAAACCAGTTGATTAAAATGGAAATAATCAAAAACAATAATGAGGTTCCAGTGTGTTCCAGTGACTTTGTTCCAGTTCTCCGGGAGTTTGTTCTAGTTCTCTGAGAGTTTGTTCTAGTTCTCTAGGAGTTTGTTCTAGTTCTCTGGGAGTTTGTTCTAGTTCTCTAGGAGTTTGTTCTAGTTCTCTGAGAGTTTGTTCTAGTTCTCTAGGAGTTTGTTCTAGTTCTCTGGGAGTTTGTTCTAGTTCTCTAGGAGTTTGTTCTAGTTCTCTGAGAGTTTGTTCTAGTTCTCTGGGAGTTTGTTCTAGTTCTCTAGGAGTTTGTTCTAGTTCTCTGAGAGTTTGTTCTAGTTCTCTGGGAGTTTGTTCTAGTTCTCTAGGAGTTTGTTCTAGTTCTCTGGGAGTTTGTTCTAGTTCTCTGGGAGTTTGTTCTAGTTCTCTAGGAGTTTGTTCTAGTTCTCTAGGAGTTTGTTCTAGTTCTCTGAGAGTTTGTTCTAGTTCTCTGGGAGTTTGTTCTAGTTCTCTGAGAGTTTGTTCTAGTTCTCTGGGAGTTTGTTCTAGTTCTCTAGGAGTTTGTTCTAGTTCTCTAGGAGTTTGTTCTAGTTCTCTGGGAGTTTGTTCTATTTCTCCGGGAGTTTGTTCCAGTTCTCTGGGAGTTTGTTCCAGTTCTCTGGGAGTTTGTTCTAGTTCTCTGGGAGTTTGTTCCAGTTCTCTGGGAGTTTGTTCTAGTTCTCTAGGAGTTTGTTCCAGTTCTCTGGAAGTTTGTTCTAGTTCTCTGGGAGTTTGTTCCAGTTCTCTGGAAGTTTGTTCTAGTTCTCTGGGAGTTTGTTCTAGTTCTCTGGGAGTTTGTTCCAGTTCTCTAGGAGTTTGTTCCAGTTCTCTAGGAGTTTGTTCCAGTTCTCTGGGAGTTTGTTCTAGTTCTCTAGGAGTTTGTTCCAGTTCTCTAGGAGTTTGTTCCAGTTCTCTAGGAGTTTGTTCCAGTTCTCTAGGAGTTTGTTCCAGTTCATTGTCATTGTGTTATTTATAAATAGAATTATAGTGAACAGAAATAACTCCCCTTTTTTCTGGGGACCCCCTTTAGAACTTGTTAAAATACAGTTTTATTCAGCATTCATCAGGTCTCTGAATTTGTTTGTTGGTTTCTTAAAATTTCTTCTTAAAAAGTTTCTTAAAAATCCATTTGTCTGATAAAATGTGTTAATATTATGTGTTTTTAATTGTTTAAAACCTTTTTAGGAGACAAGTTTTTGGGATTAAACCACAAACCACATTTCAAACATGAACTGCACCAGATTAAATAAAAGGTGCTAAACTATCATTTCTGAGAGGTGATATTATGAGAAAACCTATTTATTTTGTTATGTTTTGTCTTTTCAGGCCTACAGATTGGAGCCTCTTATCCTAAAACACTACAGTAACATCGCTCCAGTACAAATCCACTGGTAAGACAATAAATGAGAGATGTCCGTTTTTATTTAGGATATGTTTTTATTTAACAGATTAGATCATTTATACAACACGTGCACAGGGTTGAATCACTGCAGACAGAAGAGAAGCTGTTCTTTATTTAAATGGTTCTGTGTGGATGAGAAGCAGGATGAGTGTCTCACATTTAAAGCTGCAGCTAACTTTACGTTCCACGTCGATTAAAGGGTGAAATATGCACGTCCTGCTTTTTTATGAAAATAAGATAAGTTTAAAAGTTTAATAGAGAAAGACTGCGTTTTTATTAAAGTGATATAAACAGGAAACAGGATGTGGATATAACTGGTAGATCTGCACAGCGGATGTTAGCAGCTCGTTAGCGACCTGTTAGTGGCTCGTTGGCAGCTCGTTAACAGCTCGTTAGCAGCTTGTTGACTGCCCGTTAACAGCTCGTTAGCAGCTTGTTGACTGCCCGTTAACAGCTCGTTGGCAGCTTGTTGACTGCTCGTTAGCATCTTGTTGACTGCTCGTTAGCATCTTGTTGACTGCTCGTTAGCAGCTTGCAGGTCGTTAGCAGCTTGTTAGCAGGTCGTTCAGAGTCTGGAGACCAGTCAGAGCTGCTTGTTGTTGTTGTTTGTGTTTTTGTGTTTACTGTTATATAAACTATTTACTATTATCACCAACATTATCACCACGTCTCACATTGTTCATATTTCAGATCAAACAGTTATTTTGTACCAGTTTTTTCATTTACTGGACTTTTCTCCCTATTTTTTGCCCCAGACTTTATTATTTTCTTTCCTGTCTCTAATCCTCCTTCATTCAACCAGGATGCAGCGTGTGTGTTTGTAGCTCATTAATATCAAAGCGAAAATGATTTTATTCTAAATGTTGAAGCCACAGAGAAGCTGTTTGGAGGCGAAATGTCACAATCACACATGAAGTATGAAGTAGATTCATCAACATCTGCAGCAGTAAAACTAAACATGTTGATGGTGTCGGATGTTCATCATCTGGCTGTAGCTGTAACTGCAGGATGAATAACACCTGCAGAGGTTGATGTTAATGTCCAGGTGAATAACACCAGACCTGCAGAGGTTGATGTTAATGTCCAGGTGAATAACATCCAGTGTTAATGTCCAGGTGAATAACATCTAGTGTTAATGTCCAGGTGAATAACATCAGACCTGCAGAGGTTGATGTTAATGTCCAGGTGAATAACATCCAGTGTTAATGTCCAGGTGAATAACATCTAGTGTTAATGTCCAGGTGAATAACATCAGACCTGCAGAGGTTGATGTTAATGTCCAGGTGAATAACATCTAGTGTTAATGTCCAGGTGAATAACATCCAGTGTTAATGTCCAGGTGAATAACATCCAGTGTTAATGTCCAGGTGAATAACACCAGACCTGCAGAGGTTGATGTTAATGTCCAGGTGAATAACATCTAGTGTTAATGTCCAGGTGAATAACATCCAGTGTTAATGTCCAGGTGAATAACACCAGACCTGCAGAGGTTGATGTTAATGTCCAGGTGAATAACGTCCAGTGTTAATGTCCAGGTGAATAACATCCAGTGTTAATGTCCAGGTGAATAACATCTAGTGTTAATGTCCAGGTGAATAACATCCAGTGTTAATGTCCAGGTGAATAACACCAGACCTGCAGAGGTTGATGTTAATGTCCAGGTGAATAACGTCCAGTGTTAATGTCCAGGTGAATAACATCTAGTGTTAATGTCCAGGTGAATAACATCAGACCTGCAGAGGTTGATGTTAATGTCCAGGTGAATAACATCCAGTGTTAATGTCCAGGTGAATAACATCCAGTGTTAATGTCCAGGTGAATAACATCCAGTGTTAATGTCCAGGTGAATAACACCAGACCTGCAGAGGTTGATGTTAATGTCCAGGTGAATAACATCCAGTGTTAATGTCCAGGTGAATAACATCTAGTGTTAATGTCCAGGTGAATAACATCTAGTGTTAATGTCCAGGTGAATAACATCCAGTGTTAATGTCCAGGTGAATAACACCAGACCTGCAGAGGTTGATGTTAATGTCCAGGTGAATAACGTCCAGTGTTAATGTCCAGGTGAATAACATCCAGTGTTAATGTCCAGGTGAATAACATCCAGTGTTAATGTCCAGGTGAATAACATCCAGTGTTAATGTCCAGGTGAATAACATCCAGTGTTAATGTCCAGGTGAATAACATCCAGTGTTAATGTCCAGGTGAATAACGTCCAGTGTTAATGTCCAGGTGAATAACATCCAGTGTTAATGTCCAGGTGAATAACGTCCAGTGTTAATGTCCAGGTGAATAACATCCAGTGTTAATGTCCAGGTGAATAACATCCAGTGTTAATGTCCAGGTGAATAACATCCAGTGTTAATGTCCAGGTGAATAACGTCCAGTGTTAATGTCCAGGTGAATAACATCTAGTGTTAATGTCCAGGTGAATAACATCTAGTGTTAATGTCCAGGTGAATAACATCTAGTGTTAATGTCCAGGTGAATAACATCCAGTGTTAATGTCCAGGTGAATAACATCCAGTGTTAATGTCCAGGTATAACACAGCCAGTCCGACTCCGTACGACCAGATCCGGCCGACCCTGCTGAACCCTCAGAAGGAGACCACGTCCGTCTCGGACTCGGAGAGCATTCCCAGCCCCTGCACCTCTCCACCTCAGGCCCGACGCCACTACGGAGAGTCCTTCACCAACCTGGGCAAGGCCAGCATCATGGGTGAGCATCAACACAGAGACCCACTGCAGTTAGAGGTTAAAGGTCACAAATAACACATAGATGCCTAGACCCTGTAGAGTAGAAAAGCCTTGATGCTAACATGTTAGCACAGTTTAGCTGCTTAGACAAGATAGAAAACTGAAGGAAACATGATTATTTCAAATATAAATCATTAACCTTGAACAGTAGAATATGTGAATCATGTTTATTTAACTTTATATAGAACCTTTGATTATGGTTTTAAAAAGGAAATAGTCATTTGAAACAGTAGGAATATTAAAATCAATGATCTGCATTTAAACCTGTCAGAAAATATAGTCAAGTATAAAGTAGTAGTACCTCAAACCTGTAGCTTTTAATTAATTTCTAACCTGGTCAATGTCTGGACTATATGTTCTATTCATTTCACAACTAATTAAAATGAATATATCTCCAAAAACACCTCTACTATATTTATAGGACTGTTATCAAAGAAATAAATCAAGTAAAGTAAGTTAATTAAAAATAAATAGGAAATAAAATGAAAGAATAAAAGTATAAAGATTTTAAAACCACATAAACAATTTATTGAAAACTGAATTTATTTCCAACTATATTAAAGTTCCTGATGACAGACCAACATTCAATTGTGTAAATTATAGATATATTCCTGTTTATTCCCATAGATTCCTGTTTATTCCCATATATTCCTGTTTATTCCCATATATTCCTGTTTATTCCCATATATTCCTGTTTATTATCATATATTCCTGTTTATTCCCATATATTCCTGTTTATTCCTATATATTCCTGTTTATTCCCATATATTCCTGTTTATTCCCATATATTCCTGTTTATTCCCATATATTCCTGTTTATTCCCATATATTCCTGTTTATTCCCATATATTCCTGTTTATTCCCATATATTCCTGTTTATTCCCATATATTCCTGTTTATTACCAAATATAAATCATTATTTTAATGTCTTATTTTCTATTCAACTCATGGAGGTAAATAACAGTGTAAACACTAAATTATACTAATTATTACTAAACTCATGACAAAAGATGATATAACACGATATATTTCCAACGTTCTGCTCCTCAGGTGCTGCGAACCTTGGAAAAGGAATCGGGGGGATGCTGTTTTCCCGGTTTTCGCGATCCAGCGGCCAGGTGGGCGGAGTCGAGGAGGAGCCGTCGGACTCGGAGGGCGGAGCTCCCGACACGGAAAACGTGGCGTCGGGAGACGAAGGAGCGTCGGTGACGGAAAACGAAGACAAGGACAAACAAATGGAGGAGGAGAGGAGGGAGGTGGAGTCCTCCATGTCCCAGTCCACCTCAGCTGTCATGGACCACACCTCCTGTAAGGATGAGTAGTTTATATCCAAGTTACCATTAATCAATAATTTTTATATCAAAATGTAGGCATGACCGTCCTGATCAATAAAATACCACTAACCAAGCTGAGAGTTCTACGGTTTTCTCGCTACGAGCCTCCAAACGCAGCTTGGTGCCTGTTTTGCTCCCATTCAGTCCCAATTTGAAAATCCTTGATTTTCAAAATCTTCCTACTTTTTAAACTGTTCCTATGGTCACATTTTTCAAGTTACAGAAATAAAAGTTATATCAGTACGACCGGGAGTTTACCTGCTCTCAGAAAATATGATCATTTTGTCACCATCCTTTACGGTTTTTGAATTATAAGCATTTGTTCGGCGTGTGTTCCAACCAGTGATAGCCTTTCTGCCTACTCAGATTTCATCAGTTAGTCATGAATTCAAATGTAGCAAAACAGTTAGTCACCATGGTAACGGCCCAGCTGCTGGAGAAAGCTGCTCAGCAACTCAGCTGAAAGCTGATTGGCTCATGATGTCAGGCTGAAAGCTGATTGGCTCATGATGTCAGGCTGAAAGCTGATTGGCTGAATGGTTTTCATCAATAACTTTGGATCTAAAGCTCCTACAACCATATAACTTGGTGGAGATCATGTTGAAGACCAATCAAACTGATTCCATAGTATTGGGGCCCCGCCTCCTCAAAGCTGATTGGCTTATGGGTCATGGCTTTTTGAGATTGATAGTACTAACACCCTGTACCATCCTTAATCATGTGGTGGTTACCACGGTGACAAAGTTGCCGTTTCAGTTCAATTGATTCCCACGCACCGACCCCTGACACCCCCAGAACCCAGACCCAACTCTCAGAATTTCAGTGGGAATTGTGTAGTTTTCTCTATGTTGCTGTTGGTATTCAGGCTGTTTATTGTTTTTTATACATATTTAGTGTTCAGTTCAGTTTCCCTGAGGAACCTCCCAAAGCATCAATAAAGTCCTATCTGATCTAGTCTAATCTAATCTAGTCTCTAATCTGTTCTTTTATCCTGTTTCAGTGGAACTGGAGCGACGCATTGACTTTGAGCTGAGGGAGGGTTTGGTGGAGAGTCGCTACTGGTCGGCGGTGACGTCCCATACGGCCTACTGGTGCTCCTACGACGTGGCCCTGTTCCTCCTCACCTTCATGTACCGACCACAGGAGCTGCCTGAACCTGCAGAAGACAACGCTGACGCCTCCTAACACCAGAGATAAACAACAACAACGACACAGAACCATCCGTCACTGGCCTCGATTCACTTTCCATTCAAAAAAAAAAATTCTACGACTCTTTGTTTCACGCGTTCCTCGCCGAAGATAAAATCTGGTCACCACAGGAAGTAGATGAAGCTCCATGGGTGTATCATAAAACCTGGATATGGCGCCAATTTCCCCCAGTGGCCACTAGTGGTACTGCAACTAAAAACCCAAAATGATTTTTCCCATAGACGTCAATAGTAAAATAGAAGATAGCGTCTGTTTTTCAGTCTGGTATCCAGTTCTATAATACATCCATGTTCAGCCATGAAAACGACTGACGTTCATGGATGAATGAATCTTAGGCTCCAACTACACAAATCCAGATTTATTTATTTATTATTTATTTTTTAATTCGCACACTTCCGACCTCTGAACACTTATCCTGATGTTAATCAAACTGGATAAACAAGCTGAGAGATAACGACCTGATCTGGATGTTTTTGCATGTTAAAGCTATTGGACGATTAGTTTATCGCCCCCCGCTGGCCTGGCATGGTATCACAGCTTTGCAGCAGATGCTGCTCTCAGATATTTGTCGATTGGATGAATAGGAGAGTTTATTTTAACCAGGAGCCGAAAATATCCTGATAAAAAACAAAAAAATATCAGTATTTTCCTTCTGTCGATTCATATTCATGGAGCTGAATATTCTGATGGTGACGAAACATCGAATTTAGAAATTATAAAATAACTTCTTTCAGTGATTTAAACATAAAGAACTTATTATTTAACCCTCTACTGCAAAGTGCTTCCATATGGCAACAATTACTTTATGTTTATGTTGTTATAAATAATATAGAAGGGGGCTTTTATTTTGGAAGGACATACATTTTATGAGGTCACATGACCAGGATATCCCTATTGCTTGTGGACATTAGTCATGTGAGCATCAGTCTCACAACTAAAGGTCTTTTATTCAGAAATTTGGGAAAATTTTCACCAAATACATGTAAAACTCACTATCTATGGTAATTAAACCTATTTTATTATTTTCTAATCTGCTAAAATAGGTTTCTTTCCATATATCAACAATATTTAAATATGATGAATTCCTGGTGTATAAACTAATGGACCTAACCTACTGACTTACACAGCATGAAACTGTCCTCAGACCATGTTTACAACGTTTTCTTATATAATATCATAAATATATTTAATATTTAGGCCAATTATAAGTAATAAAAACATGTTTTATCAGGTCTGATTAATATTTAATGCAGTAGAGGGTTAATATGTTAAAATACATCAGTGTTTATGTTAAAAACTCTGAATAAAACTGGAATGACTGTTATAATGAATGGAAAATGAATTGACCCACACACACACACACACATACACATACACACACACACACACACACACAACTTCTGATTTTTACACCTGAATCGCTCATAGTTTACACACTCTAACCTCAACGTGACCTTTGACCCTTGGACACCAGAAACCCCTGAACTCTCTGCTCTCAGAGCTTGTCCTCGGTTTCCTGGTCGTTTTCCCTCCAGCGGCAGCAACGTCTTTTTTTTCCTGCTGGTTTTTCACTCTCTCTCTGTTAGTTTGGCTGCTTTCAGGCGGATTTCCTCCTGAAGCAGCAGCAGCAGCAGCAGCAGCAGCAGCAGCAGCAGTAACAGCAGCAGCAGCAGCAGCAGCAGCAGTAACAGCAGCAGCAGCAGCAGCAGCAGCAACAGCAGCAGCAGCAGCAGCAGCAGTAACAGCAGCAGCAGCAGCAGCAGCAACAGCAGCAGCAGCAGCAGCAGCAGCAGCAGCAGCAGCAGCAGCAGCAACAGCAGCAGCAGCAGCAGCAGCAGCAACAGCAGCAGCAGCAGCAGCAGCAGTAACAGCAGCAGCAGCAGCAGCAGCAACAGCAGCAGCAGCAACAGCAGCAGCAGCAGCAGCAGCAGTAACAGCAGTAACAGCAGCAGCAGCAGCAGCAGCAGCAGCAGCAGCAGTAACAGCAGCAGCAGCAGCAGTAACAGCAGCAGCAGCAGCAGCAGCAGCAGCAGCAGCAGCAGTAACAGCAGCAGCAGCAGCAGCAGCAGCAGCAGCAGCAGCAGCAGCAGCAGCAGCAGCAGCAGCAGTAACAGCAGCAGCAGCAGCAGCAGCAGCAGCAGCAGCAGCAGCAGCAGCTCTGTCCATCCATCGTCCAGTTCCCAGGCTGCTGCTCCTTAAACATCTTCAAGCATCCTTGGAATTCAAAGTCCTGCACCAGAGCTCTGATATTTACCATAAACTCGTTTTCTGGCTGTTTCTCTTCAGCCTAAATCTGACTAATCCCAGTTGCCATAATCCCGTTTACATCCACATCTCCCAGTGTGTGTTTTTGTCCATTTGAGACGTCTTCTCTGTGTGATCCAGGCTGGAGATTAGAGGAAATCCCAGTGTAGAACCTCAGTTCTTCTGCCATGTGTACAGGTTTCTACTCCTGCTTTTTACATCGTGTCACAGCACGTGTTTGTATTAGAACTAAGTTAAAATCCCATCAGAAATCACCCGTTTCCTCCACTGAGCATGATAAAGCAGCAGTAACTCCTGCTGTTCCGTCGTGCAGCATCTTCTATCTCTACTTGGAAAAAGAATCTGGTTTCTGCTCTACTGTCTGTAGAATTACATTTATTAACCTGATTAAAGGAAAATCCTGGTTTATTTGAGGCTAACGTATGACGCTAACTTTGCTCCGTCCAGTTCTGGTGTAGAAGTTCAGGCAAACTGCTGGAATTCACTTAATCTTTATTAAAAAAAAAAAAAGCAATTCCAAATAAATTACAGTCAATTATTAGCCACCAAACTATTAGCCAGGATCAACAAAACCATTGGATCTGTTACCACGGAAACCAGAAGGAAGCAAACCTGGCTAGGCTAGTTTTAACTCCTACCCGATTAGCTACGTGTTAGCTAGCGTGTTGCTAACATTAACTAACTCAATGTCCACGAAGACGTCGAAATGTGAGACGTAAAAATCCACGATTTATATGACGTTCGCTCCGTGGTTGCTATGGTTACCGTCGTAGTGGATGAATACACGTGGTGGTTCGGTCAACATCTAGATCCCTCTGCATCCGATGCTGCTACGCTTCGTGTTTGGTGTCGATTTATTTTCACCCGGAATTAATGAAAAAATACTTGAAACTCGGTGGAAGAAGAATCTGACGGAGACGAAGAGTGAACTTTAGGTTTTGAGGAACTACTAGTGGCTCCTGCTGTTAGTGGAACGTCAACCTGGTCCCCCTAAATTTACTTTACTGATCTATCAACTATCTGACAGGTGTTAACTTTATTTAAACCCAGGATCATTCAGTAAACCCTGTAGTTGTAGAGATAAACTACATTAAGTCTGGAGGTAGATGATAAACAGACCTAGAGGAGAACAGGTTAACAGCTGAAGGAGCCGTCACTCGACTTTAATTCAGACTTTTATAGCATTTCATTCATAATTCAGGTTTAAATTTACTGTTTTATTTTAAGAGCTGGATTGAGCAAAGTCAACCGGACACGTTGAGACAAAACAACACGTTTATGGATGAAATAAACCAGAAAGTTCCATAAGTTCAGGTGAAAATACAGAATTAAAGGACATAATTATCATTAAAGGGGCCTTTTCAGAGCTTAATAATGAATAATAATGAAATAAAACCACCTTCTCATCCAGAAACCTGCCTGGATACAAGCGGTTTACAAATGGATCCTGTTGTGATGTCACAACAGGATCCCGTGCCCTTAAACTTGGTTTCTGTAGAAACTGTTTTTTCAGAGAGTGTATTGCTGCATCGGATCTAATTAGCTGCTTTGGGACCATAAAAACATGATCGTTTTTTATAAATTTACCATGAAATTATAAATATTAAAAAACAGATAAATAGACGAGAAGAGGAATTACAATCTGAAAATGTTCTTTAATGTAAAAAAAATCAGTCAAAAATTATTTAATTCTAGTTAAATTTTTTATTTGAGGAATATTTTCCCAAATTCTGAATAAAAGTCAACCTTCAGTTGTGAGACAGTCAAATGTCCACCAGCAATAGGGATATCCTGGTCATGTGACCTCATAAATTATATGTCCTTCAAAATAAAAGCCTAACTTTATAAATTTAGCTATTACATCACAGCTTTTTGGGGAAAATGAAGATAAATTAATTGTTGCCGTATGAAAACACTATGAAATAGAGGATTAACATATGTGACTTTTAATGAATGTTCTATAATCTGCCCTATGACGTCATAATATGCAAATTAGACATAAACTTTGGTTCGTCCTTAATATTTCTCTAATTTACAGAAAGTTTCTATCTCTGATCACTTTTTAGTTACAGCCTTTTGAAATGAAGACGAAGGTTTTATAATTAAATCCTCCTTAAATCAGCTTTGATCAAAGTCTCATGTGTCATATCATCATTTACATGGAATGAATCATTTCTGTTATAAGTTAAGGATAAAACACTGATTGTTCAGGTGATAAAACTGTGGCCAAATGTTTGTTCGTGGTTCTGGAACTAAAACCAACGACAGCCGAGGGTTTTTTCTACTCATTCATTTGTTTTTCAGGAGTTTTTCAGGATTCAAAGTGACACTTTGGGTCAAACAAAGCATGAATGTGCCAAACAGGTGAATCTTTGATTTGCTCCGAGCATGAAGGTTTAAAACCAACTGTGAAACATTCAAACCTGCCATAAATGAAGCTTGCCATTTCTTTTTGTTTTATTTTGAAATCCATGTTCATTATATTCCTGTGATACATGTTTACAATACAGTTGTTTTCTGATTCATACGTGTGTGTGTTTGCAGCTGATTCACAGTAAATTAATGTGGTTTAATGTGAAGAAATAATGTGAAGAAACATGGAGCTGAACATGATTCTATCCAGTCTGGTTCATTACAGCCATAGATCTACATCATATAGACTAGATGTCTCATTATAGATCTACATCATATAGACTAGATGTCTCATTATAGATCTACATCATATAGACTAGATGTCACATTATAGATCTACATCATATAGACTAGATGTCTCATTATAGATCTACATCATATAGACTAGATGTCTCATTATAGATCTACATGATATAGACTAGATGTCTCATTATAGCTCTACATCATATAGACTAGATGTCTCATTATAGATCTACATCATATAGACTAGATGTCTCATCATAGATCTACATCATATAGACCAGATGTCTCATTATAGATCTACATCATATAGACTAGATGTCTCATCATAGATCTACATCATATAGACTAGATGTCTCATTATAGATCTACATCATATAGACTAGATGTCTCATCATAGATCTACATCATATAGACTAGATGTCTCATTATAGATCTACATAATATAGACTAGATGTCTCATTATAGATCTACATAATATAGAATAGATGTCTCATCATAGATCTACATAATATAGACTAGATGTCTCATCATAGATCTACATCATATAGACTAGATGTCTCATCATAGATCTACATCATATAGACTAGATGTCTCATTATAGATCTACATAATATAGACTAGATGTCTCATTATAGATCTACATAATATAGAATAGATGTCTCATCATAGATCTACATAATATAGACTAGATGTCTCATCATAGATCTACATAATATAGAATAGATGTCTCATCATAGATCTACATCATATAGACTAGATGTCTCATTATAGATCTACATCATATAGACTAGATGTCTCATTATAGATCTACATCATATAGACTAGATGTCTCATTATAGATCTACATCATATAGACTAGATGTCTCATTATAGATCTACATAATATAGACTAGATGTCTCATTATAGATCTACATCATATAGACTAGATGTCTCATTATAGATCTACATCATATAGACTAGATGTCTCATTATAGATCTACATGATATAGACTAGATGTCTCATTATAGATCTACATAATATAGACTAGATGTCTCATTATAGATCTACATAATATAGACTAGATGTCTCATTATAGATCTACATCATATAGACTAGATGTCTCATTATAGATCTACATGATATAGACTAGATGTCTCATTATAGATCTACATAATATAGACTAGATGTCTCATTATAGATCTACATAATATAGACTAGATGTCTCATTATAGATCTACATAATATAGACTAGATGTCTCATCATAGATCTACATCATATAGACTAGATGTCTTATTATAGATCTAGATAATATAGACTAGATGTCTCATTATAGATCTACATCATATAGACTAGATGTCTCATTATAGATCTACATCATATAGAATAGATGTCTCATCATAGATCTACATAATATAGACTAGATGTCTCATCATAGATCTACATCATATAGACTATATATAACTTTTGTTCATTTAATAGAACATGCAGCATTAAAACGCATAGTTATGGGTGAGTGAGTTCCCTGTAGTAAGATGGCCGCCGGTGCGTATGTTTGACTCCATTGGTCGTCAGCGTGGATGAGACATCTAGTGTTTATGATGTAGATCTATGGTCTGGTCCTCATGGAGGTTTTATAAAACCTGGATGTGGCTGATTTCCCCCGGTGGTCACTAGTGGTACTGCAACAAAAATCACCAAAATCATTTTTACATAGACGTCAACAGTAAAATAGAATCTGATAAACCATCTCCAGATATAACCCTGTTAATTACTGATCTATGGATTCTAGATTTTATAGATAGAACTTTTTCCACCAGGTGAGCAACTTCCAGACTCAACAGACTCAGTCACTATGGTAACAGACTCAGCCACCATGGTAACAGACTCAGTCACTAAGGTAACAGACTCAGCCACCATGGTAACAGACTCAGTCTCCATGGTAACAGACTCAGTCTCCATGGTAACAGACAGTGAACATCACCTGCTGCTAACAGGTTTAACTTGTAGAAATCCTGAGTTTCTACCTGTCTCCTCCCTCATGAAGAAGCTCTTCAATATGGATCCTCCATTAATTATAATTAACTAATTCAGATCAGCTGTTCTGGAACCAGAAACTCTGAGTTTATTAACTCTGAGTTTATTAACTCTGAGTTTATTAACTCTGAGTTTATTAACTCTGAGTTTATTAACTCTGAGTTTATTGAACCTCCTTTCTGGAATAACCCTCTGGTCCTCACAGTTCAGGCAGCAGTGTGTGTGTGTGTGTGTGTGTGTGTGTGTGTGTGTGTGTGTGTCTGTGTGTGTGTGTGTGTGTGTGTGTGTGTGTGTGTGTGTGTGTGTGTGTGTGTGTGTGTGTGTGGTCTCCTCCATTTATTTCTAATGATCAGAAACACCAAGAGTGAACAAAAATCCTCTTTGTTCTGGATTATTTGTCATGGATTAGAGTCCATTTATAACAGTATGATGTATTTTTTGCAAAGGGTTGCAAAGGGATGGAAATGTCCAGTAAATGTCCAGTAAATGTCCAGTAAATGTCCAGTAAATGTCCAGTAAATGTCCATTAAATGTCCAGTAAATGACCAGTAAATGACCAGTAAATGTCCAGTAAATGTCCAGTAAATGACCAGTAAATGTCCAGTAAATGTCCAGTAAATGTCCAGTAAATGACCAGTAAATGACCAGTAAATGTCCAGTAAATGTCCAGTAAATGTCCAGTAAATGTCCAGTAAATGTCCAGTAAATGACCAGTAACTGTCCAGTAAATGTCCAGTAAATGTCCAGTAAATGACCAGTAAATGTCCAGTAAATGTCCAGTAAATGTCCAGTAAATGACCATTAAATGTCCAGTAAATGTCCAGTAAATGTCCAGTAAATGTCCAGTAAATGACCAGTAAATGTCCAGTAAATGTCCAGTAAATGTCCAGTAAATGTCCAGTAAATGACCAGTAAATGTCCAGTAAATGACCAGTAAATGTCCAGTAAATGTCCAGTAAATGACCAGTAAATGACCAGTAAATGTCCAGTAAATGACCAGTAAATGACCAGTAAATGTCCAGTAAATGTCCAGTAAATGACCAGTAACTGTCCAGTAAATGTCCAGTAAATGACCAGTAAATGTCCAGTAAATGTCCAGTAAATGTCCAGTAAATGTCCAGTAAATGACCAGTAAATGTCCAGAAAATGTCCAGTAAATGACCAGTAAATGTCCAGTAAATGTCCAGTAAATGACCAGTAAATGTCCAGTAAATGACCATTAAATGTCCAGTAAATGTCCAGTAAATGTCCAGTAAATGACCAGTAAATGTCCAGTAAATGTCCAGTAAATGTCCAGTAAATGTCCAGTAAATGACCAGTAAATGTCCAGTAAATGACCAGTAAATGTCCAGTAAATGTCCAGTAAATGTCCAGTAAATGTCCAGTAAATGTCCAGTAAATGACCAGTAAATGACCAGTAAATGTTCAGTAAATGTCCAGTAAATGTCCAGTAAATGACCAGTAAATGTCCAGTAAATGTCCAGTAAATGACCAGTAAATGTCCAGTAAATGACCAGTAAATGTCCAGTAAATGTCCAGTAAATGTCCAGTAAATGACCAGTAAATGACCAGTAAATGACCAGTAAATGTCCAGTAAATGACCAGTAAATGACCAGTAAATGTCCAGTAAATGACCAGTAAATGACCAGTAAATGTCCAGTAAATGTCCAGTAAATGACCAGTAACTGTCCAGTAAATGTCCAGTAAATGACCAGTAAATGTCCAGTAAATGTCCAGTAAATGTCCAGTAAATGTCCAGTAAATGTCCAGTAAATGACCAGTAAATGTCCAGTAAATGTCCAGTAAATGACCAGTAAATGTCCAGTAAATGACCAGTAAATGTCCAGTAAATGTCCAGTAAATGACCAGTAAATGACCAGTAAATGTCCAGTAAATGACCAGTAAATGACCAGTAAATGTCCAGTAAATGTCCAGTAAATGACCAGTAACTGTCCAGTAAATGTCCAGTAAATGACCAGTAAATGTCCAGTAAATGTCCAGTAAATGTCCAGTAAATGTCCAGTAAATGACCAGTAAATGTCCAGAAAATGTCCAGTAAATGACCAGTAAATGTCCAGTAAATGTCCAGTAAATGACCAGTAAATGTCCAGTAAATGACCATTAAATGTCCAGTAAATGTCCAGTAAATGTCCAGTAAATGTCCAGTAAATGACCAGTAAATGTCCAGTAAATGTCCAGTAAATGACCAGTAAATGTCCAGTAAATGTCCAGTAAATGTCCAGTAAATGTCCAGTAAATGACCAGTAAATGTCCAGTAAATGACCAGTAAATGTCCAGTAAATGTCCAGTAAATGTCCAGTAAATGACCAGTAAATGTCCAGTAAATGACCAGTAAATGTCCAGTAAATGTCCAGTAAATGTCCAGTAAATGACCAGTAAATGTCCAGTAAATGTCCAGTAAATGACCAGTAAATGACCAGTAAATGACCAGTAAATGTCCAGTAAATGTCCAGTAAGTGACCAGTAAATGACCAGTAAATGTCCAGTAAATGACCAGTAAATGACCAGTAAATGTCCAGTAAATGTCCAGTAAATGACCAGTAACTGTCCAGTAAATGTCCAGTAAATGACCAGTAAATGTCCAGTAAATGTCCAGTAAATGTCCAGTAAATGACCAGTAAATGTCCAGAAAATGTCCAGTAAATGACCAGTAAATGTCCAGTAAATGTCCAGTAAATGACCAGTAAATGTCCAGTAAATGACCATTAAATGTCCAGTAAATGTCCAGTAAATGTCCAGTAAATGACCAGTAAATGTCCAGTAAATGTCCAGTAAATGACCAGTAAATGTCCAGTAAATGTCCAGTAAATGTCCAGTAAATGTCCAGTAAATGACCAGTAAATGTCCAGTAAATGTCCAGTAAATGACCAGTAAATGTCCAGTAAATGTCCAGTAAATGTCCAGTAAATGACCAGTAAATGTCCAGTAAATGTCCAGTAAATGACCAGTAAATGACCAGTAAATGACCAGTAAATGTCCAGTAAATGTCCAGTAAATGACCAGTAAATGTCCAGTAAATGTCCAGTAAATGTCCAGTAAATGTCCAGTAAATGACCAGTAAATGTCCAGTAAATGTCCAGTAAATGTCCAGTAAATGTCCAGTAAATGACCAGTAAATGTCCAGTAAATGTCCAGTAAATGTCCAGTAAATGACCAGTAAATGACCAGTAAATGTCCAGTAAATGACCAGTAAATGACCAGTAAATGTCCAGTAAATGTCCAGTAAATGACCAGTAACTGTCCAGTAAATGTCCAGTAAATGACCAGTAAATGTCCAGTAAATGTCCAGTAAATGTCCAGTAAATGTCCAGTAAATGACCAGTAAATGTCCAGAAAATGTCCAGTAAATGACCAGTAAATGTCCAGTAAATGTCCAGTAAATGACCAGTAAATGTCCAGTAAATGACCATTAAATGTCCAGTAAATGTCCAGTAAATGTCCAGTAAATGTCCAGTAAATGACCAGTAAATGTCCAGTAAATGACCAGTAAATGTCCAGTAAATGTCCAGTAAATGACCAGTAAATGTCCAGTAAATGTCCAGTAAATGACCAGTAAATGACCAGTAAATGTCCAGTAAATGACCAGTAAATGACCAGTAAATGTCCAGTAAATGTCCAGTAAATGACCAGTAACTGTCCAGTAAATGTCCAGTAAATGACCAGTAAATGTCCAGTAAATGTCCAGTAAATGTCCAGTAAATGACCAGTAAATGTCCAGTAAATGTCCAGTAAATGACCAGTAAATGTCCAGTAAATGACCATTAAATGTCCAGTAAATGTCCAGTAAATGTCCAGTAAATGTCCAGTAAATGACCAGTAAATGTCCAGTAAATGTCCAGTAAATGACCAGTAAATGTCCAGTAAATGACCAGTAAATGTCCAGTAAATGACCAGTAAATGTCCAGTAAATGTCCAGTAAATGTCCAGTAAATGACCAGTAAATGTCCAGTAAATGACCAGTAAATGTCCAGTAAATGTCCAGTAAATGTCCAGTAAATGACCAGTAAATGTCCAGTAAATGTCCAGGAAATGACCAGTAAATGACCAGTAAATGACCAGTAAATGTCCAGTAAATGTCCAGTAAATGACCAGTAAATGTCCAGTAAATGTCCAGTAAATGTCCAGTAAATGTCCAGTAAATGACCAGTAAATGTCCAGTAAATGTCCAGTAAATGTCCAGTAAATGACCAGTAAATGTCCAGTAAATGACCAGTAAATGACCAGTAAATGTCCAGTAAATGTCCAGTAAATGACCAGTAAATGTCCAGTAAATGTCCAGTAAATGACCAGTAAATGACCAGTAAATGTCCAGTAAATGACCAGTAAATGTCCAGTAAATGTCCAGTAAATGACCAGTAAATGTCCAGTAAATGTCCAGTAAATGACCAGTAAATGACCAGTAAATGTCCAGTAAATGACCAGTAAATGTCCAGTAAATGACCAGTAAATTTAAAGTCAATTTCCAGTAAATTTAAAGTAAATTTCCAGTAAATTTCTAGAAACTTTCCATGGGAAGTTCAGCTCTAGAATTTTGGAACTATTCAACATTTAGCACCTAATTTACCAGCTAGTTAACTAATGAATGTGAATGTGTTAATACATTATTAATTTATTATTTGCAGGTTAAACATTAATACAATTATAGATCAAACATATGAAATCCTCTTTGTCCTGGATTATTAGGTGAATCTGATCAAACCAACAATGTTTTTCACAGATACAAACTTTGATGCTTCAGGTTTGACCTGGAACACAACATTAAAGGTTAAACCTGAAATAAAACCTGTGTCTCTGGTGTTTCTGGAGTTGTTGACTCCGTCTTTCGTCCAGTGACTGAACAGTAATGTGTAAATTAACGTGTAAACTGTCCCGTTCAGGTCGCTGGAGCATCCACTGTGATGGAAAAGGACCAGACTCTGCAGCAGGTGAATGAAGCTCAGTCAGAGTCTGAAATGTCTTCATGTTTATTTAAATCACATTTGGATAATTGAGTTTAATAATTTGACATTTCTACTGTCTGAATCCAGAACTGCTCACAGAGGTTTAAATCCTGTGGGGGTTGGGATGGACCTTCCTTTCACCAGAAGAATCTTTATAAACATGAATAAATCATTTTTATTATTACAAAAATGTGTAATAAACACACAACACAAACACTGTTGCTGTAAAACAATGTGTTTCTTAATTGATTAAAAATGATAACCCCCCCCCTTATTCCTCAAAGTGGTTTGGTCCAGATGCTGTTTCCCAGTGGGCGGGGCCAGTGGCTAACGGCTAATTATGACAGTCAGCCTTAAATGTTATTATATTATATTAAATGTTATTATATATTTACCATTTACCTTATTTATAAATATAAATAAATATGGAATATTGCTTATATTGCATATTATTACTGTTGATACCATGGTTTAAGTAGTTATGGTCATATCATTAAACTAGTATTTTATATATATATATATATATATATATATATATATATATATATATATATATATATATATATATATATATATATATATATATATTCTCTCTATTAATAAAATGGAGTTTTCCTTCCTGATAAATAACATTTTACAACAGGTGGTGATTCAGCCTCACGTGGAGGAAACAGCTGTTCTTTATTTTTTTAGGAAACAGCTGTTCTTTATTTTTTTAGGAAACAGCTGTTCTTTATTTTTTTTTAGGAAACAGCTGTTCTTTATTTTTTTAGGAAACAGCTGTTCTTTATTTTTTTTTAGGAAACAGCTGTTCTTTATTTTTTTTTAGGAAACAGCTGTTCTTTATTTTTTTTTAGGAAACAGCTGTTCTTTATTTATTTTTAGGAAACAGCTGTTCTTTATTTTTTTAGGAAACAGCTGTTCTTTATTTTTTTAGGAAACAGCTGTTCTTTATTTTTTTTTAGGAAACAGCTGTTCTTTATTTTTTTAGGAAACAGCTGTTCTTTATTTTTTTTTAGGAAACAGCTGTTCTTTATTTATTTTTAGGAAACAGCTGTTCTTTATTTTTTTTTAGGAAACAGCTGTTCTTTATTTATTTTTAGGAAACAGCTGTTCTTTATTTTTTTTTAGGAAACAGCTGTTCTTTATTTTTTTTTTTTAGGAAACAGCTGTTCTTTATTTTTTTTTTTTAGGAAACAGCTGTTCTTTATTTTTTTAGGAAACAGCTGTTCTTTATTTTTTTAGGAAACAGCTGTTCTTTATTTTTTTAGGAAACAGCTGTTCTTTATTTTTTTTAGGAAACAGCTGTTCTAACGCGTGTGTCAGAGTTTCCGAGACGTTAGTTCTTTATCTTTTGCGCATGCGCGGTAACTGTAGTACTGCGGGGCGGAATACCGCAGCTGACACCGCAGGAATGCGGGTCCGTGGCCGTGATCTTGCGGAGCAGCAGTCGGTAGAGGCCGGTGAGTGATGGCTCGCTGCGGCCGCTGAGGACCACCATGGCCTCGGTGACGCTGGGCCCGGCGGCGCGGGGCTTCGAGAAGCACCGCAAGTCCTTCTCGCTGCGGTTTTACCGCGCGGTACGGGACCTGAAGCCGGTGTGGATGCTGGAGGACATGCGGACCATGGAGACGTTTTACCGGGAGGAGGACGCCGGCCCCGGGACCTACACGCCCTCCGAGGCGCTGCTGTACGCCATCGTCCACGACCACCAGGCCTACGCCCGGTTCCTGCTCCGCCGCTTCCCCGCGGAGGCGCTGGCGAAGCCCGGGGAGCGGTTCCGCTGCTGCGCGTCCGCCGCGCCGCCGCACCTGGTGATGGCGGTGCGGTACGACCGCCGCCGCATCCTCGGCCTCATTCTGCGGGAGACGCACCGGATACCGAGCGGGGCCTCGTGCACCGACCTGGAGGACGGTAAGACGCCGCTGCACGTGGCCTGCGAGCTGCGGCGGCCCGAGGCGGTGGTCATGCTGCTGGGGAACGGCGCGTCGCCGCACGCGCGGGACCACAGCGGCAGGACGCCGCTGGACGTCGTCCTGGAGCAGCTGCGGGATTCCGACGCGTCTACCGGCGGCGGGGAGCGGCGGCAGTGCCTGGACAACCTGCTCATGTTCATGCGGGAGCTGCGCTTCAACATGCGGGCGGCGCTGGAGCGGGAACCGGAGCGGTGGAGCCGCCTGCTCGGTGAGGACACGCGGCAGTACCTCGCGGGGCGGCGGCCCGCGCCGCTGCTGCTCTGCGCCATGCAGACCATCCTGCGGCAGCTGAGTCCCGCAACCTTCCCGGACAGCCTGCACCAGCTGCCCATCCCCCCCGCACTCAAACCGCCGGGGCTGCCGCAGAGCCCGCGGGACGCGCGGCGGGACGCGGTGTAGCGGCAGGCGCGACCTGCCGCACGCGACTATGACATTGACATTGTGTTTTAGCATGAAGCTGTGTGTGTGTGTGTGTGTGTGTGTGTGTGTGTGTGTGTGTGTGTGTGTGTGTGTGTGTGTGTGAGAGAGAGAGGGGGGGGGTACGCGCGTGCGTGTGTGAAGAACCTATAACACTTCACTTCACTAGGGTCCATGAATAACAATAATTAACAGTCAGGGAACAAATGAATGAATCTAATGTTAAAATGACTTTAATCAGTAATGATGAGGATCTGATGATGGATGTGTTATAAACTATTACTGATGTATTATAACACATTAATGATGTATTATAACACATTAATGATGTATTATAACACATTAATGATGTATTATAACACATTAATGATGTATTATAACACATTAATGATGTATTATAACACATTAATGATGTATTATAACACATTAATGATGTATCATAACACATTAATGATGTATCATAACACATTAATGATGTATTATAACACATTAATGATGTATTATAACACATTAATGATGTATTATAACACATTAATGATGTATTATAACACATTAATGATGTATTATAACACATTAATGATGTATCATAACACATTAATGATGTATCATAACACATTAATGATGTATTATAACACATTAATGATGTATTATAACACATTAATGATGTATCATAACACATTAATGATGTATTATAACACATTAATGATGTATCATAACACATTAATGATGTATTATAACACATTAATGATGTATTATAACACATTAATGATGTATTATAACACATTAATGATGTATCATAACACATTAATGATGTATTATAACACATTAATGATGTATTATAACACAGTGATGATGTATTATAACACAGTGATGATGTATTATAACACAGTGATGATGTATTATAACACATTAATGATGTATTATAACACATTAATGATGTATTATAACACATTAATGATGTATTATAACACATTAATGATGTATTATAACACATTAATGATGTATTATAACACAGTGATGTATTATAACACATTAATGATGTATTATAACACATTAATGATGTATTATAACACATTGATGTATTATAACACATTAATGATGTATTATAACACATTAATGATGTATTATAACACATTAATGATGTATTATAACACATTGATGTATTATAACACATTAATGATGTATTATAACACATTAATGATGTATTATAACACAGTGATGTATTATACATCTATAGAGCTGTTATAACACAATGGATGTATTATAACTGTTATAACACATCTATAGAGCTGTTATAACACATCTATAAAGCTGTTATAACACATCTATAAAGCTGTTATAACACAATGGATGTATTATAACTGTTATAACACATCTATAGAGCTGTTATAACACATAATGGATGTATTATAACTGTTATAACACATCTATAGAGCTGTTATAACACAGTATTATATGTGTTATAACACATCTATAGAGCTGTTATAACACATAATGGATGTATTATAACTGTTATAACACATCTATAGAGCTGTTATAACACATAATGGATGTATTATAACTGTTATAACACATCTATAGAGCTGTTATAACACATCATGGGTGTATTATATGTGTTATAACACATCTATAGAGCCGTTATAACACATCTATAGAGCCGTTATAACACATCTATAAAGCCGTTATAACACATCTATAGAGCTGTTATAACACATCTATAGAGCCGTTATAACACATCTATAAAGCTGTTATAACACATCTATAGAGCTGTTATAACACATCTATAGAGCTGTTATAGCACATCTATAGAGCCGTTATAACACATCTATAAAGCTGTTATAACACATCTATAGAGCTGTTATAACACATCTATAGAGCTGTTATAACACATCTATAGAGCTGTTATAGCACATCTATAGAGCCGTTATAACACATCCATAAAGCCGTTATAACACATCTATAGAGCCGTTATAACACATCCATAAAGCCGTTATAACACATCTATAGAGCCGTTATAACACATCCATAGAGCCGTTATAACACATCTATAGAGCCGTTATAACACATCCATAGAGCCGTTATAACACATCCATAGAGCCGTTATAACACATCTATAGAGCCGTTATAACACATCTATAGAGCCGTTATAACACATCTATAGAGCCGTTATAACACATCTATAAAGCTGTTATAACACATCTATAGAGCTGTTATAACACATCTATAAAGCTGTTATAACACATCTATAGAGCTGTTATAACACATCTATAAAGCTGTTATAACACATCCATGATAGCTCTGCGGCGACAGGATCAGAACATGAATAAATAAAAACTGTGGCTTCTTTGTGCCTCAAACATTAGAATCTGCTGCCGTCATATTTAACAGATTTGAACTTATGATTTATTTTTATGAGTCTAACACCAAGGTTTGAATTCTTGCTGTTGGAATCAATAATTATGCTATTTATGATTTTTGTATATACTTAAATGTATATTAATATAAAAAAATATAAAAACTTGTGCTATTTTTCAATTCAATAACACTTGAAATAAATAACAGTTTTTGAATTTGTATATACATATATATACATATATGTATTTTAAAGAATCTAAAATTGCACAATTATTATTGATTATTCTTTTAAATTATTATAATTATTATTACTATTATTGTTGTATGATATAGTGAAATTGCAACCACCCACCTGTAGGTGTCACTATATCACATTTTCACTAATTTTGGTTGATAAAAGTATAAATACCAGGCTTATAAACATAATAAACATATAACTTTAAATATGGCCGCAGCACAAATTCAGCACTGACAGTATTTATTGTTCATGGTTTGGTTCCACCTCAGAGAACTCAGCCGTCTGTGGGACATCTCTGGAATAAACAGCCATATCCTTTAATTTTATACTAATTCAGGCATGGGTTTATTGATTAACCTTGTTGTAGAGTGTTACTAATACTGCTGTTAAAGCCACGTGATCAAACCACTGATGGTTCTACATGAGCTGTGTGACGGACTTTAAATTATTCTGATTGTATTTAACTGTGACGCTAAAGAACGTGATCTTATAGATCATTGGAAAACAGGGGACTTGAAAACTCTTTGGATGATTATTTTAAAATAAATAGGAATCCAAGTGATTTTCTCATTTTGCCTTTTTTCTCTCTCCCCCCCACTCCTCTTCATGCTGACTATCATAAACTAGATGTTTGAATATTCCAGGCTTTTTAGTGACAAAGTCCCTCTTTTTGTTGCTATATCATTTATTTTCTTTTAAAAAAGTCTTCAGTAGGTGTAATCACAGAGTTTGTTTATAATCTAATTCATGGATCCATCCATAGTGTTGAGTTTAACAGCAGTTCTTGAGTTTCCTGAGGACTTTATTTCCCTTAATGAATGAACTCCTCAAGTCTTATCCTGCTTTAAATGCTGCTCCATCATTAAATGATGTCATTTATGAACTTACCAGACTGGTCGAGCTTGAAAAGCTTAAGTGACAATAAGTGAATAGGCTGCAGAATGTTCATATAAGAAGGTAAGAAACATGATGTGTATTATTTTACTGATCATTTTATAACAAAACCTCATTATTTAAATAAGTTGTGAAAGCACAATGTTGTTACCAGAACACAATCTGGTCAAATCTATCATCCTGTCCTTTTTATAATGTCTAATTTATTATTCTGGTGATTTGTTTTATGTGAACACCTAAATACGGCTCCAGGTTACAGCATCTTAGCATTTAATTTGAATTAATTAACTTGTACCAGAACATTATCTCTATTTTACCTGTTGAACAAGTGCAAAGCAAATAATTCTAAATAAATCTCAGAGAAAACTGTTCAAGCATCAAATTATCACAATGAAAATGAACCTGTTTCATTTAAATATCAACTCAGACGACTAAATGTTTGCATTTCAGCTGCTTGTTAAAGTGTAAGTTCAGCTAAAATACATTTATTTCTCAGGATTTTGTCAATGCATCAATATATAGATATAAATAGATTAATTACTACATTAATTATCACATCAGATCTATAAATTTACAGGGATTCACAATGTAAATTATTTAAAATAAATGCAGTTAGACTGATTAGACTGTTTATATGTAAATATAAAAGATATAAATATATATATATAAATAAAATGATTCCACTTCAGAGTCATGTTCTTGATTAATCATTGTTGAAAAAAGTAGAAATACTGTCAAGTAAAAGTCTTGAATTAACAAATATTACTTCAGTACAGGAGTATTATATATAATGTACTTGAAGTATCACAAGTAAAAGTACTAATTTTACAGGTGTTATTATTGTAGTATATTGTACTATTTGCTTCAATCATTACATATGTGAACGTACTTTAATGAGTTAGAGATAATTAGTGTAAATTAATAGTAAAAATACTGCATCGTACACATTATATATAATATATATTTATCTATTAAACATATTAAAACATATTCTTAGTGTGTAAAATATTAAAATATAAATGTAACTGTGACATAAATATAATGGAGTATAAAGTACTTCATTGTATTCAGCTGTACTTCAAACTGTACTCAGTATTGAGTACATGTACTTCATTACCTTTCACCACTGATTTAGTGGTTAAAACGTAGTATAAAATACTATAATAATAATACACAGTCTGTGTAGTGAGTACTTTACTTGTGGTACTTTAACTACATTTTACTGTTAAGGATGATGTCATTACAGTGGATGATGTCATTACAGTGGATGATGTCATTA
Organism: Lepturacanthus savala; assembly: GCA_030544235.1. NCBI lineage: Eukaryota > Metazoa > Chordata > Actinopteri > Scombriformes > Trichiuridae > Lepturacanthus > Lepturacanthus savala. Next base: position 29,314,391 of record CM060477.1, on the reverse strand, counting down.
CAGTGGATGATGTCATCGTTAGAGTGCAGCCGCCTTGAGAACCTCTGAAAAAAATGTGTTTGACTCACTGGTACGGCCACAATTTTAACAGCACATCCATGGTTTTTATATCAAAACGTAGCCCTGACTGTCCTGATCGCTCCAATATGACTATCAAAGCTGAGAGTTATATGGTTTCAGTGCTATGACCCTCCAAGTGCAGCTTGGTCCCTTCTTTCTTCTCATTCACTGCCATATTAAATTTTAATTAGAAAATACTCAACTTTTAAAATCTTCATACTTTTTAATCTGCTGCTGTACTCACATTTTTTCACTTACAGAAAAAAAAATTATATCAGTACGACCGGGCGAAGGCCTGCTCTCAGAAAATATCTTTGTTTACTCAGTAAACTTTATAGTTTTTGAATTAGAAGCAGGAGTTTGACAGGTGCACCTGGCTGACTCTCTATTTGTGATTGAGTGTGACTGCAGCAGTGGGTCTGTGTCAGTGATGTCATCATCACTATGGAAACACCACAGCTTGGTGGCTGAAAGCTGATTGGTCGATAGATTTTCATCAATAACTTTGGATGTAAAGTCTCCACATCTACCAAACTTTGTCGTATTAATACAGACGACCCCAGCATCACATCCATGGTATCACAACCATTGTATTAAACTGCAGCAAGGACCCCACAGACACACAGCCCTGACCCAACTCACAATTTCTGCAGGAATTGTCTAGTAATTTAATTCACAGCTGCTACTTCTCATTGAGTATTTCTACTTTTACTCAAGTAAAACAATCTTTTTCTGCAAGATTTATCAAAACATACTGAAAGATAATAAATCTGGGTGATATTAAAAAAAGCCTATCAATGAAAACGTGTTTATATTGATCGATATCAATAATCAATGATGATTTTTTTGTAATTATTTGGGGCATTTTATGCTTAAAGATGTAAAGAGGCAGGAAATATAACTAGAACATATTTAATATCATTGGATAACAATGATTATTGATCATTTTTAATTATCTATTATTAATACGAACCATAAGATAAAAGCCTCAATATAATAACTTTATATTATATTTGATTTGTCTCTTAAATAACTGTTGGATTCATTGATTTGCTCAATTATCAAAGGAAAATATGCTTTTGTTTGTTTTTTTTACTCAAACCTATAATAATACATTCAACTATTTCTTATTGTATTGATGAGGTGGATATTGATGATATATATTGATATTTTTTATTGCACAGACATAATATTCATCATAATTTTAATTCCAGATATCAATAATGTTAAGGTGAAAATTTAATTTTATTGATTGAGGGACAATAAACAGTCAATAATAATAATAAACTGCTCTACTATCATCGTTTGTCTGTACCTGAGCTGTGGGATCAATAAAGTTTCTAATCTAATCTAAAATAATCTAATTTAATGAATTTAAATCCAGTACTCGAGTAAAAGTACTCAGTTACTCTGCAGGAAGGAGGAGTCAGGTCTGAGGAGGAGGAGAAGGAGGAAGGAGACGTTTATTCTCCTTTTAGAGTCGGAGCAGGAGGTTCAGCAGATGGTGAGTGTCAGGATCAATGCTGAGAATATTAATTATGACGCTAATTATCAATTAATTAACTACCGTGATGAGTTAATTGATTAAAGCACGTGAGGAGAAGAGTAACGCATCAGTGTTTCCTGGTTGAGTCTCAGTGCGGTTCAACATGAAGAGGATTAACCAACAACTAGAATATAATAATAATTATTATTATAAATAATTAAAGATAAACATTAATTAAAGTCTGACTTTTTACTGGAGAGAAAACTCAAAGCGAACGAGACGCTTCAAAGTTGATAAAACGCGGAAGTGATTCTGTAACTGAGTACTTTTACTGCAGTAGTGTGGTAGTTTACGGTACTTTACATGAGTATTTTAATCCTACTTATATACTTATACTTATATATATGTTATATTCTGTTGTCTCTGTTCTATTAAATAGTTCGTAGAACAGTAAAATAATCCACATGTGCTGAAATGAACATGTTTATATAGATTTATAAAGTAATACCAGTTCAAATATATGATAAATACAAAGTAGTGTTGTATTATTGTCATGTTACTGTGTTTAAACTCTAGTTAATATTTACACAAATAACTGTAGAAATGTTTGTCTCTACACAGATAGAATAGAAACAGTCAAATATAATCATCTGTTTTATTAGTCCTCATCTTCTTTATCTCTGTCACTCTGGACTTTGTTGCCACGTGACAGACAGGTAGTTTTTATTTAAATCAAACTTTATTAAATAATCCAATAATTACAAATTCCAGTAAGAATCTGCACTTTGTGTTCTTACAGAAAAATAAAAGAATAATCATCTCCATAATAAGTGGTCTATATATATATATATATATATATATATATATATATATATAGATATATAGATATATAGATATATAGATAGATATATAGATATATATATATATATAGATATTTCATTTTCTACTATTTTCTTTGCAGTAAATCTCATTTTAATGTCTGTTATAGTTGCTGTTTGCATAAATCTGCCTATAAATAAAAACCTATTTATCTCATGGATAAAACCCTTTTTAGGAGGATTATTCCAGAGACTTGAATGATTAAATAGATATATACATGTCAGGGTTAAAACCATAATAATCTAAATAAAATGACTATTTCTGGGAGGGTTTGTCTTCTCCATGTTCTCAGGAGGAAGTTGATGACGTCATGTGACAGGAAGTAGTTGAAACTTATTTTTACATTTATATTTATTTGAAGTATAAAATGACATATAGTCATAGACCTAAAGCCTCATAGGCTTCAGTGAGTTACCGTGAATTAAACCACTGATATAATGGAGAGTAGAGATCAATTCATTTTATTGATTGATTGGTTTGTCACATATTGATGAATTTCTTCGTTGGATATTATTTGCTGTTCATCAAGCTGCTTTATTGTTGGAGGGAAATAAACCAATGATGAGTTGGAGTCTTGTTTTACAGCAGCATTAAAATAACTCAACAGAGTTCAAAGTTCACAGAATGAAGATAAAGTATCTGAGGAAAAGATAATGTGACTTTATGTTTCTGTGTAAGTAAAATATTAAAATCTGCATCTGATTAGTGACTGCACTAGTAAGTTAAATGGATATATATTATATTTCCCTATGAAATGTAGGGGAGTGAAGTATAAAATAACATTGCATAAAAATACTGAAGCACTGAGTACTTTTACTTTTTTATATATTAAATGTAGTATTTTTTAATTAATGTATTAAATGATAAAACAGCTTGACACAGAAACTCAGAACCAGCATTTCTGATGTCAGCCACTAGTTTTTAATGGATTCAGGTCCAGGGATTGGGTTGGCCACTCCACAACTTTAATTTGTTGGTCTGGAACCAACATGCTGCTGGTTTACTGCTGTGTTTGGGCTCGTTGTCTTGTTGAAACTCACATTTCAAGTGTGTTTCCTCTTCAGCATCAGACAACATGACCTCTACAAGTATTCTGATATAGGCAAACTGATCCATGATCCATTGTCTTTGTGCTGAAGAGGAAACAATTCACCAAAGAACACATCAACTGGTCTAAAGAGAAATGGAGAAACATTTTGTGGACTGATGAAAGTCAGATTGATGTTTTTGGGTCTAAGGACCACAGACAGTTTATCAACAACCACCAAACACTGAATTTAAGCCTCAGTTCACTGTGAAGACAGTGAAGCATCATGATATGGAGATGATTCTATTACTATGGTGTCAGATACAAAGCATCATGGATCAGTTTGCCTATATCAGAATACTCAGAATAAAATTAAAAATATTAAAGAAATGTTAAAAATACACACACCACAAGCACTAATAAAAATTATGACCCCCCCCCCCTTATTCCTCAAAGTGGTTTGGTCCAGATACTGTTTTCCAGTGGGCGGGGCCAGTGGCTAACGGCTAATGTTGACAGTCAGCTAGCAGCTAGCTACTTGGAAGAAACCAGTCAAACTAACATGTAGAAGCCAGTCAGTCATTTATCACCACTGGTTCAACATTAGTCCAGAATCTCTTTACCAGTTGGCTGGTTGAGATCAGACCTAATTATCGTTAACGAGCTCTAACGATGGTAATTACCATAGCAACAGCGACTGGGGGAGGGAGGAGGGAACAGGAAGAAGAATAGAGAGAGGAGGATGATTTATGATCTCATTTACCTTGCATATATATAAATATGGAACATTGCTATAACTACTAATATTACTTCTAATACCATGGTTTAAAACATTTGAACATGAGGAGAATGTGATCAGATTATTATGGTAGTATACTATATTTTTCATGTCCTCTCTAGAAATTCTTCTTTGAGAATTTACTGTTTATTTCCCCACCTCCATCAAGGAAATGGGGTTTCGGGATCCATTCTGGGTCCAAATCCATACATTGTAGATGGTTAATGTAGAGAAAGTGCAGCAACTTGTGACCTGTCAGTTGGCCTCCAGTAATGTCATGTGTCATTAAGACTCTGTTCATGTCCACAGAGAGAAGAGGATGAATGGTGTTTCTGTGGAGGAGCAGCTGTCCTGCTGTTCTTCATGTCACGATGACCTGAAGGACCTGGTCTCTACCAGCTGTGGACACTGGTTCTGCAGACCCTGCATCGCCTCCTACTGGGACCAGTCAGGAGACGCCTCCTGTCCCCAATGTGGAGAACGATCCAGACCAAGACCTGGAATGGAGACGGAGGGTCAGACGAGCTCTGGTCAAAGTAAGGCTGAAGATCTGCTGATGGAATGATCTGAGGACCAGAGTTAACCTCTACTATCCTCCTGAAGAGACCTTTATTTTTAAATTGACCCTTTTCTCCCCCTTCTCTTTCAGCAGAAAGTTGGATGCAGAATGAATTGGGTGAACATAAGATGACTCTGAAGAAGACCTGTGAATGTGTGACAGAAGGAAGTGATGAAGCAGGGAATGAAGTCTTTCTCTACGTTATCTACACTGAGCTCCATATCACAGACAATAATAAGGCGGGGCAGCTTCAGAAGATGGCTGCCACTTCAGTCACATGTACCAACATCTTTAACGTCTTACCTGGACAACAGAAACCCATCAGACTCGTTCTGATGTGCGGCATCGCTGGCATCGGAAAAACCTTCTCAGTGAGGAAGTTCATTCTGGACTGGGCAGCTGGCTCGGAAAACCAGGACATTAGTCTGGTGGTTCTGCTTTCATTCAGGGAGCTGAACAGGATCAAAGACGATCAATACAGTCTCCTCAAGCTGATCCATGTTTTCCATCCAACGTTACAGAAGATCACAGCGGAGAAGCTCGCTGTCTGTAAAGCTTTGTTTGTGTTTGACGGCCTGGACGAAAGCAAACTTTCACTGGACTTCAACAACAGGGAGGTTGTGTCTGATGTTGAACAGAAGTCATCAGTCAACGTGCTGCTGACAAATCTCTTCAAAGGGAATCTGCTTCCCTCGGCTCTTGTCTGGATAACTACCAGACCTGCCGCAGCCAATCAGATCCCTTATACCTGTGTTGATAGGGTAACAGAAGTACGAGGCTTCACTGTCGCCCAAAAGGAGGAGTACTTCAGGAAGAGATTCAATGATGAAGAGCTGTCCAGAAAAATCATCTCATACCTCAAGAGATGCAGGATCCTCAACATCATGTGTCACATCCCGGTCTTCTGCTGGATGACAAGTACAGTTCTGAAGCAACTGTTGAATACAAAACAGAGAGTGCTGCCCAAGACCTTGACCGACATGTACTCCCACTTCCTGATGGTTCAGACAAACAGGAAGAAGAACATGAATAACGAGGGATCTGAGGTAGCAAAGAAGCCAGCACTCCAACCAAATGTCATTTCATTCAACGGTTATGACGTCTTTCATGAAATACCTGACCAGAAGAAACCAGTGAGAGTCGTTCTGACAAAGGGCCACGCTGGCATTGGAAAAACCTTCATAGTGCACAGGTTCACTCTGGACTGGACAGAGGACTCAAAAAACCAAGATGTCAATCTGGTGATTCTGTTTAGGTTCATGGAGCTAAACTTGATTAAAGATAAGCAGCACAGTCTTCTCACGCTGATCCATCAAATGGATCCGAATTTACAGGATTTCACAGCAGAGAAGCTCACTGAGCCCGGCTTTAAAGTTTTGTTCATCTTTGATGGCCTGAATGAAAGCAAATTTTCTTTGGATTTCAAAAACAGGAAGGTTGTGTCTGATGTCACGCAGAAATCCTCGATCAATGTGCTTCTGACAAACCTCATTGAGGGGAATTTGCTTCCCACGGGTCTCGTCTGGATAACCACCCGACCTGGTGCAGCCGATCAGATCCCTTCTGAATATGTGGACAGGGTAACGGAAGCATGTGGCTTCAATGACACTGACAAGCAATGCTATATCTGTAAGAGATTTAATGAAGAACTGGGAATCAGAATCCTCTCAAAACTCAAGACATGCAGAAACCTCTACATCATGTGTTACTCCCCAGTCTTCTGCTGGATTGCTGTTTCAGTTCTGGAGCACATGTTGACCCAATGTACAGACCAGACAGCAGAGATACCTAAGACCATGACGGACATGTACTCACGTTACATGCTGGTTGAGACAAAGAAGAAGAAGTGTGATGAGGAACATGAGTCGGATCAACAGGAGCTGACAGAAGCTGACGGGGAGGTTTTTCTGAAGCTGGGTAGGCTGGCGTTTGAACATCTGGAGAAAGGAAACGTCATGTTCTACCAAGAAGACCTTGAGCGGTGTGGTCTTGATGTCACAGAGGCCTCTGTGATTATCAAAAAAGAGACAAAGACCTTGACAAACACAGTCTACAGGTTTTTACATCTGAGCTTTCAGGAGTTTCTGGCTGCAGTCTACATGTACCACTGCTACATCAACAGGAACATAGAGGTACTGAAGGACTTCCTGGGAAAAGAATACAAATTCAGGGAGTCAAAACCAAAGTCTTCCCACAAGAGAATTTCTGCTAATTCCTCATCCCTGGATGTCTTCCTGATGGCAGCCGTGGAGAAATCTCTCAAAAGTGAAACCGGCCACCTGGACCTCTTTGTTCGCTTCCTTCATGGACTGTCTCTGGAGACCAACCGGAGGGCCTTCGGAGGCCTGCTGGGTTGGGAAAGGACCAGTCCCAAAGTCATCCAGAGAATCATCAACAACCTGAAGATGACAAACACACGTGACCTCTCTCATGAGAAGTGTATCAACATCTTCTATTGTCAGATGGAGATAAATGACCCGTCGGTATATCCACGGCTCCTAGAGTTCCTGAGTTTTCCGAAGAAGAAACTCCCTGAGCTCCATTGCTCAGATCTGTCCTGCATGCTGCAGATGTCAGAAGAAGTCCTGGATGAGTTGGACCTGAATAAATGCTACGCTTCAGAGGAGGGACGACGGAGACTGATCCCAGTAGTAAGGAACTGCAGAAAGGCTATGTAAGTCCAGATATGATCCATTATAAATCAGTGTAGACTAGTAGTTCATCTTCAACTATACATAATACATGGGTGTCAACCTGACAGCCACAGAAGCAAAGAGAAATACTCTTTCTCAGCTCAACTATTCACTGAGTTGCCCTCAGTGAAAATACAGAGTTACCATAAAAAAAAATTCTAAACAAGATGGCCTCATGCAGACTTTGTGGAGACAAGACATGTGATTAGATCACAGACAGACTGTGGACATTATGGAAGCTTCAATTTAACTCTATTTTCCCTCCCCTCATCTGAAGGTTAAAAATAAAAAATAAAAATCTGCAGGTATAATAGAGTGATGTGAATTACTGTTTCAGTGAGATACAATGAACTAGGAGTGCTCTGGTAGCCTGCTAGCATATAACCACAATGTCAGCAGTTTAAATCTGAGTATATTGTTGTAGAATGTTATTCCTTGTTCTCTTTCCTCTAGTTTTCTTATCTCTAACTTCCCATTAAAGATATAAAAGGCTCCAGGGAACACAGAAAAGTTTAGGTGACCACTGATGGGAAGAGCCAATGTTAATCAAAATAATGAAGGACAAACTGTTTTATCAAATGTGTGAAGTAAAATATGATTTGTTCTCATTACATGTGTTTTAATCTGTCTCCTGACAGAATTTCTGGATGTGGACTCTCAGATGCTAATTGTCAAATTGTGGCCTCAGCTCTCAAGTCCAATCCCTCCCATCTGAGAGAGCTGGACATGAGCTACGATGAGCAGAATGGTTCAGGAATCATGATTCTTGCTACTGGACTAAAGAGTCCAAACTGTAAACTGGAAACTCTGAGGTCAGTACATCAGCTGTTGCTTTGGTAGTTTTCTTTATATATTAATTGATTGTGATGAATGTGAAAGTGTCTGTAGTACCATTGAATAATCAGAGTATTTCATATTCAAGAATTAGAGTACTTGCATTTATTTTATTTCAACCTTTAAAGTTGAATATATATCTAATAATTAACAGTTTTTATCTACTTCATTTATTTTTAATCAGATTGAGAGTCCACAGTTTGTCAGTGACCAGCTGTGCCTCTCTGGCCTCAGCGCTGAAGTCCAATCCGTCTCATCTGAGAGAGCTGGAGCTGTGTGTTGTCAAACTGCCAGAAGTAGGACTGAAGCTGCTGTGTGAATATCTGGGCAGTCCAACGTGTCGGCTGAGAGCTCTGAGGTCAGATGATGTGTTTTATGTGACTCTTTAGACGCCACAGTCGACTTCAGTCAACAAGATGCCGCGCTGAATAAAACGGCTGATTCTGTTAAACATGGTGGCAAATGTCACTCCACTAGATGTCAGACATGCATCTCGTGGACCTCTGACCTAATAAACAATACAGAAGCAAATGAATGCATTTTTAGACCACTTTTAATGTAGTAAATGTCACATTTAGGACTGATTTAAATTAATATGAAAAGGCAGGAAAATCACAACAGGACATTTTTATCATTTTAATGTGAAAATTCAACATTTAGGCCTCGGACTAATTATGGAATCTGCATGAAGCTCACAACTTATTCAACAATATTAATTATCACTTTATACTAATGTCAACTTATTCACAGGACCGCAAGGGCTGTGATTGGTCAGTTCAGCTCCTCCAGGGCTGTGATTGGTCACTTCAGCTCCTCCAGGGCTGTGATTGGTCACTTCAGCCGTGGTGGTCTACAGTCGCTTCCACTTCAACATTTGCAATAAAATCATTTTCTCTTTGATATCAATGAGTTTCAAACACACACGCTGCATCCTGGTACAAGAACGAATGAAAAAAAAAACGGCAAAATAAAGAAAAGTCTGGTACATTCTGTCTGCAATATGTTATTTAGATTTAGAAAAGGATTTCTCAGCCCACCTGCAATACCTCCGCTGTCCACCAGAGGGCCGCGACCCATAGGTTGAAAATCACTGGTGTAAATGATAATAATTTTATTTGTAATTTGGGGTAAATGTTGTCAGTCGTTTATAGACTCAAACTAAAATGTTCCTTCAGTCCAAACTCAGACCTAGAAGTAGTAAAATCAGACAAAATGATCACATTCTGAGACGTTGATGGTTTAAAACCTGCTTTCATGTCTTCAGGTTGAGGGGCTGCAGTTTGTCGGAGGCCAGCTGTTCGTGTCTGGCCTCGGCCGTGAAGACCACCCCCTCCTACCTGACGGTGGTGGAGCTGGACATCAACAACATGGGGGAAACGGCGATGCAGCTGCTGATGGACATTAAGAACAGTCCTCACTGCAGACTGGCTGCTCTCAGGTCAGTTTAGATGTAGAATGATGCTCTGAACCTGTAGAGGCAGCTGTCCAGATTCATCAAACCTTTATACCATTGAATCTGATGTGAAACCTTTATCAGATTATAAATAACTAGCTCTGATGTCACAGAACTATTCTTACAGTTAATAACTATGTGTTCTAACACAGACCAGTGGTGTCATCCACTAAAAGAAAGAAAGAACTTTCTACTCCATCCAATCCATTTTTTACATTATAATGTTGTTTTGTAAAGATATTTCACGCAAAATTACAAGTTTAAAAACACATAAATACACAATAGTTACTAATTAAACCAAATTATCTACGACATAGGTGTCCAACCCAAGGCCGTGGTTACCGTGGTGACTGAGTCTGTTACCGTGGTGACTGAGTCTGTTACCGTGGTGACTGAGTCTGTTACTGTGGTGACTGAGGCTGTTACCACGGTGGCTGAGTCTGTTACCATGGTGACTGAGTCTGTTACTGTGGTGACTGAGGCTGTTACCATGGTGACTGAGTCTGTTACCACAGTGGCTGAGTCTGTTACCATGGTGACTGAGTCTGTTACTGTGGTGACTGAGGCTGTTACCGTGGTGACTGAGTCTGTTACCGTGGTGACTGAGTCTGTTACCATGGTGGCCAAGTCTGTTACCATGGTGGCCGAGTCTGTTACCATGGTGACGCAGTCAGAGTTTCAGTTCCTTCTCTTTCTGGATCAGATAACTCAGAGTTTCCCTCATCTCAGGTTTAACTAACTCTGAGTTTAACTAACTCTGAGTTTAACTAACTCTGAGTTTAACTAACTCTGACTCCTGGATTAAAGCCTCCTGCTCCATTTCTGGTCTGAACAGGATTTCCTACCTCCCTGCTGCTCTTTATACTGGATGTACTGCAGTGATTCTCACTAAACGCTGATTTATAACCTGTTTTTTTCTTCTTCTGTCATCAGCTGATGATGCAGTGTGTTTTGAGAGGACCAGCTGGATCCTAAAGACCTGCACGGACCCCGGTCTGGATCTGGATCTGGACTTTATTGAAATCATCATTTGTCATATTTGTGAATGTCTGAGCCTGGACCCACATTCATCAACCAGCTCACTCATTTATGTCATTTATATCATTTATTACAAACATCTATCACAATAATATTCATCATGTTCTGGACTGATCCTCAGTGTGATTTCTAGGATTGACCTTTGAACTCTTATCTTATTATTGTACTTCTCTGTTCTATATAATTCATGAATGCAGCATAAAATGCTTTTTATCTCTGTATAGTTATTATTTATTCTATTTTAAGTTCTGATGTAATAACATTGACATGTGATAATGTCTCCATCACTGATACATATAAAAGTCATGGAACAGCTTTTTATTTCTTATAAATGAAATAAATCGACCTACATGCATTGGATCTACTCAAAAGACAAAACTCTTCTTCTTCTTGAAGTTTATTTCAACATAAAAACACCAAAACAGCAGAAAAACACTGTGATCCTGTGTTGATCAATGACTGAAAAACTAACTGCTGATTAAAGCCTAAATTCCTAAATTATCAACTTTTTCAACTTTTATGGCAACAAATTTCCAGAGAAGCAAAGAACCAACATTAAAAAAGCAAGAAAACAACATAAAAACACAGTAAAACAGCAAAATTACAATGAAACATTAACAGATAATCAGCTTCAAAAATATCTTTACAATTTTCTTATAAACTAAAAGATAACGACACATTTTAAAGTTATTTTCGTGTCATTCCAGATTTTTAACTCCAATAATGAGACACGTCTACTTTTCATATGTTTTTAGCTTTTTATTCAGTATATTTTCAGTAAAAACCTCTGAGATTTCTACAGTTTTATTATAGAATCTAAGGTGGTTTAACATTTAAAGATAATTTATTAACATCAGAATCCTGAGATGTTCTTTAAATTCTCACCAGAGCTTCTTGTGTTTAGGGTCAAATACGTCTTTGACCTCCAGGTCACATCAGTCAGTGAATAGAAATAGACTTAAAAGGTTTAAATAATCAACTTAATGTTTTTCTATGGACATATTTATATTCACTGCTGTCTAGTTCTTGTGAATATTTATGTTTCGTCATAAGGTTTCAGTGTTTAACCTGTTCTAGGTCTGTTTATCATCTACCTCCAGACTTAATGTAGTTTATCTCTACAACTACAGGGTTTACTGAATGATCTTGGGTTTAAATAAAGCTAACACCTGTGAGATAGTTGTATCAGTGACAGAATCTATTTAAAATGAACAGTGGTGAAGAACATCCAGATAGAATAAAGCAGAGAAGAGAAATAATTAGCTCCACCTAAAATATTTCAGTGTAAAACCATCAGTAAATCATGTGTTAGTAGCTGAATTCATCTATAGATCAGTAAAGTAAAGTCTGATCAGTAATTGCACCAAATGTCAGAATTACAAGGTGAACCAGACCAGTTTTACACATGTTTTAGTTCAGATTTTGTCTTAATATTATCACAAAAAAGCAGAAATCTCCAGATTAATGTTTTCTCTATGTTCTCATATTATTGGTTGTGGTATAAATGATGTTTAGTTAATCTAATAATGGTTGATATAGACTTGTAGCTGAGTTTATTGGTGTGTATTGTCTTTTTTTGTGTGAATAAATGTCGTCTCTGTGTTGATGACTGACAGAAACACATGTGATTGGTCCATGTGGATCTAAAACTTTATTTAAACTGTTCTCTAAAAACAGTTTAAAGGTCTGATTGAATTATTTTTTCTTATTCCAGTTCCTGTTCCAGGAACCAGACACACAACCTCTATCAGATAACAACCTCTATCAGATAATAACCTCTATCAGACAATAACCTCTATCAGACAATAACCTCTATCAGACAATAACCTCTATCAGATAATAACCTCTATCAGACAATAACCTCTATCAGACAATAACCTCTATCAGATAATAACCTCTATCAGACAATAACCTCTATCAGACAATAACCTCTATCAGATAATAACCTCTATCAGATAATAACCTCTATCAGACAATAACCTCTATCAGACAATAACCTCTATCAGATAATAACCTCTATCAGATAATAACCTCTATCAGATAATAACCTCTATCAGATAATAACCTCTATCAGACAATAACCTCTATCAGATAATAACCTCTATCAGATAATAACCTCTATCAGACAATAACCTCTATCAGACAATAACCTCTATCAGATAATAATCTCTATCAGACAATAATCTCTATCAGATAATAACCTCTATCAGATAATAACCTCTATCAGATAATAACCTCTATCAGATAATAACCTCTATCAGATAACAACCTCTATCAGATAATAACCTCTATCAGATAACAACCTCTTCTATGAGGAGGAAATACCTCTAAGAACATAGTGATCTACACACTGATAACATCAATGATGACTGTGGTTGGACTCCACCAACTTCTGGTTCCTATCAACAGGTGTTTCAGCCTCACAATTCATCTGAATTCATTGGTTTAGTCTCAGAAACTCAGAACCAGCATTTCTGATGTCAGCCACTAGTTTTTAATGGATTCAGGTCCAGGGATTGGGTTGGCCACTCCACAACTTTAATTTGTTGGTCTGGAACCAACATGCTGCTGGTTTACTGCTGTGTTTGGGCTCGTTGTCTTGTTGAAACTCACATTTCAAGTGTGTTTCCTCTTCAGCATCAGACAACATGACCTCTACAAGTATTCTGATATAAACTGATCCATGATGCTTTGTATCTGACACCATAGTAATAGAATCATCTCCATATCATGATGCTTCACTGTCTTCACAGTGAACTGAGGCTTAAATTCAGTGTTTGGTGGTTGTTGATAAACCGTCTGTGGTCCTTCATCAGTCCACAAGATGGCTGTTGTGGTACGGCCAAGATGGCTGCTGTGGTACGGCCAAGATGGCTGCTATAGTAGGTCAGAATTGTGCCTTCTACTGGCTAGCTTCCTACATAGAATCTACTACTGCGGTAAGCTACTATGCTAACTAGTAGTAGCTACTAGTTAGCAAGCAGTTATGCTAGCTAGTAGTAGCTACCGATTAGTAGGCAGTGATGCTAAATGGTAGTAGTTACAGATTAGTAGGCAGTGATGCTAACTAGTAGCAGCGACTTGTTAGTAGGCAGTGATGCTAAATAATAGTAGATACTGGTAAGCTACTATGCTAACTAGTTAGTAGGTAGTGATGCTAACTAGTAGCAGCTACTGGTTAGTAAGCGGTGATGCTAACTAGTAGCAGCTACCGATTAGTAGGCAGTGATGCTAACTAGTAGCAGCGACTTGTTAGTAGGCAGTGATGCTAAATAGTAGTAGATACCGGTAAGCTACTATGCTAACTAGTTAGTAGGTAGTGATGCTAACTAGTAGCAGCTACTAGTTAGTAGGTAGTGATGCTAAGATTTCGGATGCAGCCATTGTAAATTGTGAATAAAAACATATTTGATCATTTAATTAATTTGGTGAGCACATTAAAAACAGTCAGTCAGTCATTTTCTATACCTGCTTATTCCTCATTAGGGTCACATGGCAACAGCGCTAACCCCTGCACCACCGTGTCGCCCCCCCACATTAAAAACATTAGAGAAAAATAAATCAATAAAAAATAAATGAATTAATATATAAAAAACGCGACACAACACGATGTCGCTGCGTCACACAGCTATGACGTCACAAAGGGAATAGAGAGTTTTCCAGAACTTCTCTGACTGTTATAAAGGTTTTTGACCGATAACAAAATCCATCACTGATAAATCTAGAATAGATAGATCAATAATTAACAGGGTTATATCTGGAGGAGTCATGGAGACGGTTTATCAGCTTCTATTTAACTAATAAATATAAAATCTAATCATCTAATACAATGATTTGGGTTTTTTTGTTGCAGTACCAGTAATGACCACAGGGGGCGCTCAGCCATGTCCAGCTTTTATAAAACCTCCATGGTCCTAGTGTAGAAATATATTTATATATTTCTACACTAGGACCATTTATAAATATATCCTGTATGGTTATTACTTTAATATTTATTATTATTATTTATTATTATTAATGTTAGTGAACTACAACTATTTAAACTAGCGGGTCACATGATCATTCCTCATGGAATTCCATGATATTCCCAGCGGTGGACACACACACACACACACACACACACACACACACACACACACACTGCGCGAAATCAAAAGTGAAAGTAGTGTAAAGCAGCAGCTGCGTCGTGTGGTGAATATGTTGGACGCGCCACCAAGAAACTACGAAGCGATGTAAGTAAATGACCGATAAAACACTAATAAATGATAATAAATGTTAATAGAATGAGCTGCTGCTGAGTCTAAGAGTTCTGGAGCGTGTGTGTGTGTGTGTGTGTGTGTGTGTGTGTGTGTGTGTGTGTGTGTGTGTGTGTGTGTGTGTGTGTGTGTGTGTGTGTGTTTCAGCATGAAGCAGCAGTTCTTATCACTAACAGTTTCATTTCATTCTAGTGAATATTTCTCTTTCCTCAGGGACTCTACTCAGGACTGGGTCGCTGGTGAGGAACAAACCTCATGTTTTATACTTTATAATGTTTTTATTTTATTTGTTTTATTTAGACACTTTCTCATTCGAGTTCAGGGAATTTGCTGCTGTTTTATATGTAGATTACTATCAGTACTGCAGGTAATAACAGTAAAATAAATATATCAATTGGAAATGATATATTAAAATTTAATTAGAAAATTAATACCATTAATTAAAAAATAATTAAAATTAATTTTAATGTAATTATTTCAATTGTATTTAATAAAATTAATTTACATTTTTTGGTTTTAATTAAATTAATTTTTTATATAAATATATATTTGTGCTGATCATACAATTTACAACATACAAATTCATTTAATTTTTAATTAATTTTTAATTAATTTTATTATTTTTTTATTTAATTTAAAAATTAATTTGAAGTTTTAGTATTTTAATTATTATATATTATATTATATTATATATTATTTTATTATGTTAATCAATTTGTAATTAATTTTATTCGTTTTTAAAATTTTAATTTAATTATGTTAATTTTATAATTATTTTAATATATAATTTACAAATCTATATTTAGACTGATCATACTGTCTGTTTATGTTTGATTAAACACAGGATCAGGTTTTAAAACCATTTTTTTTTTGTGAGGTTTAAAATAGTTACCTTAAAATGGTTTAAAATATTTAAAATATTATTAGAACAAAATGCTATATATATATATATATATATATATGTAACATTAATGAATTAATATAATTGCTATATGTAATTTCAATGTTATTGAAAGTAATTTAATTTTAATATATATATATATTTATTTAATTATATATACATATATAATAATTGTAATTAATTGTATTCATTTAAGTTTTTTTTCTTTTATTTTAAACTTAAAATAAAATGAAATGATGAAATTATTTTTAATGAAAAAAAATATATAATTTTAATAAATTCAATTAATTAATGTGCTAAGTAATTTTAATTTATTTTATTAAAAGTAATTTAATTTATATATATATAAATTCATTAATTTAATTATATATACATATATAATAATTTTAATTAATTTAATTTCTTTCTTTTTATTTTAATTTAATTTTAATATATAATTTACAAATCTATATTTGATCATACTCAGTGTTCATGTCTGATTAAACACTAAGATAATCACTCTGAAAATGGTTTAAAATATTTTAAATATTATTAGGAACATTTTTAAAAACATAAAGATGTGCCGCATGTTTTAAAGTTGAAGGACATTTTTAGGGAAGTTGTGAATTTCATTTCTCTTGATTCCAGATGTCTGTCAGCACACGGAAGACTGATATTTAATCAAACTTAATCAAATTATACACTTTTAATTGGGTAAAGATGAACTTTTAATCATGGATTTGATTCAAATCATCTCCTGTGGACGTGTTAGTTTGAGGTTCTGTCTATGAAACCTCTTTGATTTCATAGTTGTTGTTGCTGCTTTTGCTGCTTGGTTAGTTACTGCAGCTTTACAGGGATGTTACAGAGCTTATTTCAGCACATCGTAGATATAATACAACCCACGTACTCTATTTAATGTCATGTCAATTTCTGCAGCAGCAGCAGGCAAAGATCCCCTAAAAAATAAAAGTATCCAGATACTTTACTGCATCAAAAAACAGCTCAGTAACAAGTAAAAGTACTGAATTAAAGATGTTAACACTTTAGGCGCCAGAGGTTTTTTTCTGAAATGTTATGTAACAATTACTTTATCTTCATTTTTCTAAAATAAGCTGTGATATAAAATCTGTGTTTTTACATTTAGACGTGAAAAGGAGGCTTTTATTTTGAAGGACATACAATTTATAAGGTCACATGACCAGGATATCCCTATTGCTGATGGACATTTGACATGTGAGCATCATTGTCTCACATTCATATTTGGAACTCATATTCAGAATTTGGGAAAATTAATATAATATAATAATATTAATATAATAATAAATAATAATAAAATAATCTCTATGGTCACTAGTGGACCTTCTAAATCTATCTCTATGGTCACTAGTGGACCTTCTAAATCTATCTCTATAGTCACTAGTGGACCTTCTAAATCTATCTCTATAGTCACTAGTGGACCTTCTAAATCTATCTCTATAGTCACTAGTGGACCTTCTAAATCTATCTCTATGGTCACTAGTGGACCTTCTAAATATATCTCTATGGTCACTAGTGGACCTTCTAAATCTATCTCTATGACCACTAGTGGACCTTCTAAATCTATCTCTATGGCCACTAGTGGACCTTCTAAATCTATCTCTATGACCACTAGTGGACCTTCTAAATCTATCTCTATGACCACTAGTGGACCTTCTAAATCTATCTCTATAACCACTAGTGGACCTTCTAAATCTATCTCTATGGTCACTAGTGGACCTTCTAAATCTATCTCTATGGTCACTAGTGGACCTTCTAAATCTATCTCTATGACCACTAGTGGACCTTCTAAATCTATCTCTATGGTCACTAGTGGACCTTCTAAATCTATCTCTATGACCACTAGTGGACCTTCTAAATCTATCTCTATGGTCACTAGTGGACCTTCTAAATCTATCTCTATGGTCACTAGTGGACCTTCTAAATCTATCTCTATGGTCACTAGTGGACCTTCTAAATATATCTCTATGGTCACTAGTGGACCTTCTAAATCTATCTCTATGACCACTAGTGGACCTTCTAAATCTATCTCTATGACCACTAGTGGACCTTCTAAATCTATCTCTATAACCACTAGTGGACCTTCTAAATCTATCTCTATGGTCACTAGTGGACCTTCTAAATCTATCTCTATAGTCACTAGTGGACCTTCTAAATCTATCTCTATGACCACTAGTGGACCTTCTAAATCTATCTCTATGACCACTAGTGGACCTTCTAAATCTATCTCTATGGTCACTAGTGGACCTTCTAAATCTATCTCTATGGTCACTAGTGGACCTTCTAAATCTATCTCTATAGTCACTAGTGGACCTTCTAAATCTATCTCTATGACCACTAGTGGACCTTCTAAATCTATCTCTATAGTCACTAGTGGACCTTCTAAATCTATCTCTATGACCACTAGTGGACCTTCTAAATCTATCTCTATAACCACTAGTGGACCTTCTAAATCTATCTCTATGGTCACTAGTGGACCTTCTAAATCTATCTCTATGGTCACTAGTGGACCTTCTAAATCTATCTCTATGACCACTAGTGGACCTTCTAAATCTATCTCTATGGTCACTAGTGGACCTTCTAAATCTATCTCTATGACCACTAGTGGACCTTCTAAATCTATCTCTATAGTCACTAGTGGACCTTCTAAATCTATCTCTATAGTCACTAGTGGACCTTCTAAATCTATCTCTATGGTCACTAGTGGACCTTCTAAATCTATCTCTATGGTCACTAGTGGACCTTCTAAATCTATCTCTATGACCACTAGTGGACCTTCTAAATCTATCTCTATAGTCACTAGTGGACCTTCTAAATCTATCTCTATAGTCACTAGTGGACCTTCTAAATCTATCTCTATGACCACTAGTGGACCTTCTAAATCTATCTCTATAGTCACTAGTGGACCTTCTAAATCTATCTCTATGGTCACTAGTGGACCTTCTAAATCTATCTCTATGACCACTAGTGGACCTTCTAAATCTATCTCTATAGTCACTACTAGACCTTCTAAATCTATCTCTATAGTCACTAGTGGACCTTCTAAATCTATCTCTATGGTCACTAGTGGACCTTCTAAATCTATCTCTATAGTCACTAGTGGACCTTCTAAATCTATCTCTATGGTCACTAGTGGACCTTCTAAATCTATCTCTATAGTCACTAGTGGACCTTCTAAATCTATCTCTATGGTCACTAGTGGACCTTCTAAATCTATCTCTATAGTCACTAGTGGACCTTCTAAATCTATCTCTATGGTCACTAGTGGACCTTCTAAATCTATCTCTATGGTCACTAGTGGACCTTCTAAATCAATCTCTATAGTCACTAGTGGACCTTCTAAATCTATCTCTATGGTCACTAGTGGACCTTCTAAATCTATCTCTATGACCACTAGTGGACCTTCTAAATCTATCTCTATAACCACTAGTGGACCTTCTAAATCTATCTCTATAGTCACTAGTGGACCTTCTAAATCTATCTCTATGGTCACTATGGCTCATATTCAGGTGTGCTTTCTAGTCTAGGACATGTGGAATACCTTTTCCAGGTTTTGCTGAATCTTATTCTCCTTTTAAACGGTTGACCAATCACTCAAAACACTCTTGTGTCTCTTCAGCTTCATGGAAGAGGTTCTTTGTCTTCGAGGCGGGACGAACTAACGGGGCTCATCTGGACGTGGTCAAGAAGATTAAATCCATAGGCTACACTGAGGTGAGGTCTCCTGAGGATTGTGACTATGTCCTGGTCATCTGTCCTGTCGTTTCACGGGTTGGAACCAACATCAGCGAGGCCCTGGACAGCATGCCACGTAAGAACTCCTCTGGTACCAATGGAGTCATGTTGGAGTTAAGAGAATGTTTGACTTTCTGCTGATGAGATGTTCCCTGTGAACACAGTTACATCACGGATGTAGTAACCTGACTCGTGTTGGTGGTGTTTCCTGTGTTAACAGCTAATAAACCAGTGGTTCTGGTGGTGATGCATCACACCTTTGATTCCGGGTTGGTTGTAGCTGAGAGCAGGAGGCAGGTGAGCAGCCCCAAGGTTTACCTGACCGTGGACTGTCTGTTCTACGAGAGGAACCTGCTGAACAGCAACCGCAACGACATCGCTTTTTTTGAGATCAGGAAGTTCCTGAAAGGTCCCGGTGCCGAGGTACCGATGCTGTTTACTGACCTAACATTTAAAGATCACCCCCGTGTATGTATTATCTGTTTAATCATTCAAGTCTGCAGAATAATTGTATTTAGGATGACATGTTTGAGCAAGTCATTAAAAGTCCAGATCACAAAAAAGAAAATATATATATTTATAAATACATTTTTAAGGATGAATTTGGGTTAATTTGGTCTTGTTTTAATATAAAAGGACAAACATTTTCTTTAAAAAAAAAGATTAAATTGACTAAAAACTATATATAAATTATCTACCAACAACCTATACTTAATAATTGCTTTATCTTCATTTTTCTAAAACGCTGTGATATAAAATCAATGTATTTACAGTTAGGTGTGAAAAGGGGGCTTTTATTTTGAAGGACATACAATTTATGAGGTCACATGACCAGGATATCCTGTTTGCTAATGGATATTTGACATGTGAGCAGCTGTAATGTGACTATGTGAGGATGGGAATTTTCTGTTGTTATTTACATTGTATTTTCTTGGTTTTCTTGTGTTTTTGTTTTATTCTCAGGTCTCAGTACAGAATAAAGTCATTCGTTGGGTTGGTAAGTATAAATTCACACATTTTATAACCTTTCAAACATAATAAATATTTTCTCTGAGCCTTATGGAGCAGATATAAAGCTATAGGACATTCAGTTCACTATACTATGAACCTCCTTTACAATGGGAGATTATAATTAATACATATAATTACTGATCCTTTAGATTTAGCTAGGTGTAGCTTAGAACCTGTTAAAAACACCCAGATCATTAAAACAATTTACTAAATAACTTATTAATAAACTAAATTTAATCTGTTGAATAAAGAATCTGTTTCTGTCATACTTGGAAATCTGAAAAACATTTATGGAATTCCACTTTAATTGGAAGACAAAGTTTAAACATTAGTTTGACATTATTAACATTAGATCGACACTGAATTAAAGTTCATTTTATTCAACTTGTAGTTGTTTTTTAATGGAGACCTATGGTCATAGAGCTACATCCTCATTATTTCTCTCCAAAAGTTAATTGGAAAATATTTGTTTATAATATTTACCTGAGTCTTTCTGAATATTATAACAGAACTTGAGCTGCAGCCTCTTACTTTAACTGAATGTAATGAAGTCAGTGGGTTTATTCATAGCTCAGCTAGAATGTCAGCTAGTGTTCCTGCAGAATGATCCCAGATAACTTATTGCTTTTTATTCCTTTATTCTAGGATATAACTGGAAATGGCTCGTTGGTGGAGCTGTGTTTGTAGTGTTGGTGGGACTTATCGTTTATCTGAGTGTCCATTACCAGAAACAAAAGTAATAGTAGAACACTGGAAAAGTTTGGGGTTTTCATTAACTGCGAGCTATAATCCTACAAGAAGTAAAGTACTACTATATATATATCTCTATGTGTAATTAATCTTTATAATATATGAGTGTTCACCTAATTATTTGAGATGCGTCCATGTTTTCTTCCTCAGAGGAAATATTCAGATCTGTCAATAACAGCAGGAAAAACAAAGTTCACAGTGTAAAAATGTTTCTACAACAGAAAATAATACATGGGGTATGTCATACATGTTTAATTCTATGTAAAGAAATCACTAACTGAAGGATGCTACGTTATCATCACTAGTATAGATGTGAAGGCTGATGCATTTGTGTATGTATGTAAAGTTGATTTATGTACTTTATGTGTGCCATCCGGTCCTGAAATGTATGGAGTTTTAAATTTGATGAGTCTCTGCACTGATAAAAAAAAAAGAAAAAAAAAACAGTGCACTTTCCTTTACTATAACTATAAATAAAAATGAATGAATCAGAATTGATGTTATCGTATCTGTGTGGGCTGCCTTCATATCATTTACTGATTGAAGTCATGGTCTTTAATATAATCTATATTTCATTTTCGATGTACAAAAGTTTTAAGTTTAAAGCACAACTTGGCCAGTATAGTATAATAATGGTAATATTATATAACATATCATAATATGATAGTATAGTATAATGATATTAAATAGCATAGTATAATAATGGTAATATTCTATAATATAATAGTATAGTAATATTCTATAACAACCAACGTGCGCTGCGTACGTAGCTCGTCCGTGACGTACACCAGCGTAACTACGTCCGTGACGTAATCACGCTGTGGTGCTACGCGCCGGAGCTGGGTGTGAAGATGGCGGACGAGGAGGCCGAACAGGACCGCGGTCCCGGGGACGGTACCGGTGAAAAAATACGGGAACTCAGACAACGTCTGCTAGAACTGCAGGAAACCGTGGTTCGGAAGAAAAGTTCGGAAGACTCCGGAGCCCAGTCCTCCTCCGAGTACTGCCAGGACTTCTGCAGGGTGAGTTACTAGCAGGACGAGCTAGCCATGCTAACGTTAGCCGCTAGCACACGCTAGCTGCTAGCAGGAGTTCACCTTAACATTAACAACACTGAGCGCTTCTTTTATCTGCTGTTATCTCTACTGGACCAGGAACAGCCTGTCGTTATAACCCATTCATTCTGGTTGCAGTTCACAGTAATATATTAGCATACCAACCCCTCCACTCCGCCTGCAGTTAGCTTTTAGCCTTTAGCCTCTACCCTGGTATGTTTGGCTTCATGCGCGTGCACGTGATCACAATTACGGGGACACTGATTATCTGCCTGTTAATTAATTATTAATCACCTCTTAAAGCTCGTATCTTCCGTGTATTATCTGTGTTGTAGTAATTGCCCGGAAACAACATGCATTGTCTTATAATTTAACTCAGACTATTACTATATCTTCGCCAGGTGATGATAATAAAGCGATTTGTGCGTTTTTCTCTCTTCCCGCGATGATATTCGTGCTGTGTACGTGCAGACTGGAACGCACGCTTCTTTTTGCAGAGCAGGCACGTCGTTTTGCACCACGGTTTGTTTCATGCTCAAACAATACAGCAATATAACCTGCAGGAACCTGCCTTTGGTTCTGTTCGCTGCTTTTTTTACTCATCCATCTGCACTAATCAGATAATTCGATAGTTCGAGAGCATTGTGTGCAGAATGTGTGTATAGATGTGTAGAAGGAGGGCGTTTCTGGAGGAAACCAGTCCACTGTCTCCACAAGCAGGGAACTGGGTGGGAAAGGCTGTAACAACAGGACTAGGGGTCATGTAGAGGCCTTATAGATGCAGAGTGGGTGTTCTATTGATGCAGAACACCAAAATAATGTTTAAAATAAACACACATACTTTATAACGTTATTTCCTTTTATTTGGAACACACATGCAAATGAAAACAAACCATACATCTGTGAGGTAAATGACAATAATAACGTCACATGTTGGATTATAAAATAAAATTATCATGATTATTTTGGTCTATATTTACATCACAATTATTCAGATAATTATTTTGTTAGTTCCACACTACATGTATTCAGCATGAGTGTGATTTTATTTGAGATGTTAAACAGATCTGTAATTGTTAAAATACCCACACATACTTCATGATACTATTTCCTTTTATTTAGAACATACATGCAAATGAAAACAACCCTTAAATGCTGTGAGAGCAATAAGAACAATAATGTCACATGTGCTGGATTTTAACCTGTTAAAGACCTTTGACCCTTTAATTCTATGACTGTCATTTCATGTTTAAAATAAAAAAGTCTAAATGAAATAAAAAGTAAAATAAATAGATAAATAAAAGGGCAGAGGAAGTAATAAACCAAATAAAATTCATCCCCTTTTCCTCCTTTTTTCATCTTCTTTCCTTGTTTTACATTTTCTCTATTTTTCCTTCCTCTCCCTCCACTAACCACTAAATACAGCATCTACAGCATCTGTCTCCTAATTATTAATTAAACTAATATCAATAATAATAATTAGTAGTAATAATAAATACATAAATAAAAACGCTAAACATGTTCTAAAAGGAGTAGGATTGGTAAAATACTGATGAATTCCTACCTCCACTCTATTAAATTACAATAATGTAGGCATTTATTTCCTGTGATTATTTATCTGAAACTATAATTAAATGATATGAAAATACTAAACTAAAGCCATGAGTGCAGTTATTGTAGAATTAGATTAAATTCCCATTAAAACAAAGGTATTTTATCTGGATTTGTGCAGAAACATGATTAAATAAATGTGTGAATGAGTGTTAACGTCTCAGCTGACAGACCTAATAAAGAAAATGAGTGGCCCACATATTATTTATAATAAATCACTGGTGATTTTACCCTGTTTACACATGCAGCTCCATTCCAGGACATTCCTGTGTTCCTGCACCTGTTCACACAGGACATCATGATGATGATGATGATGATGATGATGATGATGATGATGATGATGATGATGATGATGATAGGGAGGTTGTGTAGCATGTAACGTGTAGAAAGAGCAGACACAACTCTGTGATATTACACATGGAGGCAACTGTTAAACAGCTCCAGATGACGTTAACCTTCCTGAAACTGAAGAGGAGGATTCAAGGATCCCCTGGTCCTGGGGCAGCCCAGTGTTCAGTAATAAAAATAAAGACTATAAATAGTATATACAATAAGAATATGTAAATCAGGACAGGAGTACACAGGACCTGTGCTGTTCTAAACAACTTGAACAATACTATTTCATACCAATGTTATAAAATCCATAATAAAAGAATGGAATGTAGATTACATATTATAAATATTTAGACTGTTCATATAAACCTATTTACCACAGTGTGTTTGGTGTTTTCCACTCACACTGGACATAAGGAGCCTGTTGAAATAATACTAATAAATAAAAATGTTTTTCCTGTTGTCAAAGAGTGGATCTGATATTTAAACATGGAACTTCCTTTAAAACTCCCTGTGACGTGACTGAAACTGACACTGAACACTTTCACTTTTAAACCAGTTCTTGAATATATTCTTGTTTTATACCAGTTTTATAAGATCCAAGTCTTTGATAATCTATGATACAAGTCTTTAGACTGTTCATAACCTACAAATATAATTCATATAATTCATCTATTCACCACAATGTTTTACTGTTAACTCTTGTTTTATGTTTCAGCACGTTGACATTTATCATAATATTAATATATGAAAACATACGAAGCCGGGAATTAGTTTAGTTAGTTTTCTCAATGAGTCGATGTGACAGGAACCAGTTGAGTATTTTCCTTCAGAAATATAAAAGTGTTGAGAGCAGCTGGTTTCTGTGTGATTACTTCTTGTTTCTACCAGTTAACCTCTGGTCCAGTTGAGGAAACACGCGTTTTTATTCTAGTTGTCCCAGTTTATTTCAACAGATGCTGTTTATACTAAACTTACAGGATCCGTTAGTCAATGCAGGTTTATTACATCTAGAGTCAACCCTTTCAAAGTAAAAGACACGTGTGAGTTCTGTCTTTAGGCCTGGAACTAGCATCTTTTTAAGATTTCGTCCTGTCATTTCACCTAATTTAACTGAAGGCAAAGCTTGTTTTTCCTTTTTAATTCAGGACATGTTTTTCATCCAGTTTGACATTGAGGTAGAACTTAATGCTCAGATGCTTGAATGTGTAGAACTAAATATTCAGGTTCTTACTTGACTCAAACTGAAAATCTGTTCAGTATAAAGAAGATTTGTGGCTGTTAATCCAGACCAGAGAATCGTGAATCATGGCAAATCATTGCTATTGCATACTACCTTATCCTGTATTTCTACCTGTAACATCTTAATACCTTATCCTGTATTTCTACCTGTAACATCTTAATACCTTATCCTGTATTTCTACCTGTAACATCTTAATACCTTATCCTGTATTTCTACCTGTAACATCTTAATACCTTATCCTGTATTTCTACCTGTAACATCTTAATACCTTATCCTGTATTTCTACCTGTAACATCTTAATACCTTATCCTGTATTTCTACCTGTAACATCTTAATACCTTATCCTGTATTTCTACCTGTAACATCTTAGTACCTTATCCTGTATTTCTACCTGTAACATCTTAGTACCTTATCCTGTATTTCTACCTGTAACATCTTAATACCTTATCCTGTATTTCTACCTGTAACATCTTAGTACCTTATCCTGTATTTCTACCTGTAACATCTTAGTACCTTATCCTGTATTTCTACCTGTAACATCTTAATACCTTATCCTGTATTTCTACCTGTAACATCTTAATACCTTATCCTGTATTTCTACCTGTAACATCTTAATACCTTATCCTGTATTTCTACCTGTAACATCTTAATACCTTATCCTGTATTTCTACCTGTAACATCTTAATACCTTATCCTGTATTTCTACCTGTAACATCTTAGTACCTTATCCTGTATTTCTACCTGTAACATCTTAATACCTTATCCTGTATTTCTACCTGTAACATCTTAGTACCTTATCCTGTATTTCTACCTGTAACATCTTATAACGTACCTTATCTTGTATTGTTTTAGTTATTTTAAGTCTCCTGAGTGTTCCAGTCTGTGGTGGTAGATTCAGGAACCTCATTTTAATGTGGGACATCTGAGAAGCTGTAAACTGAGCAGTGGTTCCCTCCACTCGGCCGCTCTCCTGCAGCTTCTCAGGTTGATGATTGTTTTTCTCCTGCACCAAAGTCACTGTAGACTGGTTCATTATTATTCCTATTGAAAAGGTAAAACCGTCGAAGCCTATAAAGATAAATATCAAATCTAATGACCTGATAGTAGAGAAACAAAAGGTGACATAAACCTGCTCCTTCCTCCTAAAAACATGGAGAAGACAAACCCTCCTCCCTAATTTTACTATTAATAAGTTCATATACACACACAGAATATTAGAATTAGTGGGTTTTCTAATGCTTTTAGCAGTGTGCTAAATTCATTCTAGAAAAATGTATAAATAATAAGAGATAAGTCCTTTATTGTCATTACACCTAGGAGATGCAACGAAATTAGGTATTAGAAATAAATTACATAATAGAAATATGAATTAGAAATAAATTAGGTATTAAAAATACGAAGGTATCATAAATATAATACCTTTAAAAAGACTTGGGAAAAGTCTTGAGTTTTGATCTCTGGGTGTTAAAACTTGTTTAGTCTGTAACTTCATTCTCCTCCAGTTTAATTTGTCAACCACTGTTTTTAGATTAAATAATTTATCCTGAATAAAAAGTAGTAGAGTTGTTTATGGCCTAAAACCTCTAGAATCTAGCAGAGGGTGCACCGTTTATAGAAATAAAACTATCAGTTATTTAACTGTATTTTAAAAGTACAGAAACTGCCATCTGGGCCAATCAGAAGCCAGGGCTGTCAGGACATGTGCTGGCAATTAATACAATGCAGCCAATGGCCTCGCTGTTGCCAGGCAGAAAACACTTCTTCTAGGACACGCCCCCTCATTCGCTACTGTGCTGTGAAACTGAAGCAGAGGATTATTAGGATTTTCAGTGCAACATTAGTGAAAACATGTTTTATATGGTCGTCGTATGAATTTAATACAAATATAAGTCAACTAATTAAAACAAGTAGTTCCCATGAAATGGGTGTTTTATGTAAATGGTCTTAAAAAGATTTGATGAAGATAAATGAACATAAAGTGAAATAAATGAATAAATAAAAGGGCGGAGGAAGTAATAAATAAATAGAAAACAATCAAACCAAATAAAACTCATCCTCTTTTTTCATCTTCTTTCCTTGTTTTCCATTTCTCTATTTTCCTTCCTCTCCCTCCACTAAATACAGATCTATAGTATCTAATTATTAATTAAATGAATAATAATGAGTAATAATAATAATAAATACATCAATAAAAAAACTAAACATGTTCTAAAAGGAGTAGTAAGAAGTAAAATCCTTATTAATTCCTACCCCTACACTCTATTCTATTACAATACTGTAGATAATTATTATTTCCTGTGATTATTTATATAAAACTATAATCAAATGATATTAAAATACCAACACAGTACAAGTATCAGTATAAACTGATGATGTAACTTTAATAAACCTGTAGGAATCCTGTCTTTCATCATTTTATTATATCATTATGGTAAAAACAGCTCCACATTTCACCATTTGAGAGCAGCATGACCCCATGTAGAGTCTCCTGGAAGGTAAAGTTGTGGTCAAAGGTCACAGGTAGAGGCACCCAGAGTAATCTGATTACCTGGTATTACCTGTTCAGTCTCAGCTGAAATGTTCAGACTCTGCACTTTTGTTGTTGCTGCCATTTTTGATGAGAAAGAAAATCTAAAACGTATTAACACTACATAAAACAACCATTTCTATTAAATATTATTCACAAATCTGAATAAAAAGATTCATCCATAATGTTGTAAATAAGGAATATAAAATACCAACTCAACCAAACCTGGGGTAGCATCATATATTACAGATTAAATGTTGGAATAAAACACACAGGTAAAATATAAAGGGGACAAACAGGGAGTCTCACCCACTTTGTCACAGCTACACAACCCAGAAATATGAATAAATAAAAATGATCATTATTCCTTTATTTAAATATTTAAATGTAGTAAATCTAAGGGTAAATGGTTGTATTTCAGCTACACTAACAGGTCCTGTATTGTAGAAAAGTCCATTTTAACATATATTTTAAATTATTAGAAGCTATAAGTGTATAGACTGTACACTGATAAAACCACAGTTACTGCATCTGTATAATACATTTCCATGTGTAATCATCTATCTTGTACATGTGGTGCATCTATATTGATTGTATTTTCTTGCATGTCTCTTGTTCTGTCTCTGCTGCTAATGTAATTCCTCCACCGTGGGACAGAGACAGGATTATCTCATGTTATTAGTATGGTGTCATGTTTCAGGGCCATGTCCAGGATGTAGTAATGAGCTGCTGTTTGTTCTGTTTGTGCAGACGCTGCTGGAGTACGCCGGCTGCTGGAGGATAGAGGAGCAGCCGCTCCCCCTGGTTGAAGTGTACATAGTCGCCCTGCTGAGCTACGCCCAGGCCTCGCCATACCTCTCCCTGCAGTGTGAAAACGTTCCTCTGGTAGTCGAGAGGCTGTCGCTGTGAGTAAAATATAAGATAAAACCACAGTAGAGCTGCTGCAGTATGGAGGAAAAGCAGTACCACCATTATTCTGGTCAATAGTGAAATTAAACGATTATTTATTAGTTGCATGACGAATTTATTCAGCATTTATTTGTTGAATTGTCATGTAGAAATCATCTGCATGTTACGTTGACTAACGTTCATTATTCTATTAAAATGTATTTGTTAGAATCAAATACAATTATTGATCAACAAATATGTTTTATCCAGTTGGAGCATGTTAACACTAGATTTATATATATTGGATATTCTGCCTTTAAAGGTGACATCAGGTCATTTGTCAGTATCTGTGATGTTTCTTTCCAAGTAGTAAATCAGGCAAACTTTTATATTTTATTAGCTCTTATTCATCAAGATTATTTACAGACTCCTTTAATTGAGTTTTGTATATTTATTTTAAAACTGTTTCACCATATGATGTTTACGTGTATATATAACACTTTAAACTAATAGATAATTTAACTTTCTAAAAACACATGCACTATCAGCAAGTTTTATATTCCAGGTGGATTAAATATTTAAGATTCATAATTTATCTATTTGGTTACAACATTTGACATTTCAGGTTTTTGTTTTTTTGTAAAACAAAAAAAACAAATGGACTTTTAAATAACAACAACATGAACACAAAATATACATTTATAGACCTGATGAAGATGTTTGACTCTTATTCTATTAAACATGATCTATCACTGACCCATGGATGGATGGATGGATGGATAATGATGGATAGATGAATAATGATGGATGGATGGATAATGGACAGATGATGGTTGAACGGATGGATGGATGGAAGGATGCATGGATAGATAGATGGATGGATGGATGGATGGATATATGGATGATAATGATGGATGGACGGATAGATGATAGATGGATGGATGGATGCATGGATAGATGATAGATAGATGGATGGATGGATGGACTGATGGATGGTGATGATGATGGACGGATCTTACACTCACACTACCGCTCTCTTTCAGAATTTGTGTAATGTAAAATATCAAATATCGTTTCAACTTGATTATGAGTTTGGAGATCGTTTAACACACAAATGAATTAAAACTCAATTAATTACACAGCTTACACAGATAAACCTGTAGGCTTCACCCCTATAATCACTATGCTGACCTCAACAGTAAAATGAAGACTAGTTGTTTGTGTTCCTCTGTTAAAGTCCTGTTGTAGATCGTAGTAAACGGGTCTGTATCATGGTTTGTTGTGTAGGAGCTTTGTGGAGCTGCTGCTGTCGCTGAAAGAAGACGTTCCAGACGGATTATGGAAAGAGTTCCAGTCGTCTGTCCAGGTAACACACAGGATTCTCATTACAAGAGTTTTATTAAATCCATCATAAACTGTCTCAGCTACACTTTACTGTGTTGATACAGCAGCAAGTTTAAGTCTAGTTTATTCTTCTAAAGTCTAGTTTATTCTACTAAAGTCTAGTTTATTCTAAAGTCTAGTTTATTCTACTAAAGTCTAGTTTATTCTAAAGTCTAGTTTATTCTACTAAAGTCTAGTTTATTCTAAAGTCTAGTTTATTCTACTAAAGTCTAGTTTATTCTTCTAAAGTCTAGTTTATTCTTCTAAAGTCTAGTTTATTCTACTAAAGTCTAGTTTATTCTACTAAAGTCTAGTTTATTCTTCTAAAGTCTAGTTTATTCTTCTAAAGTCTAGTTTATTCTCCTAAAGTCTAGTTTATTCTCCTAAAGTCTAGTTTATTCTCCTAAAGTCTAGTTTATTCTCCTAAAGTTGAGTTTATCCTTCTAAAGTCTAGTTTATTCTCCTAAAGTCTAGTTTATTCTCCTAAAGTTGAGTTTATCCTTCTAAAGTCTAGTTTATTCTAAAGTCTAGTTTATTCTAAAGTCTAGTTTATTCTAAAGTCTAGTTTATTCTACTAAAGTCTAGTTTATTCTACTAAAGTCTAGTTTATTCTACTAAAGTCTAGTTTATTCTAAAGTCTAGTTTATTCTAAAGTCTAGTTTATTCTAAAGTCTAGTTTATTCTACTAAAGTCTAGTTTATTCTACTAAAGTCTAGTTTATTCTACTAAAGTCTAGTTTATTCTAAAGTCTAGTTTATTCTACTAAAGTCTAGTTTATTCTACTAAAGTCTAGTTTATTCTACTAAAGTCTAGTTTATTCTAAAGTCTAGTTTATTCTAAAGTCTAGTTTATTCTACTAAAGTCTAGTTTATTCTACTAAAGTCTAGTTTATTCTACTAAAGTCTAGTTTATTCTACTAAAGTCTAGTTTATCTTTCTAAAGTCTAGTTTATCTTTCTAAAGTCTAGTTTATCTTTCTAAAGTCTAGTTTATCTTTCTAAAGTCTAGTTTATTCTTCTAAACTCTAGTTTATTCTTCTAAAGTCTAGTTTATCTTTCTAAAGTCTAGTTTATCTTTCTAAAGTCTAGTTTATCTTTCTAAAGTCTAGTTTATCTTTCTAAAGTCTAGTTTATCTTTCTAAAGTCTAGTTTATTCTTCTAAACTCTAGTTTATTCTTCTAAAGTCTAGTTTATCTTTCTAAAGTCTAGTTTATCTTTCTAAAGTCTAGTTTATCTTTCTAAAGTCTAGTTTATCTTTCTAAAGTCTAGTTTATTCTTCTAAACTCTAGTTTATTCTTCTAAAGTCTAGTTTATCTTTCTAAAGTCTAGTTTATCTTTCTAAAGTCTAGTTTATCTTTCTAAAGTCTAGTTTATCTTTCTAAAGTCTAGTTTATTCTAAAGTCTAGTTTATTCTAAAGTCTAGTTTATTCTAAAGTCTAGTTTATTCTACTAAAGTCTAGTTTATTCTACTAAAGTCTAGTTTATTCTACTAAAGTCTAGTTTATTCTACTAAAGTCTAGTTTATTCTTCTAAAGTCTAGTTTATTCTAAAGTCTAGTTTATTCTAAAGTCTAGTTTATTCTTCTAAAGTCTAGTTTATTCTAAAGTCTAGTTTATTCTAAAGTCTAGTTTATTCTAAAGTCTAGTTTATTCTAAAGTCTAGTTTATTCTTCTAAAGTTCTGTGTAGAGGGAACGTGTTGGTCTGATGCATCAATGCTTCCTCTTCATAGCAGCAACCGTTCACCAGGTAAAAAACTAAAGAAAGTCCAGAACAAAACAGGAGTAAAACACCTAAATAACACTTATTCTGGACTGGATGAACCAGACTTATTTATTTTGCTGTTTTTTCCTTTTGTTCTTGTACCAGGATGCAGTGTGTGTGTTTGTAGCTCATTGATATCAAAGAGGAAATGATTTTATTACAAATGTTGAAGTGGAAGTGACAGACGCCGTTAGTGGAGGCGACTGTAGACCACCACAGCGTAGCTAGAGTATAAACCAGGCTCTAGGTTCAGGTTTGTTCTGGTCTTTCTGCAGTTTGCCCACACTAAGCTGCAGGAGAACGGGATCCCTCCACTGTCTCCACTGTCTGCTCTGGGCCACTATGACGGGGTTTGGACCAACGAGGTCCTCCGAGGCCTCCTGTCCAACGAGAAACTACAGACGGAACAGGGTGAGTCCCCATGCTGGTCTGTGTCTGCAAAAATATGAATTAAGCTGTTCCCTCTGGGTCTATTCATCATCTACCTCTAGATAATGACATGTCCAGATATAATGCAGTATATCTTGAGTCTGACACATATGGCCTCTAAGGTTCCTGTTCATTCATACTGGATGTTTTTATTATTAGTTGAAGAGTTCCTGGTGCAGGAAGGGCTGATGCTGCTGGAGATGAGGGTGAAGCAGCTGATGAAGGACAACCGGCTGGAGGCGGCCGCTCTGCTGGCCAGGACCTGCTCCGAGTCCCCGTCCTTCCAGGACAAGGCTCCTTTCAAACAGATGTACCTCGTCTGCCTCTGTGCTACCTCAGAACAGGACCAGCTGATGGAAGAGGTGAGGACAGCATCTCTCAGGCCTTTTCCTGTCAGGAAACTGACCATCTGGAGCTAACAGGAACAGGATTAGAGTAAACTTTACTGTCACTGCACACGTCACAAGTACAAAGCAACGAAAACAGGTAGAATCTAAGTAGAAGCACTTCAGTAGTAATAAAATAGATATGGTACCTTATATACAGATGATGTCTGCGTGCGTGCGTGTATGTGTGTGCGTGTGTGTGTGTGTGTGCGTGCGTGTGTGTGCGTGTCTATATGTGTGCGTGTATGTGTGTGTGTGCGTGCGTGTATATGTGTGTGTGTGCGTGCGTGTGTGCACGCATGTATGCATGTG
This sequence comes from Lepturacanthus savala, assembly GCA_030544235.1. Lineage (NCBI taxonomy): Eukaryota > Metazoa > Chordata > Actinopteri > Scombriformes > Trichiuridae > Lepturacanthus > Lepturacanthus savala. The sequence goes on along the minus strand of CM060477.1, from coordinate 29,280,986 downwards.
TGCGTGTGTGTGCGTGTATATATGTGTGCGTGTATGTGTGTGTGTGTGTGTGTGCGTGCGTGTGTGTGTGTGCGTGCGTGTATATATGTGTGTGTGTGTGCGCGTGTGCGTGCGTGTGTGTGCGTGTATGCGTGCGTGTGTGTGCATGTATATATGTGTGTGCGCGCGTGTGTCTGTGTGTGCGTGTGTGTATATGTGTGTGTGTATGTATATGTGTATATATTATATAACATACATTTTTATATATATATACACATACACACACACAAATCTGTTTACCTTCTCAGTCAGTCACTCATGCTGCATAAACACATTGTGGAACTAAAAAATAATGATTAGATAAAAATAATAATCATTTAACTTCAGTATTGACCCAAATCATTGTGATAATGACTTTTTCTATAATGGAGCAGCTCTACTCTGTGGTTTCATCATGTTTCATTGTCTTTATATTCTGCATTGTATTGTCTACTTTAAGACTATTTTATATTAATAATCTGTAAACCAGAATAAATTGAATACAATTCAAATACACACACATTTCACACTATACTACACCCAGTATATTCAGTAACCCAACGTTTTTATAGGATATAAAGCAGCATTCAATGATGCTGAGTAGAGTTTAGTTGTTTCTTCTGTTAAATGTGGTGTTTGTCTGCAGCTTTCCAAGGAGGACTGCCGCGATGCTTTAGAGATGATCTGTAACCTGGAGTCAGACGGAGACGAGAAGGCAGCGTTCAGCCTGTGTTCAGCCTTCCTGACCCGCCAGCTGCTGCAGGGAGACACCTACTGTGCTTGGTGAGAAAAACCAGGAAAACAACACGACTTTCATGTACATGGGATGTTCCTGTGGGAGAACAACACTAACATAATAATGGGAAGGGGAAGGTGATTTCTGGAAATATTTACCATTGCATCATTAATAAGTTTCAGTCCGAACGGCTGACCAACCCCATAGTTGAGTATCTAGACAACCCTTTTACTCATGAGGCATCAACATTCTATAAAAACCTATTTAAACTATAGTGATATGTGATAATCTGTCAGAGACATTGTGACCTTATTACACAAAATGGCAAATGGAGGGAAATTAATCCAGTATAAGATATTGCACTGGTATTATTGGACCAGGTCTAACAAATAATGGGTAATAAGAGGTGATGTCAGTGAGAATAGGGGTTAAAGGTCGCGTGGAACTGGGTATTTGGGATTATTTCATGGAACATCTCATCTCACCCCTCTCTCACCATGAGGGTGCAGCTTGATTTAAGAGATATGTTTCTACCTCGTTCCTTATTACTACTACTTATAAAAAGAATGAATGTTTATGTAGTAAACTGTTATTTCTAAATGGATCATATTAGCTTGAATAGGTAGATATTGAGCATGAATTCCCTGTTCTCCATCCAGGGAGCTCACTCTGTTCTGGAGCAAGCTGCTGAAGCGGCTGGAGCCGTCAGATCAGTCCTTCCTCAGCAGATGTCGCCAGATGTCCTTACTCTCTAAAACGGTGTTCCACATCCTGTTCCTCATCAAGGTCATCCAGTCAGAGGTCAGTACACAGCCGGTCACCAAAATACGCTGCTGAGCTGCTGTTTGTTGCTGCTTTGGTCGACCTATAGCTGCCACTCCAGTAAAAATCATCAGTTATTTCTTATTAATATATATTAATATCACACCTTTTCTGTCTGTTATGTGGCACAAAGCGACAAATGTTTGAAATTTGTAAATAAAACGACTTGGAAAAGTCTTGAATCTTGAAATCTGGGTGTTAGAATGTGTGCAATGTGTCATGTTCTCAAGAGTTTAATTTGTCAACCACTATAACTTAGATTAAATAATATGGCCTAAATAAAGAGTAGTGGAAGTGTCATGCCCCAGTATCTTATATATAATATTGGTGCAACATGTTTCAGTAGGAATCGACTGATGTAAAATGTTCAAACTCATATTTATAATACCCTAACTACTACAGGTGAGGTTTTAGTAAAAAAAATATGTTTTATATGGACATAGTACACTTCTAATACCTGAAAACAATCACTAAAAATCAGCTGTTGATCATTCTGTTTGCTGTAGAACGTCATATTGGTATATATAAATGAACAAATATAAAGAAATGTTTTTCTTCACTGGTATTAAGGTGTTAAGTTTTATTTAAAGAGTCTTTAAAAAGACCGTAGGTAACTAATTAGCATTATGTTAAACAACAATTCCCATTGATCTGAGTTTTATTATAACTTGTTGAACTTTCTTGCCGACCAGTAAAACCCTTTATTAATTCACACAGGTTTCAGGTTATAATCTAAGAATATCTTGTTGTAATGTGATACTGATCAGTTTTATTATCCAGGTGTGGCAGCATTATCCTTCTTCTAATAATTGTTTGAATAATTGTGATTTCAAATAATCCTAATAAAGTTTTTTCCCATAATGGAGCAGCTCTACCATCCACAGATGATGTATGACCTGAAGTCTTATTAGGATGTGAAAGAGCTGCCAGCAGTCATATGTTGGTGTTCAGCCACTAAAACGACTTTTCTTCCTCTTTGCCGCAGATCGACAGCGTTGGACTGCCGGTCTGCATCGAGATGTGCATCAGGGCCCTGCGGATGGAGGCTGACGACGGGAACACCAAAGCTACTGTGTGTAAAACCATTTCCTGTTTGCTTCCCACCGACCTGGAGGTGAAGCGAGCCTGCCAGCTGACGGAGTTCCTCCTGGAGCCCACGGTGGACTCCTACTACGCTGTGGAGACTCTGTACAACGAACCGGATCAGAAACTGGAGGAGGAGAACATGCCCGTGTCCAACTCGCTGCGCTGTGAGCTCCTGCTGGTTTTTAAAACCCAGTGGCCTTTCGACCCCGAGTTCTGGGACTGGAAAACACTGAAGCGCCATTGTCTGGCGCTGATGGGCGAGGAGGCTTCCATCGTGTCGTCCATCGACCTGCTGAACGACAACGAGGAAGAAGAAGAAATAATCCTCAGTCAGGGAGGGTTTCAAGACCCGGAACACTTAATGAGCGGCACCTATGAACTGACAGATATTATGGACAGGAAACAGAAAAACAGAGAGATGAAGAAGCAGAGAGAGAAGGGTTTCATCTCTGCCAGGTTCAGAAACTGGCAGGCCTACATGCAGTACTGTGTCCTGTGTGACAAAGAGTTTCTCGGCCACAGGATCGTACGCCATGCACAGACTCACCTGAGCGGCGGCGTGTACAGCTGCCCGATATGTGCTCAAACCTTTACCTCAAAAGACACGTTGATCCCCCACGTAACAACACACGTTAAACAGTCCTGCAAGGAGAGGCTGAACGCAATGAAATCAAACAAGAAGTTGCAAAGTCCTAAGATGGTCACCCCTTTTATCGCAGCCTTAAAGTCAAAGACTGAAAACAAACTCTGTGAAAACGGCGACTCCCAAGGTCATAACGGGGGCTTGGTTCACAACGCCCCGGCCAGAGTGGACAGGTGTCAAACGGAAACTACTGAGGACAATATATGCCCCGTTGGGAAATGCAGAAGGAGCTTCAAATATTTCAAAAACCTAATTGCACATATTAAAGGTCACGGGGATGATGAGGAAGCAATTTCTTTCCTCGAGATGCAGAGGAAGAAGGTTGTTTGCCAGTACTGCCGCCGCCACTTTATTAACGTCACCCACCTTAACGATCATTTACAGGTCCACTGCGGTGCCAGGCCTTACATCTGCATACAGTTGAACTGCAAGGCCAGTTTCCTGTCCAACACTGAACTCCTCGCACACAGGAAAACACACACCGTCTTTAAAGCTAGATGCATGTTTCCAAACTGCGGAAAGATTTTCAACGAGGCCTTCAAGCTGTACGACCACGAAGCCCACCATTATAAAACGTTCACCTGTAAAGCTGCTGACTGCGGAAAAGTCTTCCACACGCAACAGCAGCTGGATTTGCACCAGGAGAAGCATGCCATTCTAGAAGAAGAGGAGGAGGAAGAAGAAAAACACCTGTCTTCTGAACAGACCTCCTCACAGAATATGAAGCCCGGCCCGTCTCTCGTTGAACAAATGCTTTCTGGACACACTGCCGTTAAACAAGTGAATTACCAAAAGAACTCTGAGAACACTGTAAATCCAGATCATGGAAGGCTGCCAGACTCTATTGAGAGTTTGCTGAAATCTTCACAGTCCTCGGTGGAGACCATGGAACAGTACAGAGTCAAACAAGATCCGCACACTATGCATTTCTTAGCTAATCAAACACAGAATTCCAGTCATTCTGTGATTCAGCCTGTAAATTCCCACCTGTCGGATCCTAACAGACACAGAAGTGGTTCCCACTCTTTTGATTACATGAGACCACCTCAACAGAGTCAAGCAGCGCCTCCATTTGAAGCCAATATGGGCGACTTGCCTCAAAACTGTAACACAAACGTCATACAAGGACAGCCACAGATGTTCCGTAGTAACGTGGGTACTGAACCCATGGGTTACAACTCTGACTGCAAATCAACGTTACCGGAACAGCTGGGGCCAGTGTGTAGCCGCAACCTGTTAGCACCACCACCACCACCCCAGAACTCTATAGAACCAGCGATGTCACAACCACTTCCTCCAACCGTCATCCCTCAGCCACTAACTGGAAACAGACCAGAGAACTCGGTGTCATCTTCCACTGGTTCAGGTCCTCCTCCAGGTCAGAGGGAGCGGTTTCACTGTGCGTTTGAAACCTGTGCAAGGCACTACAGCTCCTACAGGAGCGCTACCAAGCACATGAAAGCAGTTCACGCAGACTTCTACGAGCAATGGAAAGTCCTTAGGACTAAAATCAAGGTGACCTATGCCCCGGCCCCAAACAAACCGGTGTCTGTTCTAAATCCTGGTTTGGTCGCTCCGTCTCAGAACCAGGACGGCAACAGAACACACAATCCTGTTCCCGTTCAGAGGCAGAACGTGATCCAGTCAACTCCTTATGCTAACATGGGTACGAACTCTAACTATTCCACTCTGCCGTCCCATCCCCCGTCTGCTCACAACCAGAATGCTTCGCTCCTGATGGAAAACGTTTTAAATCCCATTGTTCTCTCTCAGTTAGGAAGCGACACTGATTTAATTACTCCACAGTCCCAAGTTGCAGGTAGTTTAAATTGGCACTCAGCTCCTGGAAGTGATCAAATTACCAAAAACCATGGCGCTTCCCAAGTCTATCCATCTAACATGCAAGGGTTGCCACTAGTCAAACCTACCGGTGCAGCTCTACCTCATAGTGTAGCATCGTGCTCTATGATGGCATCCACGATGAATGGACCAGCACAGTCCTTGCAGGCTTCACTCATGGAAAACAGGTCCCAGTCAGTTTTACCCCCGTACATGGAGAAGGAAGTATCGCAAGTGGAGAGTCTTCTCCTGCCGTACTCCTCGCAGATGCAAAGCTGTTTGGTCCCTGGTTCCAGATCACCAGAAAAAACCCAGTCGATGCAAAATCACATGCAGTCCAGTTTCCCCCCGGCAGACGCCGTGTGCCAAAAAAACAGCATCAACCAACCCCCGAACGGCTCTGTCATCTCTGAAAACATCCCTGAAACTCAAAAGCGGTACAGAACAAGCAAAAGAACCAAATGGCCGGCAATCATTAAGAACGGCAAATTTGTCTGTCGCAGGTGTTTTAGAGAATTTAATAGTCCCAAATCTCTTGGAGGCCATTTATCCAAGCGTACAATTTGCAAACCATATGAGGAATCCGAGCTAAACACAGACCTGCCAATGTCATTTCTCGACCTCCTCAATTCAGAGCAAACAGTCGGCACCGCTCAGCCCCAGCTGTCTTACAATCCTGATGCAGTTTATCAGGAGAAGCCTCATCATTCAGTAGCAGGCGGTCCAATGGCCACAAAAGAATTCCCTGCTCCTAATTTTTCACAAGATAATTTGCCAGAATATGAGAATGGCGAGTCAAACGATGACATCCTTAAACAAATCATGGCTGAATCCAATTTGGCTGATCTTTTCGTGCACACGCCTGCCCCTCAGCCGATGTTTCAAAACCCCGGTGTTTCCTATGGAGCCACCGAGCGGCTGCCAGGGAGCTCGGTCATTCAGCACACAGAAAACGTCCAGCTGAAGCGAGAGGATAACTCCTATAGCACAGCACATTATCCTCATCCAGGCATTGACACGTTCGGTGGAAGCGAATTCCCTGAACCGCTTCTTTCTCAAATCCTCACAGAAAACCCTTCCACTTCTGCTCGTGGCAGTGTTCCCACAAACCAGGGGATTAATGAAGGGTATCACTCTGAGACACCTATTCAGACCCCAAATACAGATTTAGACCCAGTGCAGCAGACACTCTTACCCGCCAGTCAGCTCAGTCCGGCATCGACGAGTGGAAAGCAAGGCGAGGCTCAAAGGAAGACCACCGAGCAAGATATTAAAAAGAGGCTGAGGGACCAGATCTTGGCCGGCGACTTTCAACGTAGAAACAGTTTGTGTCACTCAGGCAGCGCAGACCCCAACACAAACAGTCCAATGTTTTTTGGTCCAATGTGCAGTCCTACCACAAATCCTGGACTCCATCAAATGCCTCATGATGCAAAAAGCGACTCAGATAATCAAGGCCAAGAAAGCTCTACGATTATCCCCGGATCCTCTGGTGAAATAGAACGACTACTCAACACACAGAGCTTTACTTGTTTCAGGGAGGCGGCCACGGTTCAGCAGCAGGTTCTGAGTCCTACAGGAACCGTGACAAACGACACCGATCCTGAGCCGTCTCAGTTATCAGCCAGCCAGCAGCAGTGGATGACGGAAATCCAAAGTGCATTTGAAAGACTTGATTTGGTCAGAGAAATGTCCAGTCAAATTCCATCCTCTGTGAATCAAACGGTACAAAACAGCAACGATACGATGAGCCAGGTGGGACCGGTGAAGGTGAAGCCGCGCGCTATGACGAAGTCAACCTATGTCAAACCATTCGCTTGTGAGCATGAGAACTGCACGTTTAGCTCCATGGGTGGTGATCCGCTTTGGAAACACCTCTCCAAAATCCACAACTACACTCTCGAGATGGTGAACGCAGTTAAAAAAAGATTCGGCCAATATTCTCCTTTCAAGTGTTACAAGTGTAGTAAAACATTCACACGTAACTCAAACCTTCGTACTCACTACCATACGGCTCACAAGTTATCCGCTGAAGAAATAGAAGATCTAGATAGGAAGCGCAGGGAGGCCAAAGCTGCTGCGTTTTCTTCACTTCAAAACCAGTCCACGAATCAGGCTCCAGAAGCACAAACCACAGCTCCCCATTCATCAATGGAGAGCAGAACACATTCACTCCAGGACACAATGAAACGTGACTACCAATCACAGGCGTTTGTACCTCACGCTAACATGGACGTGAATAATCAGAAATTCCAAGACGACAATCGTTCCACCGTCATTCATCCCTTGCAAACGGCTCCCATGTCCAACCAAGCTCTGGCCCAACGGGGACCGGCTCATGCCTCCATGTCGGAACAGTGGTCACATGGTCAGCAGAGGACCCCGCCCAAACTGTCCACTCAATACAACAGCGGTTATCAAGTAGGAGCCCATTTGGCCAAAGTCCCGATGCCTCACAGCCAGGTTTTCCCGGCCCCTTCCCAGACTCCAGACAAACAATCCACTAATATGGTCAAAGCAAAACGAAAGAAGGACAAACCAGGCGAAGCCACGAGTCCCTACAAACCATATTGCTGTGTCCATCAAGGCTGCGTGGCAGCGTTCACCATCCAGCAAAACCTGATCCTCCACTACAGGGCCGTCCACCAGTCTGCTCTGTCGGCACTGGAGGTGAACAAAGACCAGGAACAGATCGACGGACTGGACGAGACCATGGACTACGACGGGGACCCGGAGGCCGAATTGCCTCAAATTTCTGAATTCCGATGTCAAGTCAAAGACTGTTCCAGAGTTTTCCAAGAGGTTCCCAGCCTTTTGCAGCACTATCTCCAGCTCCATGAGTTCAGTCTTGAAAAGGTCGGCAATCATCTGTCCAGCATCACGCTCGGCAGGTTTTGCTGCAGCCACCAGGGATGCACGGCCACCTTCACTGCTTTCTGGACGTATATAGGGCATGTCAAAGAATGGCATAAAGAAATAAAGCTGGGCAAACCGGAACATTTAAACGGCTTGTTCAAGTGTGAAATTGAAGGTTGTGACCGGTCGTACGCCACCAAGTCAAATCTGCTCCGGCATGCGATGAAAAAGCATGTGGAGCTGTATCAGCCCAATATAAAGAACCAACAGATCAAAGAAAACGGCAGGACACAGATAAAAGAAGATGGGATGAAACAGAACTCAAAGACTCTGCTTTATCAAATTAACAAGACGAGTAATGGGAAGGAAAACATCGAGAGCAATAAAAAGATCCTACAGAAGGCGAATGATCGACTGAACAAAGCAAAAAACAATCACTGGACTAAATATGGAAAACCCTCCTTGAAATCCACAGTGGAAGCCACTGCCATGTGCACTAAGAGTTTTCCTCTACAGTACCCCTGCATGATAAAAGGCTGTGAGTCGGTCATGAAATCAGAGCGCAGCATATTAAAACATTACATGGGACACGGGCTCTCTGAGAAGTACCTGGAACAGCAGAGGAGTCACTTCATTTTCTGCAAAAAGGTCCCGAGGCAGAAGTGCCGCTCCATCAAGAGCGACGACTCCAAATCCGACAACCCCTCGGACCTGTCGGACAACGAGTTCCCGGCCGACACCCTCATGGAGGACGGCAACTATGAATATTCAAAGCCGGTCCTGCGCAAGAGGACAGCGTCAGGCATCCCCGCCGCGTTGTTCGACAGCAAAATATCCAACGACGAAAGCTCCGACGGCTCCGTGGTGCTTAAACGCAAGCGGGGGCGTCCGCGGAAACTGATCGAAAAGATAGAAAAGCGCAAGAAGATCCCGCGCACCACCAAGGTCGACGTGGTTTACAGCAAAGACGACGAGTCGGACTCGTCGTGCCCCGCCGTGCTGCAGGAGGACGCCACCGAGCAGAGCGCCTCGCTGGCCTCCTTCAAACCCATGGGCTTCGAAATGTCCTTCCTGAAATTCCTGGAACAGTCGAACAAACCCGAACATCCCCCGAAGGCGGCGGACGCGTGGACGAAACCGTCCGGTTTGAGCACCAAAGACACCTGCGTCAGGTTCAGCAACCGTCAGAATCTGAAGTCCCTCAGCAAGGTCCGGATCATCCTAGACAAGAGCTTTTCAGGCGTCTCTGAGCTGATGTTGAAGCAGCTGCAGGACATGCAGCCCACGGTGGTGCTGATGCACGATATAAAGCCCACCGTGGTGCTGCTGAAGGACCTGAGGCCCACCGTGGTTTTGCTGCAGGACATAAAGCCCACGGTGGTTCTGCTGCACGACATGCAGCCCACTGTGGTTTTGGAAAAAAACGCCTAGCTTGTCCTTTTTTTTTTAAACCTTTTATTTTGTAAAGCAGAATCTCAGGACTAGAATGAGTCAAATCTGCTGCAGACTGGTGCCCTACATATGAAATGTTTTTACACAGTTATTATAAAAACAGGTGTTTTGAAATATACTGTAATATCTGTAAGATTTGTGTTGTTTTTTATAGAGACGTGTATAGCATGTTTTTTATTTATGGACCACAGAGTCACAAAATTAGCAGAAATGTGTTGAAAATGAACCGTGACACTGGTTTTCTGGTGTCTTACTGATCCCTGTGGGACTAGCAGACAAATGGACTTTGAACTGGGTTTGTTGTGTGTAGTTTGTGATTTGAAGATGTTGATTATTGTGCGTTGTGTATATAGTTTGAAATCACCTGCTGCCACCAGCAGTCTTACTATTATTAAATGAACAATTTTTTACAACCATTTTGACTCGTTTTTCCATCATTGTTCATCATTTCTGTTTGATTTTAAAGCAGTAAAAGTAGTAAATGTAGAGTAGAATCATCAGCTGCTGCTTCTCTACATTAGAATATTTATTTATCCACTGGGCTGAGAAATAAATGCATTTCACATGTTCATAAGAAACATTCAGATTCTAAAACATGCATTTCCAGTTACTTGCCTCTTATTATTAAAATATATATTTTCATTGTAGAATCAGGACAGACTTAGAGGAGAATTCTCATTTTTCATCATTTTCCAACTAGATGGATAAACTGTCACAGGTGAAACTCTTCTCTGACAGGTCTGGTCCTAATAATGAAAACAGGACATTAAAATATTTAATATATTTAGATAAAGTGCAGGTCAGGCTGTTAAAACATGCTGAACATGAGTAGAGATTCAGACCAGAGTTAAAACACATTCTGACATTGAAGCTTCATTTCCAGCTGCTGCTGTTTTATTTTAGAAGACTGATGGAGCCAGGTGTCCAGACCAGTACTCAGGTGTTCCAGACCAGTTCTCAGGTGTTCCAGATTCAGGATGGAGCTGATTAAAAGTCTGAACCAGGTTTTCAACAGTGCTGATTCAGGTCCATTGATTTATCAGTCAGGTGACCCACCAGGACCATTTAAAACCATTAATATCACCTGTTTGGTTCAGTATTGAGCAAAAAGCAGCAGCATAAATACATTTTCTTATTATCACCTGTCATTAAATAAACTGCAGCATGAAGCGACTTGTTCTAGATGCTGGACTCCGCTACTTCCTGCAGTAAAACAACTTTCTAAAGACGCATCAGGCCTCTGATAATTATCAGAGTCTGACAAATGGGAGAAATATTTCTCCTTTAAGCCTAAAATCAGCAAAGATCCATAACCAGTCGACTGACATTCACTCTAGTTGATAAATGCTGATTTAATTGATGGGACACAGGGTTATTACAGCCCAGGCTGTAAATAAATATGCATTTACTTAGCAAATGAATATATAATATATATATAAATGAATATACCAGGTTGTCTAAGGTCTCCCATATATCACCTGGATTATTAGATGAAAATATTTTACTGTTAAAGGGATTAAATTGATGGATATTATGTCACGTTTCATAAATAAAATAAGTTCACAGTAAAAAAAAAATGAAATAAATGAATGAATGAATAATAAGAAAAAGCTCCAGTTGATGAAAATAGTTGAAATATGAAATAAATGATAAATGGAAGCTGTGAGACCAGAGCAGGAACAAATGAACCAAATATAAGAACTGAAATGATTAGACATTAAAATGATGAGTTCCTTCATAATTTACTGGATTTAATGTCTCGGTTTTCGTGTTTTTATCTTTTATCTTGTGGATGTTTTATCACAGATTGACTCTAAGTTTCAGCTAATGTTGATTCTCGCATCTTAAACAGATTCTTATTTCTGTCTAATCTAAAATTCAGTTCTTCATATGAAGCAAATGTAATTTATCAAGAGTTATTGGTCAACAACTGCTTCTTTATAAATAAATGAGCATCAAACCTATTTCCTGTGCTATAGAAAACTAACAATCTAGTTAATTTAGCATCAGACAACTGACAGCATTTGTACAACTGTAAATCTATTCCTGCATCAAGGGGTTAATGAGTCATCGAGTCTATTTGAGCTGATAATAAAGGCGACGGCCTCGTGTTTTCCAGGTAAACAGCAGCTCGTTTCATGTGGAACCAGCAGCAGCAGCAGCCGTGCTGGTTCCAGACTGGACCGACTGGTTTTCATTCCTGGAATCAGCCGTTTCCTGTTTGAACTCAGCGGAGATGAACCTGTTCTCGATGGAAACCGACGTTTCCTCCTTCTTCTTCTTCTCCACGGGGACGTAGCGGCGGCTGAAACTCTTCCAGAACCTCTTCCAGACGATGTAGAGCATCTCCAGGACGTTGAGGCCGATGCAGAGGATGGAGGTGCAGCCCATGACGTAGAGGAACACCTTCTTCTCCGTGGCTTTGCCGATGTAGCAGTCCACCACGTTGGGGCAGGGCGGCCGGCTGCAGCGCCGCAGGATGGCCACCTCGAAGCCGTCGTACAGGAAGTAGAAGGCCAGCAGGAAAGCGGCCTCGAAGGCCGTCTTGAAGACCAGGCTGAGCAGGTAGGTGCAGAACAGGCCGCCGTCCATGCTGCCTTTGTCCCGGTAGAGTCTGCGGCCGTGCCGGGCCTCGCGGCGCTCCCTGTAGGCCACGTGCAGCGCCACCAGCAGCGACGGCGTGGACACCATGATGAGCTGCAGCGCCCACAGACGCGACTGGGACACCGGGAAGAAGTGGTCGAAGCAGGCGTTCTCGCAGCCCGGCTGCTCGATGTTACACGTGAAGTCCTTCTGCTCGTCCTTCCAAACCTGCTCCGCCGCCGCCGCGTAGACCAGGATCCGGAACAGGAAGACCACGGACAGCCAGATACGCCCCACCACCGTGGAGTACTGGTTCACACCACTCAGGACACTCTCCAGGAAAGTCCAGTTCATCTTCTGGTGACTGGGGACAGGTTTACAGTAGAGTAGAGTAGATTAGAGTAGAGTATATTAGAGTAGAGTAGATTAGAGTAGAGTATATTAGAGTAGAGTATATTAGAGTAGAGTAGAGTAGATTAGAGTAGAGTAGAGTATATTAGAGTAGAGTATATTAGAGTAGAGTATATTAGAGTAGAGTAGAGTAGATTAGAGTAGAGTAGAGTATATTAGAGTAGAGTAGAGTAGATTAGAGTAGAGTAGAGTATATTAGAGTAGATTAGAATAGAGTAGAGTAGATTCGAGTAGAGTAGAATAGAGTAGAGTAGAGTAGATTAGAGTAGAATAGAGTAGAGTAGAGTAGATTAGAGTAGAGTGGAGTAGAATAGAGTAGAGTAGAGTAGAGTAGAATAGAGTAGAATAGAGTAGATTAGAGTAGAATAGAGTAGAGTAGAGTAGAGTAGATTAGAGTAGATTAGAGTAGAATAGAGTAGAGTAGATTAGAGTAGAGTAGAGTAGAGTAGATTAGAGTAGAGTAGAGTAGAGTAGAATAGAATAGAGTAGAGTAGAGTAGAATAGAGTAGAATAGAGTAGAGTAGAGTAGATTAGAGTAGAGTAGAGTAGAGTAGAGTAGAGTAGAATAGAGTAGAATAGAGTAGAGTAGAGTAGAATAGAGTAGAGTAGAGTAGAGTAGAGTAGAGTAGAATAGAGTAGAGTAGAGTAGAGTAGAGTAGAATAGAGTAGAGTAGAGTAGAGTAGATTAGAGTAGAGTAGAGTAGAGTAGAGTAGAATAGAGTAGAATAGAGTAGAGTAGAGTAGAATAGAGTAGAGTAGAGTAGAATAGAATAGAGTAGAATAGAATAGAGTAGAGTAGAGTAGAGTAGATTAGAGTAGAGTAGAGTAGAGTAGAGTAGAATAGAGTAGAATAGAGTAGAGTAGAGTAGAATAGAGTAGAGTAGAGTAGAATAGAATAGAGTAGAATAGAATAGAATAGAGTAGAGTAGAGTAGAGTAGATTAGAGTAGAGTAGAGTAGATTAGAGTAGATTAGAGTAGAGTATATTAGAGTAGAGTAGAGTAGAATAGAATAGAGTAGAGTATATTAGAGTATAGTAGAGTAGATTAGATTAGATTAGAGTAGAATAGAGTAGAGTAGAGTAGAATAGAGTAGAGTAGAGTAGAGTAGATTAGATTAGATTAGAGTAGAATAGAGTAGAGTAGAGTAGAGTAGATTAGAGTAGAATAGAGTAGAGTAGAGTAGAGTAGATTAGATTAGAGTAGAATAGAGTAGAGTAGAGTAGAGTAGAGTAGAGTAGATTAGAGTAGAATAGAGTAGAGTAGAGTAGAGTAGATTAGAGTAGATTAGAGTAGAGTAGAATAGAGTAGAGTAGAGTAGATTAGAGTAGAATAGAGTAGAGTAGAGTAGATTAGAGTAGAGTGGAGTAGAATAGAGTAGAGTAGAGTAGAGTAGAATAGAGTAGAATAGAGTAGATTAGAGTAGAATAGAGTAGAGTAGAGTAGAGTAGATTAGAGTAGATTAGAGTAGAATAGAGTAGAGTAGATTAGAGTAGAATAGAGTAGAATAGAGTAGAGTAGAGTAGAGTAGATTAGAGTAGAGTAGAGTAGAGTAGAATAGAATAGAGTAGAGTAGAGTAGAATAGAGTAGAATAGAGTAGAGTAGAGTAGAGTAGATTAGAGTAGAGTAGAGTAGAGTAGAGTAGAGTAGAATAGAGTAGAATAGAGTAGAGTAGAGTAGAATAGAGTAGAGTAGAGTAGAGTAGAGTAGAGTAGAATAGAGTAGAGTAGAGTAGAGTAGAGTAGAATAGAGTAGAGTAGAGTAGAGTAGATTAGAGTAGATTAGAGTAGAATAGAGTAGAGTAGAGTAGAGTAGAGTAGAGTAGAATAGAGTAGAATAGAGTAGAGTAGAGTAGAATAGAGTAGAGTAGAGTAGAGTAGAGTAGAATAGAGTAGAGTAGAGTAGAGTAGAGTAGAATAGAGTAGAGTAGAGTAGAATAGAATAGAGTAGAATAGAATAGAATAGAGTAGAGTAGAGTAGAGTAGATTAGAGTAGAGTAGAGTAGAGTAGAGTAGAATAGAATAGAGTAGAGTAGAATAGAGTAGAGTAGAGTAGAGTAGAGTAGAGTAGAGTAGAATAGAGTAGAATAGAGTAGAGTAGAGTAGAGTAGAGTAGAGTAGAGTAGAATAGAGTAGAATAGAGTAGAGTAGAGTAGAATAGAGTAGAGTAGAGTAGAGTAGAGTAGAATAGAGTAGAGTAGAGTAGAGTAGAGTAGAATAGAGTAGAGTAGATTAGAGTAGAGTAGAGTAGAGTAGAATAGAGTAGAATAGAGTAGAGTAGAGTAGAATAGAGTAGAGTAGAGTAGAATAGAATAGAGTAGAATAGAATAGAATAGAGTAGAGTAGAGTAGAGTAGAGTAGAGTAGATTAGAGTAGAGTAGAGTAGATTAGAGTAGATTAGAGTAGAGTATATTAGAGTAGAGTAGAGTAGAATAGAATAGAGTAGAGTATATTAGAGTATAGTAGAGTAGATTAGATTAGATTAGAGTAGAATAGAGTAGAGTAGAGTAGAATAGAGTAGAGTAGAGTAGAGTAGATTAGATTAGATTAGAGTAGAATAGAGTAGAGTAGAGTAGAGTAGATTAGAGTAGAATAGAGTAGAGTAGAGTAGAGTAGAGTAGATTAGATTAGAATAGAATAGAGTAGAGTAGAGTAGAGTAGAGTAGAGTAGATTAGAGTAGAATAGAGTAGAGTAGAGTAGAGTAGATTAGAGTAGATTAGAGTAGAGTAGAATAGAGTAGAGTAGAGTAGATTAGAGTAGAATAGAGTAGAGTAGATTAGAGTAGAATAGAGTAGAGTAGAGTAGAGTAGAGTAGATTAGAGTAGAATAGAGTAGAGTAGAGTAGAGTAGATTAGAGTAGAATAGAGTAGAGTAGAGTAGATTAGAGTAGAATAGAGTAGAGTAGAGTAGAGTAGAGTAGAGTAGAATAGAGTAGAGTAGATTAGAGTAGAATAGAGTAGAGTAGAGTAGAGTAGAGTAGAATAGAGTAGAATAGAGTAGAGTAGAGTAGAGTAGATTAGAGTAGAGTGGAGTAGAATAGAGTAGAGTAGAGTAGAGTAGAATAGAGTAGAATAGAGTAGATTAGAGTAGAATAGAGTAGAGTAGAGTAGAGTAGAGTAGATTATAGTAGATTAGAGTAGAATAGAGTAGAGTAGAGTAGAATAGAGTAGAATAGAGTAGAGTAGAGTAGAGTAGAGTAGATTAGAGTAGAGTAGAGTAGAGTAGAATAGAGTAGAGTAGAGTAGAATAGAGTAGAATAGAGTAGAATAGAGTAGAGTAGAGTAGAGTAGATTAGAGTAGAGTAGAGTAGAGTAGAGTAGAATAGAGTAGAATAGAGTAGAGTAGAGTAGAATAGAGTAGAGTAGAGTAGAATAGAGTAGAATAGAGTAGAGTAGAGTAGAGTAGATTAGAGTAGAGTAGAATAGAGTAGAATAGAGTAGAGTAGAGTAGAGTAGAGTAGAGTAGAATAGAGTAGAATAGAGTAGATTAGAGTAGAGTAGAGTAGAATAGAGTAGAGTAGAGTAGAATAGAGTAGAGTAGAGTAGATTAGAGTAGAGTAGAGTAGAGTAGAGTATATTAGAGTAGAGTAGAGTAGAGTAGAATAGAATAGAGTAGAGTATATTAGAGTATAGTAGAGTATATTAGAGTAGAGTAGAGTAGAGTAGAGTATATTATATTAGATCAGATTATCTAAAATAAGATATTACAGCTAAGATAAGATATTAAATAGACAGATGTGTATAAAAATACAATATACAAGAATATATCTATAATACAATAATACAATAATATCATTATGATACATCATTGTTCTAGTTATGATTGATGTATTTTTATTTTTGTTTATAAATTTATTTTGAAAATCACAAGTTTTAAATCTGAGAATCAGAGTTTTTGTCTCATCTCACCACAAAACAAACATTTTCTCTGTTCTTCAAGTAAATAAACCACATATTTAGATATTTATAGATATTATATTTATATCTATATATATTTATTTAGACACATGATTAAAATGGTCATTTTTAAGTTTTGAAGACATCCTTTGGGTCGATTTTGGGACAAAAATACCAAAATTCTCAGAATCTCACATATATCCCTCCTGTTCTATAACCTTAAACACTGGATGAAAACATTTAGTGATTTTTCTGATGTTCTGATGTTTCTACTTGGTGATAATCACCAGGATGAAAACATGAACCTTCTACTGCACCACTAATCCATAGAGACCCCTGCAGCTGGAAATCAGTAGAAAACATTCATGTTTATATTAAAAACACAGTTCTGTGAATGTAAAGGCCTGAATAATGTTCATAAAACAGAATAAAACTTTATTGACATTCACAGTGTCACAGCAGCAGCAGCAAATAGAGAAATAATTTCTATATAATTAATAATCCCATGTATTTATTCCAGTATTCTACATTCATCAGGTCTATAAATGTACATTTTGTACCACATTTATCTTTAGTTATTTCTCAGATTTGACATAAAGTTAATATTCTATTTTCTATAATCTATGAATAATTATCTATAATAATAAAAAACAACAGAAATATTATGATGCAGTAATTTATTAGTATTAATCCACACAAAGTTTATCAAAGTATTAGTGAAATAAAACATTTAGATGTTCTTAAATATATGAGATTATAAGCAAGTAGTATAATAAAGTATGATAATATCAGAGTACTCCTACATTTAATATTTAAAGTACATGTATATTAGTACACAGCTGATGTTTAGAATCCAGCTGTGAAGACGTGTAAACTCACCAGCAGCGTTTCCTCTGAGTTAACCAGCAGGTGTGGTCACACCTGTCCTCAGCACCGATAAAACACACCTGAGTAAATATATAGAATAATAATTATATCTATACATATATATAACTACATGTCACTGGTCTGTTCTGAGTTTATTTAAATCCTGAGACGAGGAAACGACGACGAGGAGGAGGAGCAGCTTCACCTGGTAAAGAGAACACGCAGGTATCAGGTGAAACAGGTGTGTGTGTGTGTGTGTGTGTGTGTGTGTGTGTGTGTGTGTGTGTGTGTGTGTGTACAGACGTCACAGTTGGACCTGTCTAATGCAAATAAGCTGATGTCTGCAGCAGGTTGTGTTCATGTTCATTGTGGGGGAGGAGAACTAAACTAAACTAAGGTTTATTTCCTCTAAACGTCTGATCCATGTGATTCTGATGATGTGGGATAAATTTCATGTTAGTGAATAAAACATGAAGCTTCAGACCTGAGTCGCTGCTCTGTCTCTGTTCCTGGTCTGAAATCAACACTAAAGAAATAAAACAGTTTAAACTGGTGATTCACAGTGAATCTGAACCTGTTCAACTCAGTTTGTTCCCGGGACACGTCAGTGATCTGGTTTCACTCTAAGAGACAATTATAAAGATCATTTATATGTTTCTACCTGTTGTTATATCAGATAATTAACTCTACACTCAGAATAGAGCTGCTGATAATTTACTAAGATTTTTAAACAGAATTTAAAAATCTGATGATGCAGAAATATCATTATCATCTAATTATCATCTAATTATCATTTTTTCTAGATTATTTACACACATTTTGTGAAATCATGCTTCATACTGTTCTATACACAAAACTACAAAACCTAAACTAAACTGAATTAAACTAAAATAAACTAAACTTAACTTAAATCACATACAATGAGAAAAAAACTAAATTCTCCTGCAAAATAAAACTTAACCTTCAAAACAATTTTATTTATTTTTTTTCAAACCATAATTTTTGTTGAGTGTTTCATTAACTACACACAGTACATAATTAATATGTATAATAATACATGTAACAGTACAAAAACACAAAAATACACAGTAGCAAATATATTTTATATAGTTTGAAATGAGTAAACTAATGATAAAAACTGTAATATAAAGTTAAATCCTCCCATTTCATTGTAAAGGACGTTATGTATTAAAAATAATAATAAGTAAAAATAAATAATAAGTTGTGAATCCATATAGATTCCAGGGAGGCTGCTCAATATTTATATTTGTATTTATCACCACAATAAACACAGGAAGGAAGCAGAGGGCTTTTATTTTGAAAAATGTGTTGACTCAGTATCATATTAAATTAGAAAAACGGATTAAAATTCAGAATTTAAATATTCTGAAATGTCACACGGTGCTTCAATTAAGTGTTTCCTATAATTAAAGACATTTACATCATAAATTAATGCAGAAAAAGTTTTTATTTCATTTTTATTCAGATTTACATTCATAGTCCACATTTCAGAAAACAAATCACTAAAGTCAGGTATATTTTACCTGATATAAAAGTTATAGAACTCTTAATTAATTAATTTAATTTCCTAATATACAATATCACATAAAATAAAAAGGTAGAATGAAGGACCCTTTAAAACAGCAGCTAAATTATTAATTAGGGAGATTAATAATTAACCACGTGGCCTGTGGTTGTTACACCTGTAGGACCAATAGGTGGCGCTAGTTCATCTGGAGGCTGGTGACGTCAGAAGAAGAAGAAGAAGAAGAAGCGTTGACCTTTAACGTTCAAACATGGCGGATAGACACACAGACCCAGTCTGAACCTGCCATATTCGGGGTTTTTCGCTCCCTTTTCTCCCTCATTTCCCCGGAGGACTGAGCCCAGACTCGAGCGGACATGTCGGATAAGGAGGCCGGTAAAGGGGACGCGGGTCCCGGGGAGAAGGGCTACCGGAGTCCGGGGCTGCGGGGCGTCCGGACCAGCACTTTGTTCCGCGCTTTCAACCCGGAACTATTCATCAAGCCCGTGAGACTCGAGCCGCATCACACTCAACAACACGATGTATCACTCCGCCGCTAAACACGTGATATAAAAACAGATCCACGCGTTTTTATCTCAGGTGTTTTGATTAATTTCTTATAAAATATAACATTACATATAAAATACAACAATCTGGGTCCCAGAAAAAAGTAGAATAATTAATTTTCACTTTAATTCCACTGTGAGAAAATGTAGCATTAGCATACAGGGCTGCCATCATTTATAATAAACGTATTTAATTTTGTAGTATTTATTAGATTATGAACTTTTATATAAAAAATAAAAAACATTAGAATGAAACTTGTGCGTTACTGCAGCTCAGAAAAGCAATGAATAGGAAAATAACAGTTTATTTTCATCTATTTAATTTTAAATTGAATTTACCATTTTATATATATATGTATGGGATGAGTGAAAACAAATACATTTTTAAATTAATAAATATATATATAACATAAAAGCTCCCTTTGATATTAATAATGAGAATAAAAACTATTTCTATTAGTTTCATATTTATGACCCTTAAACGTATGAAATTCAATGAGTCTCTCACAATAATATTATAATATTATACAATAATTGTAAATAAATATTTGAATAGTCGTGATATTATTTCCATATTGGAGCAGCTCTAGTTTCTTTATCATCAACATCAGCACAAAAACAAGGAAATAATCTACTAAAGACAAATTTAAGTCTTTAATAATTCTAACCTAAATGAATTATTGAACCTTTCATACAAAGATAGTTTTATTGTTAAATAAATGATGTAAAGAAATTAAAAGGATGAAATGACATAATTAACATAATTATAACATCATTGCTGCTCTTCTTCTATTAGTTAATGAAACAGGTTCTAGGATGAAAATAGACAGAATGCTCCTTTAAAATATTCACGTTAAATTAGTTTTAATGATGTTTCTGCTCAGAATAACCAGCTAAATCCGATGAGACGTCGTCCTTTTACATTTGCACAGAACAGATTCTGATTAATTAACCTTCAGATTTAGATGTTTTCTTGTTGTTTGTACAGAATAAACCAGTGATGGTGTTCGGGCTGCTGAGCATCAGCCTGTGTGTGTGTTACCTGGGCTACATGAACGCCATGAAGGAAAACCAGCAGCTCTATGAGGCCGTCGACAGCCACGGAGACAAATACATGAGGAGGAAGACGTCCAAATGGGACTGAAGACGACTGGAGCAACACGAGCCAGCGTCTGGATCAGAAACAGCATCAGCTGCTCTCTCTACGGGTTGTTGTTGTTGTTTATGTGCAGATTCATGTAAACAACAACTAGAACAGACATTAAAAGGAGATTCACTGCAAAGAAAATAAAGTATAAAACACCAGTGATTTAATGAGTTAATAACAGACAGACAAAGTTTTATTTATAAAAACAGAATCATTTAATTCCAGCTGCTCTGGTTGTTGTTGTTGTTGGTGGTTTTTCATCCATTATTTAGATTTTTCATCCTGTAAAACAAACAAAAAGACATAAAAAGTCATTATTCAACTGTCAACATCAGTAATAAAGCTTTATGTTAAATATCTTCTGCTGGTTTTATTTGTTTTATCTCATTTATTTTATTATAATGTAGGTGAATTTCTGCTGTTTGTTGAATCTCAGTCACTAGTTATTTTATTTCCATCACCAATAATCATCTAATATCACAGCTTTATATCAATAATCATCTAATATCACAGCTTTATATCAATAATCATCTAATATCACAGCTTTAAAACTCAATAATCATCTAATATCAATATATTAATGTGTTTAATCCAGGTTTAAATAACATTAGTCTCATATTTCTGTTTATTCTATTTATTGTCTCATTACAAACATGTTGCTGGTGAATCTGTGATTTCAGGCTTTACAAATAAACTTAATTAAAGCCTTTAACTGTCATTTTATACTTAAATTAAAAATATAAATGTTATTTATTTCTAATAACATGATAATAGACGACTTAAATACTCAAAGAATTGTAGTTTCCAGCTGCTTCCTGTCACATGACGTCATCAACTTCCTCCAGAAAGACTCATTTTATTCAGATTATAATGATTTCAACCCTGACATGTTTATATCTATTTAATAATTAAAGTCTCTAGAATAATCCTCCATTATAATTTACTACATGGGATGAATAGGTTGTTGTTTATAGGCAGGTTTGTGCAAACAGCAGCTATAACA